>CM024761.1:143008580-143099593 GCA_014218235.1 Colocasia esculenta
TGACAAAAAGGGGGAGAATATAGTATTTCTGAAATACATCTCTCATGTTAATTCCGCAATCTTACTTAAATTTATTTCAGAACTTCTTTGATTGTTGCTATGTTTTGTCATCACCAAAAAGGGGGAGATTGATGATCAGATTTTCTCCATGTAATTTAAATGAATTTCATATCTATTTTAGTGATTAACAAAACTAAGACAATGTGCTTTTCTAACATATTTTTTATGAGATTTGAGCACAGGAAATCTAACAAAGAAATACAAGCTAAACAGGTAAGTATTCTTCATACTAGCAATTTAAAGTTCAGGGCATATAATTGTCTAAGTACACATTGACTCTCTAGGTGTTATAACGATTTCCTTAGAATTATAACGATTTAACTTTTGATCGTAACGATTTGATCGTCACATCGATTTGATAAGTAAGAACAACGATTTGCTCTCACAACGACTTGATTCATAACGATTTGATCGTCGCATCGATTTGATAAGTGAGAACAACGATTTGCTCTCACAACGACTTGGTTGATAACGATTTGGTCGTCGCATCGATTTGATAAGTGAGAAAAATGATTTTCTCTCACAACGACTTGATTCATAAATATTTGATCGTCACATCGATTTGATAAGTGAGAACAACGATTTGCTCTCACAACGACTTGGTTCATAACAATTTGATCGTCGCATCGATTGATAAGTGAGAACAACGATTTGCTCTCACAACGATTTCGGTTTCACAACGACTCGTTAAGTTTCATAACGATTCGATAAGTTACACAACGACTCAGTCACTATAAAGATTCATTAAGTTACATAACGACTTGGTCGCCGTAACGATTCGATACATTAAATAATGATTTGTTCACTATATCAACTCGATAAGTAAAACAACGATTTGCTGATAGTATCATAACGATTCAGTTATTAATGCACAACGATTTGTGTGTACATCGACTTGTTTATGAATGTATAACGATTCACATGAACAATGACTCATCCACACATCGGTTTGATAAGTTATGCTCATATCGATTTCATGGTCTATATGACTTGATATTCAAACTTATTCTCAGATAGTTTGAAAAGTCAAAGTCTTCCCTTGCCTTTCTCTCAAATCCATGCATTTATTATGACTGATCATATCACTGCAATGCATGCAAATGATATCTTCTATTTCCATGCTTATCTGTAAACATCTTTTTAGAAGAACAGAATGGAACTTCTATTTTGATATAAAATCATTCTAACGTTGACTGACAACAAGGGACAGCCTACCTGTCTATTGTTTTAGCATTTAATGTGTTCAGGTTTCTGACAGCGCACCTCAATACAATGTTGGATAATATGGAAGATAACGGATATCAAAGAAGATCCTCTCTCTTGTTGCGTGCATGGAAAGCTAAAGACTGTTGAACAAGAAGCTCTACTGTGACATGCAGTCTAACGTAAACAAAAGCTTAGAGATAATGGACACTTCAACGTTCAATTTTCAAATGGAAGACATATATAGAAGACTGAAGCTCCAGAAACAAAAACAACACTTGCGACAATCTTTTACAAGCTTCCTGCGAGCATTTGAAAGAGCAAAAAAGCCTCACTCCTTTGCTTGTCTAGCTCTTAGCTCTCTGCATTCATTGTGTTAGTCTTGAGAGCTTCTGTAAACTGAGAGCGTTCCTTATCGTAGAAGTTTCCCTCTCAGTCATTGCTTCAGATCGAGCGTTGGTCCTTAAGCTTGATCTAGGGGCGTATCATCCCTTGAATACATTCCTGTGTTCTTTCCCTTTGTGTTGAAGGAAGACCTGGTGGGTTCCAGGGTGTTTGTTTCCCTTCGTGTAGAAGGAAGACCTGGTGGTTTTCAGGGTGTTGTAATTCCTCTTCGGGCTGTGAAGAGAAGACCAGCTGCGGCTGGGTGTGTAAGTGTCCTTAAGGGAGACTGTACCCTTAGGTAGTTAAATCCTAAGGTATTGCTCAGGGACTGGATGTAGAACTCCTGTGGAGAGGAGATCCGAACCAGGATAATTCCTTGTGTCATGTGTGTGATTGCCTTGTGTTTACTATCTTATCTTTACTAACACTAACAATCATCGAAGTGTGTTTTGTGTAAATGTTTTTGTGGACGGGTTTTAAAGTGATCAGAATTTTAAAATATCCCATTCACCCCCCCTCTGGGCTTGCTAGCTGGGCAACAGTGGTAAGCAGCAGGGATTTCAGCAAGGGTGCGGTTACAAGCCGGAGACGAAGGAGTCTCAACAAAGCACGACAAGGCAACTCGGAGAATTGCGGTGTTACAATTGTGATCAGTCGGGGCATATGGCGAGGAATTGTCCATACCCAAGGAGAATTAATTATGGTAGAGGAGCGCCACAACAGCAACAACAACAACAACAACCACAACAGCAATCATCGGCAGGGCAAGCAAGAGGCGCACCTTATCAAAGGGGCGGAGGACGAGGTCGAGTGATGGCGATTACTAGGGCTCAAGTGGAAGCATCAAATTTGATTGAAGGTATTATACCAATTTTTGAATATTCAGCAAGAACATTGATTGATCCGGGTGCATCCCATTCTTTCATTTTCGAAGATTTTCTTGATGTTTTGGTACATCCTTTTGAGGAGAGGCAGTGTGAGCTTATGGTGGAGGTACCGTCAGGGGATTTCATGCTTACCACATGTTATTTGGATGAGGTACCTATTATGATTCAGGGTAATTAGTTGCCAGCTAGGCTTTATGCTTTGCAGTTAAAGGACTATGATTTGATATTGGTTATAGATTGGTTAGAGGCATATGGAGCAGTGGTGGATTGCAGGAAAAAGAAAGTAAGGTTCAGCTATCCAGGAGGAGATTTATTTGAGTTCCAAGGTATGTCATTCTAGACTCCTAAATTCATTATTTCTACCTTAAAGGCTGGGAAATTGATTAATGCAGGATGTGTAGCCTATTTGGCATCTGTTAGTTTGTTTAAGGCAGAAAAAGCAGTGGATATGGTGCCTATTGTTAGGGAATTTATGGATGTGTTTTTGGAGGCGTTACCGGGTTTAGCACCACATAGAGAGGTGGATTTCACTATTGAGTTGCAGCCGGGTAGTATGCCTATTTTTAAAGTGCCATACAGGATGGCACCTGCAGAATTAAAGGAGTTAAAGAAGCAATTGCAAGAATTACTTAAGAAGGGATTTATTCGTCCAAGTCATTCACCATGGGGAGTGCCAGTCTTGTTTGTAAAGAAGAAGGATGGAAGCATGAGAATGTGTATAGATTACCGCCAGTTGAACCAAGTTACCATAAAGAACAGGTATCCACTCCCACGTATAGATGGTTTATTTGATCAATTGCAATCAGTAAAGGTGTACTCTAAAATAGATTTGAGACCGGGATACCATCAATTGAGGATTCGAGAGGAGTTATAGACAAGACGGCATTCAGAACAAGGTATGGGCATTATGAGTTTGTGGTTATGCCCTTTGGGCTAACCAATGCACCGGCGACATTTATGAACTTAATGAATCAGATCTTTCATCCCTATTTAGATCGGTTCATTGTGGTGTTCATAGATGGCATATTAGTGTATTCAACCTCGGAGGAGGAGCATGCAAAACATTTGAGAATTACATTGCAAACGTTGAGGGAGCATCTGCTTTATGCGAAGTATAGTAAGTGTGAGTTTTGGCTTTAGGAAATTCAATTTTTGGGGCATATTATTTTAGGTGAAGGTGTGGCTGTTGATCCAGCAAAAGTGGAAATGGTTATGAAATGGGAAGAGCCAAAGACGGTGTCAGAAATTCGGAGTTTTCATGGAATGGCCGACTATTATAGATGGTTTATCCAAGATTTCTCTAAAATTGCAGCACCATTGACAAGACTCACTAGAAAAGGAGTACCATTTGAATGGTCCTCTGATTACAGGCGTAGTTTCATGGAGCTGAAGAAGCGGCTCACTTCAGCCTCAATACTGGTAATACCGACAGGATGAAGTGGTTATGTGATATATACTGATGCATCCAAGAGAGGACTTGGGGTAGTGCTTATGCAACATGGGAAGGTGGTGGCATATGCATCTAGGCAATTGAAGCGACATGAAGAAAATTATCCTACACATGATTTGGAATTGGCAGCGGTTGTGTTTGCGTTGAAGATATGGCATCACTATTGGTATGGGGAAAGGTTTGAGATATTCACGGATCACAAAAGTTTGAAGTATATCTTCTCCTAGAAGGACTTGAATTTAAGGCAGCACAGGTGGATGGAATATCTCAAAGATTATGATTTCAATTTGGCATACCACCCAGGTAGAGCAAATGTGGTGGCGGACACTTTAAGTAGAAAAGTGGTTATGTGCCATATATGATGAAAGAATGGAAATTGTATGAAGAGGTGGCAGAAAGTTCTTTGTTTGTACCTAACAACCGACGAAGAGCTGTGTTGGCTAATAGTGCGATAGAACAGTCATTGTATTGGCAAGTTGTGGAAGCTCAAAAAGAAGATGAATATTTGGCCGATATTGTGAAGATGGAGAATGTTACTATTGATGATGATTATGTTGTGCGGTTTAGGCACAGGTTGTATGTCCTAAATGAAGGTGGGGTGAAGCAGAAAGTGTTGGAAGAAGCACACAGGTCTAGGTATACCATACATCCTGGGAGCACTAAATTGTATCAAGACTTGAAAAGATACTTTTGGTGGCCAAGTATGAAGAAGGAGATATCAGAGTTTATAGCAAGATGTGCAGTGTGTCAACAAGTTAAGGCGGAGCATCAAAGGCCAGGTGGGTTATTGCAACCACTACCAATACCACAATGGAAGTGGGATGATATCTCAATAGACTTTGTTGCAGGTTTGCCTAGGACAACATCGGGTCATAATGGTATTTGGGTTTTATTGAATGGATAACCAAGGTGTACAGGTTATTACCGATTAGCATGTCATGGGCAGTAGATCGGTTGGCAAAATTATATGTCGAAATGATTGTGCCATTGCATGGGATACCGGTTACTATTATTTCAGATCGGGATCCCAGGTTTACATCGGGTTTTTAGAGGAGTTTGCAAAGGGTTGTGGACACACAATTGAGGTATAGTTCCGCATACCATCCCCAAACTAATGGGAAAATGGAGAGAACAATCCAAACCATTGAGGATATGCTTCAGGTGTGTTGTTTGGCTTGGGGAGGTGGATGGGAACATCACCTTGGCATGGTTGAGTTTGCCTACAACAATAGCTATCATTCAAGTATTGGCATGGCACCATATAAAGAACTTTATGGGAGATCTTGTAGAACCCTGTTGAATTGGCATGAAGTAGGTGAAAGGCAAGTAATGGGACTGGAATTCGTTCAACAATGTGCAGAGGTAGTTAAGTTTATTAAGGAGAAACTTCAAACGACACAAAGTAGACAAAAGAGCTACATGGATGTTCGGCGTAGTCCCTTGCAGTTTGAGGTTGGAGAGTATGCGTTTTTGAAAGTTTCCCTGACTAAAGGTGTCCTAAGGTTCAGCAAGAGGGGCAAGTTGAGCCCCAGATTTGTGGGTCCTTTTCGAATCTTGGAAAGAATTGGGGAGACACTTACAGGTTGGAGCTTCCGGCGGATTTCACAGATGCTCATGATGTGTTTCATGTTTCCATGTTGAGGAAATTTATTCAATATCCTTCTCAAATTGTGAGCTATCAGTGAGAAGCCAGTTATTACCATGCCAGAATATCCGGTAATGATCGCAGGCAGGCGGACTCAAAGGTTAAGGAATAAAAGCATTGAGCTGGTGAAAGTTCGGTGGGAGGATCGACAAGGAGGTGAAGATACTTGGGAATTGGCTGAAGAGATGTTCAAAATATATCCGTATTTGTTCCAGTAGGTAGCACTTTTCTTTTTAGGTGATAGTTGCATGTGTTCTGAACTGTGTTTATATTTACTGTTTTAATTTCGAGGACAAAATTCTTTTTAGGTGATAGTAATGTAATGAACGGTATGTTCAGATCGAGGTTTACCGGGTTTTGGAGGCCAGTGTGTGGCCATTGTTAGACTATGGAGGTCTATGTGTGTTTTTACAGCTTATGTTGGTCAGGTGGTAGGTAGGTGTGCTGGGCAACCCAGCCAAATTCGGGCTCTGTCGGGCTCTTTGAAATAGCGTCGCAAACAGAGGACATGATTCTCAAGGGCTTATCGCATCCGGTTTTCCAGACGCAATACTGGTTCTAATCGCGGTCGGTAGGTAGGGCGCGATTAAGTATCATTGTCGCGCTCGATATGTGGGACGCGATTTCGAACCTCCGCTATGTGGCTATCGCTGCATGCGCGCCGTGTGGCGCATGCAGGGTGATGGGAGGCTTTAATTGCGTCGGAAACATCAGATGTGATTCTTATCACGTTTGGTATGCACGACGCGATTTGATTGTGTGCTGTTAAGTGTATCTTCCCCTGGCCGAACAATGCAGCTGCACTGCTCAGCTGGGGAAGGTACTGCTGCGGCTGTGAAGGGAATTCTTGGTGATCTTGGCGCAATCGGAGTCCAATTAACGTAATTCCGGCGTGAGGGCGAGCGTGGGAGCGTGAGGAATCCCTTGATGGTGTCGGAATCGTGCTATCTTCATAGGTAGGGGAACTCTACCATGGTTTCTACCCTGTTTTCATGATGAATGGTTTGTATGGGCATGGATGGGGGTTCTACTTGTGGGAATTGCATTTGCATGATAGTAAGCATGTGTAGGAACTCATCTACACGTTTATTTCCAGTTTTATATGACTATGGGATAGGGTGGTGTGATTTCCGGATGGATTTGTGGAGTGTGTTCCTAAGCTCTGAATGGCGTCCAGTACAGGGGACACGTTCTTGTTAATGCGTCGCTTACACTCGACATAATTTTAAGAGAAGTGGCGTCTTGCATGTCCAACGCGACTTTAAAGGTAATATCAGCTTCTGTGTTGGACGCGATTATGTAAGTTGCCACCCGAGCTCTGGTGAGCTGTGGCCAGTTTGTCCAGTTTGTGTTCTACATTGCTTGGGCTGTGTTACCAAGATAATGTAGGGTCTGTATGGGTTGTGTGGACCCGTGTAATGATTGATATTGAGGTATCTTGCATGGATTTGTGGGCATAGCGAGTTAGGTGTTATGCCTTCCATAGTTACCTCTCCAATCGGTTACCCTAGCACCGGGTGCTTAGGGCTTGTCCTGATATGGGAGTACCGTCGAGGTTTGTGTCGTCTTCCTAGACACCCTCACTCCTGAGTTTGAGTAGTACGTTCGGCTGAGGGAAAGACGACAAGGGACAACGCTCATGTTTGTGGGTGTGCGGCCGTTTGTAGTGTGCTCTTGGTTGAACGATGGACACCGGTAGACGTACTGGTCCTCAGCTAGTCCTGTTCCAGTGCCTCCCTTTAGGGTTCTCGGCCGGAGCCCCTAAAGGTGTCAGGCTTCGTTCTGCGGCAGTGTTTCTTGCAGGCGTGGTGTGGTTTGTCTCCATGGTTCTTGTTTGTTGAGGTGGAGTGGTAGCTGGACCCTTCGTCCGTGGCTGTGAGACTGAGAGGTGTACTTGTGTGGTTTGTCTAGGTCTGTGGCTGGTGTCGCGAACCAGTTCTCGAGACTCGTGTTCGGCGTACCCTTCCTTTAGCTTGTACACTTGTCGTGTGTTGCCGTTTATTTATTTATCTGCACAGTAATATCATGTTTAGTTAGTTACATGTTTTACTGCTTGAATATTAATTGTGTTTCTCGGCTTGGGGGAGTTACCTTACTGAGCCAATGACATGTGAGGCTCACCCCTTTTTCTTCCAGGTGAGGGAGAGCAGGAGGCTTCACATCCCTCCAGTAGTTCGGATCAGCCTCATAGCAGAGTCAGGCCGTCACCACCAGTAGAGTAAAGTTTTTGCTTGTAGAGTCTTGGGGGTTCGTCCCGGGCTGTGTTTATGTATATGTTGATTATATAAGGAACTTGGTATGTACTTTTCTTATGGACATGTTTAAGCAATATACTTTGTGTGTGCTTAATGTGGTTCTTTTGTATTTTCACAAACACATGTGTTTAATATTCCTTGCGAGGCTTTGGCCCGATCGCGGGAGACAGAGTCGTGTCAAGCTCATTATGGCATTAACGGGTTTGAACGGTGTGGTCCGTTATAAATTCTACTTCATCAATCACATCAAAAAATTAAGCAACTATTTTCCACATGATACTTGGGGAAAAAATAGCATCTTTTTGGGTAATCGCGATTAACCTACCCCGCAATCTCAAAATCAGACAAATACTAACAGTGGGGTACATCACCATACCCAAGGTACGTACGCCCCAGACCTTGCTCGAGTCGACATGTGTGATTACATTATTGGATTATGTGAATTATATGAACAAAATTGAGATATATGTCAAAGTGGGTCTTGAGTTTTGTACAAAATTCAGATATGGGTCAGATCAGATGAGCTGGATCTTTGTCAAATTTTATATACCCCTTGAGTAGCTTTGTTCCAAATAGAAGGGGAAAAAAAAGGGAAGGAGATGAGGAGTACTGCTCCTAATTAAGCTTTCTTGCCTCGGGATTGGTTAATTTGATGGCGCAATGCTTTCATTTATGTGGGAACTGTACCAACACCACAGGAGCTGTCTTTTTCATCTAATTTGAGAAGACTTTTCCTTTTTCTTGTACAACCATGATTCTTCTCTCTCACTTAACATATTCTGGACCAAAAAATTTATGAGAAACACTTGGTATTGGAAAAAAAAAAAATCCGACCGTATGATTTTAGACATAAGCAGATAAATTTTACTGTCATAATAATAACATGATCCACATCTATTCGTATCTATAGATATAAGTGATCAGATATTTTTCTGGAACGTCAAATGTTTCTCAAATCTGTTATGTGTGATAAGGTCGATGATCTTTAGGTGTCTTTGGCGGGCGTGCAAAGTTACTTTTGTCTTTAGAGAAAGTTCATGTTTTTTTGTAAGTTCGGCTGACTAGAACAGTGTAAAGAATTATCTGGAGTTTCTATCCAAGTGAGCTGACCCAAATTACTGTGATGTATGAGACAGCCAACCCTCACCGTCTCAACTGTCCTCTCACATCTTTACACTTAGTACTGCAGTTATAATATCATGATGCAAGGAAGAAAAAAAAAACATGATAAGTTAGATGTGTCTTCACTACTTACTGTAACCACATTTAACACATTCTGTAATGTCATATATCTGTAACTGTAAGATAATACTTACTGTAATAACTTATATCTGTTACTATAAGATATGCCAACGCCTAACTGTAAATACATAAATGACGAAATGTAATAGAACATATCTCTTGTATAATTGAAGAGGCGAACCTTTGTCCCGGGAAATGAGCATGGGACCAGTGGTCGACATCATTTCGAAGCACCCCTTCTTTGGCATCAGCAGAATTAAACTCCATTGCGATCATTGCTTCTTGGTACTCTTGTTCAGTGACAGCATAGATAATGCGCTGGAGGATTTTTCTAAGTAATTTCTTGAAAGGGACAACATATTTCCCTACACATTGGTCGTTGAAGTTCTGCATGATGTGCTGGAAATAGTAGCCATGATGATCATTTGGAAATATGTCAGGAATATCTTCCTTCAGACCTTTCCCCCTGTCTGATAGGAAGACGATCCTTCTATCTGAGAGTAATGCCCTTTTCAAAATTTGTAGAAATCAGACCTAGTTGTCATATGTTTCCGAATCTATGATGGAGTACGCTACAGCGAATAGCTCATTGTTACTGTTTAAGGCACTTGCTGCAAGTATAACCCCTTGTACTCTATGTTGTTTGATATCCAAAAAGAGTATAGGTCGGCAACCAACTTCGAACCCATATGCAGATGCCTGGAAGCATATGAAAAAGCGTTTGAAATGTTGTCTCCGGTCCACTTCTAGAGACAAAACCGAACCCGAGTTTGACTATAACGCACGTTCGCTGTACCAGTGCAACATATGATAGTTTGTTCTGAAATCTCCGTATAGAGAACTGACAACAACTTCTTTGCCCCACCATGCCTATTGATATGATGATACATTGTATGTTAGATGAATTTATATAGTATTATTTATAGACTATTTACAGATTGTTACAGTACTTGTCCTTATACTTTACAAATTGTTACAATTCTTGATACAGTGGCCTGTAAAGATTGTTACAGTATACTTTGTAATGATTACAGTTCTTACAATATGAACCCTTATAGTATATGATTATAGTTGTTACAATACAAGATCCAGAAACTTACAGTTCTTGTTGTATGTATTACACTAGAAATCGTGAGTGTTAGAATTAAAATCATGGCATACCTGATGATAAGGGATGGAGATACCATTGATGATCAGTCCATCCCTATATAATTTCATTTATGCCTATTTTGGTGATTAACAAAACCATAATAAGTATTGTCTAACAAGTTTCCTTGAAGCTTAGACACAGAAAATAAATCAGGCAAAATCAAGCAAAATATGTAAGTATTCTTATACTGTATCATTTAGAGTTCACAGCATGTAATTCTTCTAAGTACACATCGACTTCCTAAGTGATATAACGATTTCATTAGAATCATAATGATTTGTTAAGTTCTCATCAATTAGCTTTAAACGGCTTCCCTTATAACGTAACGATTTCATAAGTCACTTTAACGATTGCATTGCATAACGATTTGATAAGTGAGAAGCAACGATTTCGTCTCACAATGATTCGTTAAGAGAAACAACGATTTGGTTCTCATAACGATTTGTTAAGTGAAACAACGATTTCGGCTTCACATCGATTTGCTTATTGAAACAACGACTTGGTTGCTGTAATGATTCGATAAGTTACATAACGATTTGGTCGATGTAACAATTCGATAATTTACAACAATGACTTGGTCGCTGTAACAATTCGGTAAACAACGATTTGGTCACTGCATCGATTTGATAAGTAAAACAACGACTTGCTCATAACGATTTGCTCATAATGATTTGCTCACAATGATTTGCTCACAACGATTTGCTTATAACGATTTGCTCACAACGATTTGCTCACAATGATTTGCTCACAACGATTTGCTTACAATGATTTGCTCACAACGATTTGCTTATAACGATTTGCTCATAACGATTGTGTCCACAACGATTTGTGTTCACAACGACTTGCTTATATCTGTATAATGACTTGTGTTCACATCGATTTGTTTATGGATGAATAACGATTTACATAAACAACAACTTGCTTGTTCACACAACGATTTCATAAGTTGAATAACTGTTTCATTGTCATAACAACTCCATGGATTACATCGACTTCATGATATTCAGATATATTTCAAATATCATAAAAATCAAAGTCTTCCCTGTTGGCCCTTTTGGTACGGCAGCAAGCTAACCTAGAGGGGGGGTGAATAGGTTTTCTGAGATCTGAAATAGAAACTTAAACACAGAAATTAACACTTGAAGGTTGGTTAGTTTAGTGTGATGAAGAGTAGCAGTGCGGAAGCAAATAAACAATCACACAAATAACACAAGAGATTTATCCTGTTTCGGCCCTTCCCACATGGAAGTCCTACGTCCAGTCCCCAAGCAACCTCTTGGGATTTCACTAACCAAGGGTACTGTCCCCCTTAAGGACACTACAACACCCAGCACCCCAGCTGGTCTTCTTCTCTTTCCCGGGCAAGAAGGCAGCCCACTTCTCTTACAGGTAAAGAAGCCAACCTCCTGGTACAAACCCCAGTGCGGTTCTGCTAGACACAAACCTCTAGCTGGGTTAGACACTGTATACAGTCCTACAGCTGGACAGAAGTCTTTCTTAGAAAAGAAAGAACAAAGCTGAGAGTTGGAACAAATAAAAACCAACTACAAGAACTCTCAGCAAAAGACTCTCTCCCCCAGATTTACAAGATGCACAGAGAGAGAGAGAGAAGAGAGGAGAAGGAGCTTGAATGCTTCAGTGCTTCAGATGCTTGAACACTTCTTCTTGGGCTCAAACTCTTTCTCTCTTTTTCTTTGAGTGTATTTGGAGTTCAGGTTCCTCACTGGTTGTACACTCTTGAAAAATCTTCAGGAAAGCTCATACTTCTTCTTCAGCCTTGCTTCATCTTTTATATGAGCAATTTGAATAAATCCGTTGGAGTTCTAGCCGTTGCTCATCTTCTCTTTCTTCTGATAATTGTGGTCTACGAGGTCTGCAAGCATAGAAAAAAGTGTTTAGATAAAATAGTGTTTCTGTCAAAAAGGCTCATACCTTTATGTTCCTGATGCCACCCAGAAGTGGTAAGTAATCTCTCTTTTGTTGACAGGAGAGAAGAGATCTAGAAAGATAAGCAAAAAGATCTCCTGTCAGAAAGATAGAGGATTACGCAAATCAAGAATATTGACTTTTTCACTAGATGCCAAAAGGCACTTTGAAATATAAAGGAAATCTATGTTTTTACAAAGAAGTCTGTGTTTTACAAAGGAATCCATGTTTCACTTATCAAATCCTTATGAGAGTTATAAAGGATTCCATGTTTTACAAAGGAATCCATGTTTTACAAAGGAGTCTGTGTTTTACAAAGGAATCCATGTTTCACTTATCAAATCCTTATGAGAGTTACAAAGGAATCCATGTTTTACAAAGGAATCCATGTTTTACAAAGGAGTCTGTGTGAGTTACAAAGGAATCCTTATGAGAGTCACTTATCGAATCCTTATGAGAGCGAATCGTTATGAGAGCAAATCGATGTGGAGTCACTTATCAAATCGTTATGGGACCAATCGATGTGAAAGTCACTTATCAAATCGTTATGGGACCAAATCGATGTGGAGTCACTTATCAAATCGTTATGGGACCAAATCGATATGAAAGTCACTTATCAAATCGTTATGGGACCAAATCGATGTGAGAGTGAATCCTTATAGCAGTGAATCCTTATGAGAGCGAATCCTTATGACAGTGAATCCTTATGGCACTTTGCGAACTGAAATCGATGTATATTGAATGGACATCGATTTATCTGATTAGTGCAAATCATTACAGAATAATGTCATAAAATTATATTTATTAGAAAATCATGATATTTAATTTATTATTAGAAAATTCATGGTATTAAATATATTTAATATTCAATTAATCATGTAAATTTATATTTATAAGAAAAACATGATATTAAATATTTTTAATAAAAATTAATTAAACATAATTTTGTTATCACCAAAATAAAAGGGTAAAATATAGGAGTGGTTCAACATTCCCGCGTATTCTTTCTAACGTCCATGCATTTAATGTGACTGTACATTTCTCTATTCAATGCAATATATGAATATCTTCTATTCTTATGTTTCTATAAGAAACACTTTTTCAGAAAGCAGAAAGTCATTTCCATTTTGGTGAATAGTCTTGCTACATGAGTTCTAACGTTGACTGACAACAAGAGACATCACGGCTGTCTATAGTTTGGTATTTAATGTGTGCAGGTTTCTGCCAGTACCATAACATACAATGTTGGACAAAATAGAAGTTGAAGGATATCAAGAAGGATCTTCACTTTGCGTGCATGGAAAGAAAATGTGTTTAGCAGAAAGCTTACCTGGTCCACTCTATGAGCCATGCAGTCTAACGTATATCAAACTTAGAGACAACAGCCACCTCAACGGCTATATTTTATCAAGAGAAGATATTTATACAAGACTCAAGACTCCTGGCAGAGTACAACTTGGATAGTTCGATAGACTTGAACGAAAATCCTTTGCACCATAGAGTCTTAGAACAAGAGCCTCTTACTTTCACTCCATTCTTGTTGTAGCACTGAGCTCTCACAAATTCATTGCCTAGATTCTTTGAGAGCTTCGTAGGTCTGAGAGTTTGATCCTAGAGAAAATCCATCTCTCTCAGACTTAGCCTCAGATCAGGCATTTGCTGTAAGCTTGGTCTAGGGGCAATCAGCCTTTATACACACTTTCTGTGTAATCCTCTTCGGGCTATGAAGAGAAGACTTGTTGGAAGCAGGTGGTAGTTTTTCCCTTCATGTTAGAAGGAAGACCTAAGGTTCAGGGTGGTGTATTCCTCTTCGGGTTGTGAAGAGAAGGCCAGCTGCAGCTGGATGTGTAAGTGTCCTTAAGGGTGACTGTACCCTTGGTTAGTGAAATCCCAAGTTGTTGCTTGGGAACTGGACATAGGACTCCTTGGGATAGGAGGTCCGAACCAGGATAAAAATTCATGTGTTGTGTGATTGCGTGTTTGTGTTTGCTATCTTCTTTACTTCTAACACTAACAATCGAACTTAGTGTTTGTTTTTCTGTTAAGCATTCTTGGTGACAGGTTTTAACGTTAGACGATTTTTAAAAATCCCATTCACCCCCCCTCTGGGCTTGCTAGCTGGGCAACAAGTGGTATCAGAGCCAAGTCTCTTCGTCAAAGAAGATCTCACGATCTGAGGAGGAAAGATTAAATGGCAGCTCAAGGTGACTCTGAGGGTTAGTCCGTCAACAAACCACCTTTGTTCGATGGTGAAGATTACAACTATTAGAAGACCAAAATGGAGTTCTTCCTTCAAGGTCTCGATTTCAAATATGGTCTATCATAGAGGAAGGAGACCTTCTAGTCACAAATGAGAAAGACAAATGGACAGATGAAGATAAGAAGAAGATATCCTTAAACTGCAAAGCGAAGAGCATCTTATGCTGTGCGCTAAGCAAGAAAGAGTTTAATAGGATTTCAGCTTGCAAATCAGCTATGGAAATGTGGGAGAAGCTTAGAATAACATATGAAGGAACAAACAAGGTAAAGGAGACAATAATAGATATCTTGGTAGCTCAATATGAGCGATTTCAAATGCAGCCAGGAGAAACAATTACTCAAATGTACAGTAGATTCACAGATATTACAAATGGCTTGGCTGGGCTTGGAAAGAATTATGAAATGGGAGACATGGTAAGAAAAATCTTGAGATCACTACCAGCATCATGGACACCTAAAGTAACAGCTACAGAGGAAGCCAATGATTTAAGAAGAATGTCTCTTGAAAAGCTTGTTGGGTCGCTAATGGCCCACGAGATAAATATGGAATGACTTGGAGAGTCCTCCAGTAGGAAGAAACACACCAACGCTCTCAAGACCGCAGAAGATACATCTTGTGAAGAATCATATGACAATAAAAGCATGGAAAGTAGTGAGGATGAAGAAACTTTTCTCTTCAAAAGACTTAAAGGATACTTGCTAAGAGGAAATACTAGTCTGGAAGGAGATATTTCAAGAAAGGAAAGGACTTCAAGAAGCCGAAGTCAAGGATACAAAGAAAGCTAAACCCATATGTTACGAATGTAAAAAGCCAGGACACATCAAGGCAGAATGTCCGAAGCTGAAGAAGACAGAGTTTAGAAAGAAGGACAACTCCAAGAAATTTAGAAAATATAAGAAGAAAGCCATGGCAGCAGCATGGGACAACAACATCGACTCAGACAGTGAGTCAAGCTCAAGCGAGGAAGAAGAAGAAAAGGCCAACCTGGCCTTCATGGCAAACACTAAAGAAAAGGTAACTTCTAACTCATCATTTACTTCCTGTAATGAATCAGAATCTGATAGTCTAGAAGACGCTTTCAATGAGTTATATAGTAAATATAAAGATGTATGCAAACTATTAAAAATCACTAAGAAAAATCATACTTGCTTAGAAATTACCAACTCAGATCTAAAATCTGAAAATGAGCAATTAGAGGAGCAAATTTTTGAACTAAAAATAAGAAATGAATTATTATGTGAAGATTTAAAAGCTAAAAATGAACAAATAGCAAGTCTATAAAAACAAGAAACTCTAGATGAACTTAAAAAGGAAATTGACACATTAACTAAGGAAAATGAATATTTAAATAATACCATTGAAAAGTTTACAAACTGTAAATCCACATTAATATTAAAAGGAGCTAGAAGATCAGGAAAGAAGAAGCACGGTTTAGGATACACTCCTCCTGATAATGAAGATACAGTAGTCTATCCTAAAGTCTATCCAACACCAAAGTTTGTAGCTGAACAAGATACTGAATATAAATCTAATTTTAAGTATATCCTGATTGAAAAAATAAGTAAAACATCTGTTGTAGTCACTACAACAGATTAGGACATACTAAAATAACTTGTCAAACTAAAAACCTAAAATGGATAATTAAAAGAAAAAGTGATGAAACTAACCAGCAAGGACCCAAAGAAACTTGGGTACCTAAATCTTAGTGTCTCTATTGCAGGGAAGCCTTAGAGCATCAAAGTGGTACCTGGATAGTGGATGCTCAAGGCACATGACAGGTAACAAGAAGCTATTTTCGTTCATTAAAGATGAAGAAGGTACAGTGACCTATGGGGATAATGGAAAAGGAACAGTAATAGGCTGTGGCTCAATAGAAAGTCAAGGCAAAGTCCTTATAGAAGATGTCCTATGTGTGAAAGGACTTAAGCACAACCTAATCAGCATCATCCAGCTGTGTGACAAAGGTCATCAAATAAAATTTCAAGAATCTAAGTGCGTAATAATGAAAAATGGTACAACAGTGTTCGAAGCCTGCAGAGAAAGGAACTTATATATGCTTCATCTAGAAGAGCTGAAAGATCAGGATGTATGTCTTGCAGCAAACAAGGATCAATCAGCTGAACTGTGGCACAGGAGATTGGGCCACTGCAGTCTGGATGGAATCAGAAAATTAGTTAAGAGAAATTTAGTAGAAGGTCTGCCCAAGATAAGTTCAAGGATAGAGGGTGTGTGTAAACCTTGTGCAAAAGGGAAGCATACAAAATCATCCTTCAAGTCAAAAAATAGTTGTAACCACTTCAAAACCTTTGGAACTATTACATATGGATCTATTTGGGCCGATGAGAACAACCAGTTTAGGAGGAAAGAACTTTGGATTTGTGATTGTAGATGATTACTCCAGATTTACTTGGGTATCATTTTTGGAACACAAGGATGACACCTTCGACAGTTTTGTTAAGTTCAATAAGAAAGTTCAGAAAGACAAGAGGTTCAGTATAATAAGCATTCGATCAGATCATGGAGGAGAATTTCAAAATGAAAGATTTGCTGAATTCTGTGATGATCAAGGAATTGAGCATAACTTCTCAGCACCAAGGACACCCCAACAAAATGGAGTAGCTGAGAGGAAAAATAGGATTTTGTTGGATATGGCAAGAACAATGCTGTCAGAGTATAATCTTCCAAGATATTTATGGGCTGAAGCAATCAACACTGCATGTTACAAAATTAATAGAGTGATGATCAGACCAATCATGAAGAAGACTATATAAGAGCTTTTCAAGCAAAAGAAGCCAAAGATCAGTCATTTCAGAACCTTTGGTTGTCCTTGCTTCATCCACAATAATGGCAAAAGAGATATTGGTAAGCTAGACTCAAAGTCTGATGAAGGTATATTCATGGGGTATGCTTCTAAACTCAAAGGCTATAGAGTATTTAATAAACAAAGTTTATTAATTGAGCAAACTGTATATGTTATCTTTGATGAATCTAACCCTTCCTTGAGAAAGGAAGTAGATAATGATAATGATGATGCAAATAGTTTGTCCAAGAAACTAAAAGATACATCTATCAAGGACAAGGAAGATCCACCCTTGAAAGAACTACAACAGAAAGAACTATCTCATGATGATCTTCCAAAGGAATGGAGATACAAGAAGGATCACCCGTTGGATAACATCATTAGAGATCCATCGGTTGGGGTAAGAACTAGAGATAATGTAATTCCTTGTGATTATCTAGCCTTTGTATCTCAAATAGAGCCTAAGACAGTCAATGAAGCACTATCTGATGAATCTTGGTTTTTAGCTATGCAAGATGAACTAAATCAGTTCAAGAGAAACCAAGTTTGGTCCCTTGTTCCGAGACCATCAGATCATCTTGTGATTGACACCAAATGGGTGTTCAGGAACAAATTGGATGAAGATGGTGTGATCAGTAGAAATAAGGCTAGACTGGTTGCTCAGGCTATTCCCAAGAGGAAGACATAGATTTCGATGAAACCTATGCACTAGTGGCTAGACTAGAGACAATTCAGATTTTACTTGCATATACATCTACATTAGATTTAAAGCTTTTTCAAATGGATGTAAAATTCACATTTTTAAATGGTTATATAAAGGAGGAAGTCTATGTAGAACAACCTCCTGGTTTTGATGATGTGGATTTTTCAAATCATGTTTTTAAATTACATAAAACATTGTATGGTTTAAAGCAAGCACCTAGAGCATGGTATGAAATGTTCAGTGCATTTTTATTAAAACATGGTTTTATCAGAGGATAGGTAGATAGCACATTATTTATTAAATCAAAAGTCAAAAATATATTACTTGTACAAATATATGTAGATGATATAATTTTTGGATCTACTGATGAATCTCTTTGCAAGTATTTTGAAAAACTTATGCAGGGAGAATTTGAAATGAGTATGATGGGGGAGCTAAATTATTACCTCGGATTGTAAATCAAGCAAGGAAAAAAAGACACACACATCTGCCAAACTAAGTACACCAAGGAGTTATTGAAGAAATTTGGATTTGTCAATGCAAAGCCATTGTCAACACCAATGAGCACATGTACTGGATTAGTTAGTGATAAGAATGGTAAGAAAGTAGATCAAAAGCTCTACAGATGTATGATAGGTTCACTACTTTATTTAACTGCTAGTAGACCTGATATTCTATTTAGTGTATGTATGTGTGCAAGGTATCAGGCTGATCCTAAAGAATCTCACTTAATCTCTGTCAAAAGGATCTTTAGATATTTAGCTAAGACTCATGATCTAGGCTTATGGTATCCTAAATCATGCGAAGTAAATTTAGTAGGATATTCTGATGCTGACTATGCTGGATGTAAGGTAGATAGAAAAAGCCCCAGCGGTTGTTGTCAATTCCTTGCAGGATGTCTGATTTCATGGTCCTCAAAGAAACATAATTCAGTAGCTCTATCAACAGCTGAAGCTGAGTACGTGGCTGCTGGAAGCTGTTGCACGTAACTCCTATGGATAAAACAACAACTTGAGGACTACGGATTGCACATCAAAACCATTCCACTGCTGTGTGATAATACAAGCGCAATAAATCTCACCAAGAATCCAGTTCAACATTCGAGAACAAAGCATATAGAGGTTAGATATCATTTTATTAAAGATCATGTAGCTAATGGCAATATAAATATTTCTTTCATAGATACTCTAAATCAATTACCAGATATCTTCACAAAGGCCTTACTAAAGAGAGATTTACATCTCTTAGAAGGGAATTAGACATGTGTAACTTGTGATAGATCTATCTGTATGTAACTGAAAAAGTAATATTTCAGAATAATGCTTATTCTCTCCCCTGGATTTAAGTGAATTCCTCAAATTGCTTGCATCATAAATAGCTTGACGGTTCGCTATTTTATAAATATTTATCCTTTACGAAATTGTCTCCTAGTTTGTCGTTTTGTGCATTTGTTATTGTGTCTTTTCAAAAGAAACTTTACCTTTCGCTTTTTATCCTGTAATCTATGCCATAACGATTCACCTCCCTCTCTTATCTCTTCCGACTCGCCTGGAACGATAAGCCCTATCGATTCCGGCTCTTCTTCTCCGAGAGATTTCAAAGAATCCCTCTCCTCCTGCCAAAAATCTCTTGAGGGTTTCTGTTCTACTTCTTCCTACGATCCTCCAAAACTTCCCCTCATTCAATTCCATGGTGGTTTCTGGGGTCTCCGGCACTGTTGGAGGCTACAGCGTGGCGTTCCTCACAGCAGAGCAGTAAGAGAGGTTTGCAGTAGTGAAGACGAAGCTGTGCGGCAACAAGGCTATGGATGTAGTAGATTTGGAGAAGAACGGCATGCATAGCATAGTAGCAGCGATGCAGAGAATAAAGTGGTCGCAGATGACAACTTTTTCTAAGGCAAGTTATCCGGACATGGTAAAAGCATTCTATGTTTGTTTGAAATCAGAGACAGATGGGTCCTTGACCTCCACAATCAAAAGAACCCAGATTCATATCACCTATGACTTGTTGGAGTCCCTGTTTGGAGTCTCTACCACCGGTCACAGCGGGGTAGACAGTGTGGATGTTCAGGCTAAGGGTTTGGGGATTATCGGTACAGAATACAAGTTGAAAGATGACAAAATTGACATCAATCAATTGAATGCCTTCAATAGAATTCTTCACTTTATAGTTTGCCAGATTTTGGTACCTAGAAGCGCAACCTTCTCCACCTGTACAAAAGTAGACTCAGATATGATGTTCTGGGCCATCCAGAACCAAGGTATTAATATGGCAGAAGTTATAATTGAGCGGATGAAGTTTGCAATTGCAATGATTTGGGATAAGAAGTGCAAGCTCAATGTGTCTCTACCTTATGCTCACTTGTTAACAAAGATTTTCCAGCACTATCACATTAGCTTGACTAGAGAAGTTTCCGAGAAGATGGGACAAGCCATTAGAAGCAGAAATTTGAAGAAAAGTGGATTCTCATTGGTAGCTGGGGTATGGACAAAGACCTCAGTATCTGAAGGTGAGGCTATCATTGGAGAACCCCAAGAAGCCCAAATTCCAGAGGCAGAAGTAGAAATCCAGCAAAGGGTTGAAGCTCCTGTGGTGGCAGCTCAGGAAGAGGCAACAGAGGTAATTACAGTTGGTCAAGCTCAACAAGTGGATGTTCAGGTTCCAGTAATTCCAGATGTCCAAAGTCAACAAGAAGAAGTTAGAACTGAGTTTCCAGTAGTTCAGGAAGAGGGAGCAGAAATCCAAATTGAAGTTCCAGTGGGCAGTCCTCGAGGAATTGAAGAAATACCTCCTGAGGATATTGAGCCTGTTGGGCAATCTGAGGTTGATACCCCCACCTCAATTGTGGCATCACTACTTAGAAGTGTGCTGGACTCTATCACCAGCACTCAGGGGAAGCAAGAAGTTGTGGCACCAGGCCACAATGAAGTTGTTCAAATTGAAGAAGCTCCCATTCAGGGGGAGCAAGAAGTATTGGCTACAGATATCCAGATGGAAGATGCTCCTGTTGAGGGGGAGCATGCAGTTGAGAAGGAAGCAGAAACTCAGGGGGAGCACATAGCTAATGCCCCTGTTGATCAGTTTGAGGAAGGTGCTGTGGAAAGCACCTCAGATGAAGAAGAGGTTAATGTTGATCATGTGGAGCCCGTTGCT
This sequence comes from Colocasia esculenta, assembly GCA_014218235.1. Taxonomy (NCBI): domain Eukaryota; kingdom Viridiplantae; phylum Streptophyta; class Magnoliopsida; order Alismatales; family Araceae; genus Colocasia; species Colocasia esculenta. Next base: position 143,029,699 of record CM024761.1, read on the forward strand.
AGGGCAAGTGACAAAGGCAAGGGTGTAGCTCCTGAGATTCCTCTCCTCACAAGGAAGCCACACTGGAAGCTAAGGCAGAAGAAGCTGAAAATCAACATGAAGCCGATTATTGATAGACTGGATGCTCAAGGCCAGATTCTCTGCTCTGTCCAATCAGATATAGCTTCAATTTTCATAAGCCAGAGCACAGCAGCCAAGGAAATGGGAATGGTTAGTGTTGCTGCTAGAGCAAAGGAGATAGGCCCAAGGCGAGCCCGATAGACCCAAGGGACGGGGGTGCGCGATGAGGCTGCCAGATGCTAGGGACCGAGGTGGACGAAACCGAGCTCCGACCTGTAAAAAACCACCTAGGGACCTCGGTGGGCAGAGACTCCGACGATCAAGTCAGTATGAGTGGTCGGAATTAGAGAGTTTCGGGGGCTAGATGTAGCATACCTTTTCCTGAATGAAGTTTCTCCCTTTTATAGAGGTTCAGTGGACTGAATTATCGGAGGCCTCTCTAGTACGTGCCTTCGAGCTCACCCCTGATTCCTACAGGCAGGGATAATGGGAGGCAGGTGCGGCGAGCTGGTCCCGAGAGTTTTGGGCCAGCTGTCGTGGCGCGATCCGCAACAGTGATTCGCAGGCCACTCCGCAATTGTAACCTCCCCATTATGGACGTGTGAGAGCGGTTAAGGTATGTGAGCCGTAATCCTCAGACCTTTCATTGTCAGTCCTTCCTAACCAAGGAAGTCCAGGCTTACCATTCCCTCCCCTAGACAACAACTTTCTATTATTCTTGAGACACTTGAAGGTCGAGTTATCAGGGCTACATACGGAGGTCGGCCGACGTTCTTGTGATCGGCCAAATCCGGGTCGCTCAACCGAAGGTCGGCTAATAACGACCTATAGTGCCAGGTCGGAATGAGCCAAGTCACTCTACCGGATGTCAAAAGGGACGACCTGTATCATTGGCCCCCTAGCTTCTCCTCGGGTCGACTACTCAACCCGAGGGGAAGCTGTTTCATGTCGGCGCTTTCATAGGTCGTCTGCGAGTTCCGGGGCGACCCATGTGACCTGTCACTGCTCTCCATGGTGCCTACTAGATCTGATCGTATCTCCATGATACAGTGCCGCCCTGTCATGCGTGGTTTAATGGCGCCAACATAGTCTTGTCGCGTACCGTACCTGCCCGCCACAGTCGCCGCACCGCGGCTTCAAACGTCGCGCCGCCTCTTCGGCTTCCTCGATAATGATGGCGTTCCATGAAGGTCGCGAATGTTATGAATCCAAGCAATATTCTCCTAACCAGTCATCTTCCGACACCTGTCGAGATCCTGATCACCGGCAAGCCTTCACATTTTTTGATCGTCCAATTAGATCGATCAAACTGGCCCCCCTAGGCCTATAAATAGCTAAGATCGCTGCTCAAAAACCGCCTTCCATCATCGCGCAAGCAGCTTTCAAGCGACCATCGGACGATTTGCCGACGACCCGACGTCCTTTGCATTGTCGACTCGTGTCCTCGTCAACTCACCTGCTATGTCCTTCCTTTCGAGGTACGCAATGAGTTCCTCGTCTTCTAAGTCTTTCTCCGCGGGCTCTTCTTCATCCTCTACCCCTTCCTCTCCCTCATCCTCTACCATATCCCCTGGTAAAGCCAAGGCCACCAAAACTGATGTCCCACCTGATACCATGGTGTCGGGCCCCACCGAGGATTCCTTTGTCCTGAAGGTTGGTCCTGGTGAATATGTTCCCCGAATGCCAACGGCCCATACTTCAGGTGCGCTTCGTCAGGTTGACAACGTGGCTGAGGGTAGGTGTGAGATCTCGTCCGACACCTTCCGATGGCTAGAGACCCACCATGGCTGGTTCTTCCCGTCGACGCTGTCGTCTATGGCAATCATCAACTCCGGGCTCACTATGTCATGGAAGAGGGGGTTTGTATCTATTCTGAGGCAGTCCGAGCTGGCCTGCGACTTCCCTTTCACCCTTTTATCATCTTCCTTCTTCTGGAGTTAGGGATCGCCCCATCGCAGCTGACCCCCAACTCCTGGAGGTCAATCGTTGGCTTCCTAGCCGTATGTGTCACAGCCGGGGTTCCTCCGACCTTGCACCTCTTCTTCAATTGTTTTTCTGTTAAGGCGTTTGGGGACTGGCTATACTTCTCGGCTAGGTCTCGTCGGCAAATTCTTGGTCGATTGCCTACCTCTATCCATCATTGGAAGAGGAATTTCATCTTTATTCACTGCCCTTCGGGGTGGCCTTTCCCGACCATACGGTCGGCCGTTAACATCCGAAACAAGGCGTTTGGATCGCCGGAACTTAGTGCATCCGAGCTTTTGGACTTCGCATTTCTTCAAGCGGTGGAGCCGCCAGACCTATTTGAACCGTCTGAGAAGCTGTTCGAGCTGATTTCCGAGGGCACTCAAGGTCATTGCCCCCTTGACAGATTTCTAGATTTGTTCACTATGTTAGCGGTCCAACGTTTCCCCCCTCCTTTTGACAGCAGTGGCCGATAAGGGTGCCTCGTCGTCTGTTAAGGTGCGCAAGGGGCCTTCTCTGAGCGAGCTAGCTCACGACAAGGTGCTGCCGAGGGGCAAGAAAATTGCTTCTCATCCATAGAAGCGAGTTCGCGTCGCGAAAGAGGTCAAACGCGTGGACGATGCCGAAGAAGTCCTCGAGCATAGGGCGGTTCCATCTACTTCTACTGACCAACCAGATGATCCATCCATGAAGCACCCTCATCACTGTCCTCCGTCCCCGACCGCAGCCCCCTCGGATTCTACCCAGCCCTGTACGCAGGTCGTGAACTCGACTTGTAATGACCCGACCTTCCGGACCCCCGCCAGGGACCCCCGAAGGTCGTGCCGCCACCCATGGATCCGAAGACCTGGAAGGGTTAGAATTTAGTCCAGTGAGATAAGCAATGAATTCAAATAACTATAACAAGAAAAACTGTACATTAATAAAGAAATTAAGTACAACATGTCCCAAATAAAAGTATTGGTACAGAAAGAAGGCTCAGTCCTTAAGGGGCATACCCCGAGGACTTGCAAAAAGGCCACTCTCAACTCACGCTCACAACTCACACTACTGGCAATGCATGGCACAACAAACCACCACCACGACCGTCCGACAATGAACTCCTGCGACAGTGAGTCCCTACCTGAAGAGAGTAGGGGGGTGAGCCTCGCAAACAAGGCTCAGTAGGGATAACAAGTCCCTTACCAGCCAGAGCAGCAGGAACTCCAACAACAACGAAAGTAAAACTACTCTACAAAGCAGTAAAGCGAGAAACACCTACTGCAAAGTACTATAAAGTAGCGGAAATAGAGAAACGCCTCGACCACAACCCAGGTCAGGCCAAAGACGACTCCTGCAGAACCAGCAGAGTCAAACACATGCGGAAGCAACTAGAGCAACGCCACGACCTGCAACCAGGGCCGGGCCAGAGCAACACAATATGGATGCAAACTCTCGGCACACACCCTCCGAGACAAAGAAGTTCACGAAACACCGGAGTGACCACGTGAGACCAGAGTCTCACAACACAAGCACCAACATCCCAGACCTCCACGAGGTCAGGAAGGAACAACCAGGTATCACCACGAGAGACACTGAGCAACCACGTGAGAAGCAACGTCTCACCACAGGCACGGCCACCTTAGACCTCCACAAGGTCGAGGGCCCACTAGCAAAACCACCCTGTAGCTCGAACACTCCATGAGGTCAGGGAACTACACACTCCGGTGCCATCACGGATGGCACCAAGGAACGGGTTACTGAAACAACAGTCGGGTGCCTACCCAAGGCACCTCGAGAGAACCCACAGAATGGAAACCACTAAACACGGCCCACAAGGCCAACCGACAAAACCCAAGGAAACGAGACACGGCTAGGCTACAACCACAGTGTAAACCAGGGCAATGAGAACACAAACTCGAAAATAGCGTGAAACACCGTCACAACAAGAGCAACCAAGCCACCGCCACAAGCAGCTAAGAGAGGGACACAGAGTCCACCCCTCTAGCACGTCGGCCGGTGACTCCTCACTGCAACCTCCCTAGGTAGAGTGAGGCTAGCGAGTCGCAGCAAGGAACACAACCACAAACTACCACACCCCGGTCGAGCTGCGGGCCCACGCCTGACCTCCCTACGTGGCTCTGGAACCAACGCAGAGCGAAGCAGTGAGAAGGACTAGCTGGTCTGCACCGAACGAGCACCACACAACCTCGGCATCCTAGACCCAGCTAAGAGAGCTCTACAAACGGCTCACGCCGCTGCCCCCACCATTTTCCCCTCCGCTCCGAGTCTGCCACTCTAGACCGGACTCGAGCACGCCCTCCGCCCGGAGCAACACCCTCTGACATCGGCACCCAGGGATAGGGGTCCCAGGTAACGGTAACAACCTGTCTCGTGGACAAGCCCTGAAGTGCCGAGCACCGGGCGAAAGAGAACACTGGCGTGGCAACCACCACAGAAACAACACAACTGGCTTGTAACCAAGACAAGCCCAGTAGGCACAGGCACGCACGGCACCTCTTCCAGGAACAACCTCCAGAAGGCCCGTCGGCCAACGCCAGCACACACGGCACGACCCGAGAAACCGGAACACCACCAAGCAGAACTGAAACCAGGTAACCAGAACGCGACCACAGGTGTGTCGCCTTCTGATCAAGAAGGCGACGACAAACCTGTCGCCACCAGGTCGCGACGACCATGGTGCCGCCTTCTGACCTGAATGCGACGTATTGACCCGTCGCGTTCAACATCAGAAGGCTGAACCCCAAAGCAGGTCAGCAGACCCGCAGCCAGACAGCACAGAAACAAGATGGCGACAAGGAGTTCGTCGCAACCCAACAGAGAAAAGCGACGATGATCCTGCCGCAACCATAAAGCGACACACAGGGTGTCACCTTCAGATTTAGAACGCGACGTATCGAACCGTCGCGTTCCTCATTTGAAGGCAGGGCCTTTGGGGCAGAACCACCCCAAATCCCACACCCCAAAGGGGGCCACCAAGGCAAGGCCCCAAACTGAAGGAAAGACCTCGTTCCAAGTTGGAGAGACCTCCCTCTAACCACTTGGACACGAGCCATCCTCCGCCACGATCAAAAACTGGAAACAGAAGGTAGAGGGGAAAGCGACAGATAACCTGTCGCCACCAGAAGGTGACAGGTTGCACGTTGCCTTCTGTCTGGTGTAGCGACAGCTAACCTGTCGCGACCCCAGACAGAAGCCCGAACTGAGCATTGGGGCCATCCCATGGTCCCCCAAGCCACAACACTACCTCCAACGAAAGGGGGAGGGGAGCATACCTCGAAAGCAAGTAAAAGAGGCCTCGAGGGGCAACACACCACCTCACCTCGCCCACACACAACATGCACGAAGCTTAAACACATGGAAGGAGCACCACCGGCAAGCATCCGCCCGTGCAAAACACAAGAGCACTACGAGCACGGGGCGGATCGCTCCAAAACAAGCTCCATCCACACCAACAAGTAAGAGAGCAAGATATCCCTACAGAAAAGAAGAGCCGAACCCACAAGGGGCCTTCACGACGGATAGAACACCTCCTCCTCGCTCCACGACGCTCTGCCGCTCCACCACAAGCTCGTTCGCGACTCCACCATGCCCAAGCCGTCGGAGGAAGAAGGGGAGGCTTCCCCACCTCGGAGAGGAGAAGGGAAGGAGAAAGTAAAGAAAAGAGAAGAAAGAGGCACTTGCTAGGCTTAAGGCCTCGGAACTGCGGTCGCGACAAGTTGTCTGTCGCGTTCTCAACCAGAACGTGACACCCACATCGTCGCCTTCCCAAAAGTTCCCGACAACTATCCTGCCAGGCTGACAGCCTCCAGACCACGTGTCACACAAGCAGGCGACTCAGGTGAACGCGACAGCTGGCACGTTGCGTTCACACCTATGCTGCAGACATGTGGCACACAAACCAACAGGCAACGGGAACGCGACACAAGGGCCGTCGCCTTCTCAACTAGAGGGCGACAGGGAACACGTCGCATTCAGAATGAGACACCCCAATCCATCGCTATCCCAAGGACAACACCAAGGAAGCCAAAACCCGGAATGTTACATGACTGAATGGGGCCGCCGGGCTCTTCTGCTCGAGGCAAAGAACAAAGCTCTTAGCAAGAGGTCACGCCACTTGATAGATGACTTCTATTCGTCGGTGTTGTGTCAAATGTCTTCGTTCGAGGCCCTCCTCCACCGAGTCGAGACGAGGATGATATCTTTTGAGAAGCAGCTAGCGGAGGCCAAGCAGGGGCTGGCGGCTGAGAAGGCTCTACGTATGGAGGAGGTGGAGATGGCAAAGAAGGCCGAGGACGAGCTTCGTGCGATCCTCCGGCTGAGAAGGACGCGCTCCAGGTTGAAAAGGAAGCGTTGGCTGACGAGATCCGGGTGCACAAGAAGACAAAGGAGGTAACCGCGCAGCTCGTCGCTGATGAGCGTGAAAAGGCAATTGAAGAGTATCGTGTTTCTGATGACCTCCAGGAGGAAGTCGTTGGCCTTTTCCATGACGGATACAACTCCTACCTTGATCGTGTGAGGGAACTATTCCCCGACCTCGATCTATCCGATGCCACTCTTCCGACCCAAGGCGATGAAAGTAGCGGGACTGTCGATGAAGTGGCCGCGGATGTGGATGAGGCGCTCACTATAGCAGCCAACAAGGCCATCGATGTGGCCGCCGACAAGGTTATGGCCGAGGACCCCCCATTCCTCCCCAGACCGAGTAGGTCGGCGTGACTAAGGATGCACTTGTCTCCCTGGATTGTCGTTGTTTTATTTTTTCTAATCAATGCTTTTATTTTTTCCAAAATTGCCACTTTGGATCGTCGTACATTCACCGGGCGACCTTGTTATGTGTACGTCGTAAGGACCTCATCCTGTCGCAAGTAATTTTCGTCGCGACCTTGTTTATGAGTAGAGTGCCGACGTGACGTCGCCCATAACAATACAAAGAGAGTGTCGAAGCGACCTCATTTATAAAAGAGTGCCGAAGCGACCTCGTTCACGATAGTACAAGAGTGCCAGAGCGACCTCATTTACAAAAGAGTGCCGAAGTGACCTCATTCATGTCAGTACAAGTAGAGTGCCGAGTGACCTCATTTTCAAAAGAGTGCCGAAGCAACCTCGTTCTAGGAATAATAACCACGGAGATGCTCAGCATTCCAAGTTCTTAGAATGGCCGAGCCATTTATGTCGGCAAGCCAGTAGGCCCCGTAGCCGAGATCTTTGACGACCCGATACGGGCCTTCCCAGATAGCCGAGAGCTTTCCACTCACTGCCTTTGGGTCAGAGATAGCAAGTTTCCACAAAACAAGGCTTCCCGCGTTGAAACGCCGAGGCCTGATACTTGTGTCAAAATTCCTCTTCATTCTTCGTCGGTACTGTAGACACGCGAATTCGGCTCCAGCACAGGCAAATTTCATATTGCGCCATAATGCCATAATGGCCTTCATTTTTCCTTGAAAGAGTGTTTTCCCCATCATTCTGGATCACCCACATTCTTCCCCGGTGCTTCCCCTTCATTTCCAGGGCCCCTCGGAAACTATAGGCATAAAATCCAAGTCGCGATGGGTATAGCAGCCGCCTCTTTAAACGCGTTCGGTACCCCGGATGTGATTCAGGATACCCTGGCTTATCGCGACGGCCTTCAGGGGCGCAATCTTATCGCGACAGGTATGTCGGCTGCGACTATGCTTAACGCGTCGGCCCTGCACGATGCGACACTAAATTCCTATTTTATTTACAGAAACTGCCACTTTCATGAACGCGTCCGCCATAGGTGACACGATTCCAATTTCCCTTTCGGAAGAATTTTCATAAATAAAATAGGAAGGCTTATCGCGTCGTGTAGTACCGAGGCGATTCAGTTTATAGTTGCGTCCTGCTGCCCGAACGCAATTCTATGGCCCAAAAAGTCGTTGCGCTCAGGCCCGTAATCATGAGGAAATCCTGTAATCATGTCCTGCCACCCAGACGCTATTCAGAGAGGTCAAATCATAAAATCAAGTCAGCAAACAGCGCAAGTAAGCCCCATGCCTCGGAAATTGCCTCTAAAATAATCGCGTCGGCCATGGCCGCCGCATTTCAAGTCGCGGCAGCCATGGCGGACGCGATTCCCCTCTTTATCGCGGCGTCCTGACAGGACAAGATTCAGAGACATGACGGAAATCATGCGCCCGTCTCATCAAATTGACCTTGAGAATCGCGGCCTGCCGCCCAGACGCGATTCAATCCTTATCGGGGCACGCTAGCCCGGCGCGATCCTAATCGCGGCCTGCCACCCAGACGCGATTCAGATCTTTGTCGCGGCGGCTGTACCCAACACGATTCAAGTTTTTACCTCTATAAATTGACCCCCAAGGGTCATTTGTAGAGAGGGGTTCCATGAAGTGGCAAAGCTTTGCCGAATTCCTACCTCGACTTCGGCCCAAGGAGCTCTTCCTTGTCGAGCCGTCATCTCCTTCCATTCCACGCGTGAGGTGGGAGCATCTTCTTCCACGTCCTCCATCAATTTCGGAAACGGCCCGTCACGCCGCACCAACATTTAGGGAAGCACCCCCTTCCCCTTTCTTTCCTTTTCATTTATCTCCTCCGGCCCCCATGTGGCCCATTTTACTCCTTTTTATACACACACATGCATGTATACACACACACCCCTACATTTTTAGGGGTTTAGAAACCACCATCCGGTGAGTCCTCCCCATTTTATTCATTTCATTTATTCATTCGGGATTCGATACTACACGTCTTATTTGGCTAATCCCCTTATTTTCTTTATCCTTTTGTCAGGGTAATCAAATGAGGAAACGCCCTCTACCGCGGCCAGCCGTGTTCATAGAGGAAGAAAGGACCCACATCATCCCCCGCGCAATCTCCCTGCTAAAAAGGTACACATTGCGATCATTCTTCCATCTCGCACCCCTCGCCATGCGTCTCCATTCGGCACCCTCGTGTGCCTGGTGATCATGATCTTTTTATTTTTCGCATCTCCTTTCCTTTTTTTCATTTCTTACCACCCCCTCTTTGTGGGCTGTTGTTCTTCGTGCCCCCCCCCCCCCCTAAAAAGGGAACGGAAGATGATGCCTACAGATTGGTGATCACGGTGGGACAACTTTTTGCATATTTTCCTCTTTGATTACCCCCCTTTGTGCCCCCGTGGCACTCTTCTTTCGTTTTTTACTTTAAAAGTATGTTGTGTGTTTAGTTTCATTTTTATTTTTCCCTGTACATATCCTGCTCATTTCCTACCTTTTTTTCTGTCCTCGGGTGGCTGTTGAAATCGAGTCCAACACAGAGGACACGTTTAGAATGCGTCCACTGCACTGGACGCTTTTCATTTTGTTGTTGCGGCGGCCAAAGCCGACGCGTTCAGCTTCCTTGTCGCGGCGGTCTTAGCCGACGCGTTCTTGTTGTCGCGCCGGCTAAGCCCGATGTATTTCTTTATTGCTGTTTTTTTTCCTGCTTTCCGTTTTTGTTCTCCGGTGTCTTCTTCGAATTGTGTCCCGCACAGAGGACGCGATTCATTGCTTCATAACGCGACCGAAAGTCCGGACGCGTTCCTATTTCTTGTCGCGGCGGCCAGAGCCGACGTGTTTCTGCCTGACGTTGACCGTCCACAAGGACCTGTTCGCGGCTCTGATAGCCTTCGGTGGCTTGCAGATCCACATCCTGGTGACTGGACGCGTTTCAAACCGCTGACAGAAAACACACCGTTCTGCCGTTTCATTGCTATAAACTCCTACATACAGGGCATTTTGCATTGGTCGGGGGGACCTCCTTCCCTCATATCCTAGGCTCCACACACCCTCTGGTGAAGGCAAGCTCTCCATTGGGCATTCCGTCCCTTTGGACTAGCGAACCTTCTCCCGGACCCCGTAAGACTCCGTACCTCGTGGATTCCCTCACGGCGGACCGAGCTGGCGGTACCATTTCGTTGACCCGGTTTAGCTATCCATTGCGTGTGAGAAGTGATTCCAGTTGCACCCCGAAGTATTCATACTCTACCCAACTAGGATCTCACCTGGAGTGACACAATATTTTTCAATCCATTAATTAATTGTAAAACTCCTAAGAACAAGTGTTAAGCATCATAACTTGATTGAACCATATTGCTTGATTAATTTTTGTTCAAGCGTCCAATCTTTCCAATCCCATGTCCGTCCTTTTCACCACCGTAAAGGACAACCTTCCACCTCCTATGGTTACGTGGACACACCGCGCACTAGCCTATCTGATGTCCCTTCACACCTCACTCCAATCAAAACCAGGCGAGAACCTTCCCCCCACCATGATTCCACAGTGCAAACTGTCCTCAATGCACTGGATCAGCTCACCCCTCAACAATTAAATATGATACAATCTTTAGTTGAGGGTGCGACTCCTCCTCCCTCTCCTTCTCCCAGGCACCCGCCTTTGTACATTCCGACGACTTCGCCACATAGTCCTGTACATTCTTCATCACCCCAGCCCCCTGGCCAATTGCACTCCCATGATCTGATCCGTACATACCGTCCCTGGGAAGGCCCATTAATTCAATGCCACCCCCACGTACTCCCTCAGTTGCCCAGCAGCAACCCGCTCCACTCCAACATGCTCTTCTCCAGAATTGAACCATCTAGAGGGTCAAATAAAAAGGCTTTCTAATCCTATGGGTGACCCCGTTGCCGCCATGTCGGCTCTCCCTCAGATTTATATACATCCTTCGGAGATGCCAACATACCGATTGTACAATGGCACGGGTAATCCCTACCTTCATGTCAAGGAATTTCTTTATGAGTCTTCTCATTGGCAGCAAGACCCCATTACCTTGGCATATTTATTTAGAAAATCTCTTGACGGCCCTGCACTCGAATGGTTCTACTCCCTAGAACCAAGTGAGGCAGGAGACTTCCGCATCCTTCACAAGAAATTCCTTCAAAGATAGCAAGACCGCGTCAGCCCTTATCTCTCTATCACGGATCTAACATCTAAGAAGATGGGGCCCAACGAGGCCTTTGTACAATTTGCTGACCGTTGGAGGTCAATGGCCACTCGCTTACAGCATGAGCTCTCGGAGTTAGAGCAAATTAAAATAATCATTTCCAACTCTACTCCGATGTTCAAGCACATTTTGGCCACGAATCAGATCACCTCCATGGAGGAGCTCTACGAGCGGGGACGTTACATCCAAGCCCATTTAATAGACTCCCTGATCGCAGAGCTGTTTAATGAAATTAATCCGAGAGAGAACGGATCAGTGGACGCCATCCACCATCCACCTCACCACCATACAACATCCACATCATATGCACCTCCGCAAACTCCCATTTACCCCAACATGCTGCCACCCCGGCGTCCACTGATTCGTCCTTTCCGAACTCAACAACCTCCAACTGGGCCCTACGATGCCCCTATTCTTCGTGAAAAAGCTCCCGTGCCCTACGTTGCGCCTTCTTCGGATCCCATGCCGATTCCCATACCTCCACCACAACCCTCCACCTCCACCACAATCTGTTGCTCGGGCTGAAGTTGCCAATGTCGAACCCATCCAGGATACTATTTGGTGCTACGACGATGAACCTTCCGAGGTCATGTTTGTACGCCATTTACCTTCACCACCTACACTGCCATCTTTTTTGTTTTGTTTAAAAACCGGTCCTCAGGCCTCTAAAGCTAGGAGAGTGCACCCTCCCCCAGAGGGAAGAATGTTCCCACTCCACCAGCAAGAGGCCTGGGCCTGAATATATATAAGAAAGAAAGAGTACAACCACCAATCGGGCATGCCCTTTAAATCTGAAATGAAAAGAAAAAAAGGACACCCGGTTATAAAAGTCTAACATGAGGCAAACCAGTTTTGCCCAACAGTAAAAGACCTTTACAATTGAGAGGAAATCTACTAGACCCCCAGTACATCATGTTTTCCTTGGACAAACATCCGAAGTTGGCTAGGCCATCCGCCACCTGATTTGCCTCCCGATAAATATGGGTGATATAAAAGTTCTTCTTATGGATCATATAGTAGGCTTCACGCCACCAATGATAGGCTTGCTAAGAAGGGCAAATACCAGTTTTCATGGAATTCACCAAAGCTAGAGAATCTGAATATATAATAGAAATGTGAATGCCCAGGGAGTCTACTAGACGGGTACCATCACAAAGGGCTCTAGCTTCTGCAATGATGCTATTCCCGTCACCATAAAAATGAGAAAACTCCGCCACCACTGCTCCCTTCTTATCCCGAATGCAACCACCACCCCCACAGACACCTGGGTTTCCTTTGCATGCCCCATCGACATTCAAACAATAGTGAGTTATGGGAGGTATCCAGCGAATAAGCTTGAGCTGCTTAGTAGAAAAATTTGCAGAAAACCCAAAAGACAAAAGGACCTGCATGTCATGAGTGGAAGGCATCACTTTGAACTGGACTGAGGCAAGAGAGTGAGCAACTATACTTTTAATGCTTCTGATCGCTGCACCTGCTGAAGGCACCTTGTCTTCAAATCTCTTCCCATATCTCCCCTTCCAATCTTCCACAGCATGAGGAGAAGACAGTGAAGAGAGACAAACCCCAATGCGGAAGAGGTATTAGTAACCGAAATAAGCTCCATATCCTCGTAGTTATGTGACTGTGAAGGTAAACTTTAGGATCAGTGAGAGGGAAAAACTAGTTCCATAGAGAGGCAACCAACTCGCCATTAAGGAAAAGGTCATCATAGTCCTCAATGTTGGGAGAACTACAGCAAGAACAACAAGATACCATGGCCACACCACTTTCAGCAATTTTTTGGTCAACAGAGACCGCCCTGTTAAGAAGTTTCCAGCAAAATAGAGAAGCTCTTTTGTAATATTTATTGTGCCAAATTTTAGACAAAGAAGATCTTTTGATGCCAACCGAACGAACCAGATTGTAAGTGGATTTGATAGAAAAATGACCATCTTTAGATGGCCGCCAAACACAGTGATCATTATCTTCATTCAGGACCACCCCCTGGAGGACGCCACTAGGGAGCAGGGGTCTTATAGGATGATCAAGGTCTAGGATGACCTCCTTAAGTTTAATGCTATCCCCCTCATAAGGAACAGTCAACAAGTTGGCCAACGGCCCATCACCAATCCGATATCAGATAAGAAATCGATATCTTCACCATTTCCATGGATCCATCTAGTATTATCAAGAACTAGTTGATGAGCAATTGACCAAATTTTAGAAGGCATACCCTTGAACATACACTTCCTGCCAGCCATAAAACGGTTTCTAGCATAAACAACCCAGAATGAAACACCATGGTATATGTTCTAAATGGATTTAACTGCTATGGAAATTTGGACCTGTTTGATACTGCGGATCCCCAGGCCACCTTCATCAATGAGACGCTAAATGGTACCATGCTACCCAGTGTCGTCGCCTCTTCACATCAGTGTTATTCCCAGAAAAGTAGCATAGGTTCTATCAATATAATTGAGGATTTTACTGGGATGCATGATGAAGCAGCCATGTAAACTGGTATGGAATTAAGCACTGAATTGATAAGGGTAACTCTTCTAGCTTGGGATATTAATCTGGGTTTCCAGGATGCAAGTTTACTGTTGATCTTCTGAACAAGCGTAGAGAAATCAAAGGCCAACACTCTTCCAGGACGCAGGGGAACACCAAGATACCTTAAAGGACCCTTTTCCCTTTTAAACCAGTAGCCATCTTAATTCTGTTGACTGTCCGAGGGGGAGCTTTCTCCGAAATCATGAAGGAGCTTTTGCCGAGTTGATGAGCTGACCCGAGGAGGCAGAATAAGAGTTAAGAAAGTCCATCAGTCACTTAACATTGTGAATCCCACCATTCAGAAAAATAAGGGTGTCGTCAGCATATAAGAGGTGAGAAACCAGTGGGCAAGCTCTTGGGCCAGAATAAGGAAGTAGTCTGCCCGTTTGCACCATATTTTTGATACCACGACTTTGAGCTTCTTCCATGATAATAAAGAGAGCTAGAGCAATGGGATGACCTTGTCTAAGGCGCCGAGTGGATTGAAAATAACCAGTCGGCAAACCATTGAAAAGAACAGAAAACCAACAGTTACTAATCAGCATACCGATGTACGAGGTGAATCTATGTGAAAACCCGAACTTTTGTAGCACCGCAAAGAGGAAATCCCACTCTACACTATCATAAGCTTTTTTAATATCCAATTTCATCAACACATTATAACCTCTAACCTTTCTTCCCAAGTCTCTAACCAGCTGTCTGGCCAGCGATATATTATCAAGGATGATTCGGCCTTTGACAAAAGCCCCTTGTTCCTCCGAAATAATCTGAAGAAGGATATTGATCAGTCTATCACAAAGAATCCTGGAAACAATTTTATAGCAGAAATTACACAAGCTAACCAGTCTATAATCACCAAAAGAGGATGGGTTATCAGTCTTAGGAACCAGAGTAATCAAAGTAGAAGTCACTCCTCTTAGCATAGGGTACCCATGAAAGAAACTGACAACAACATCTACTACTTCTTTCTGAATTATGTCCAGCATGAAGTGAGAAATGCCCCGTGAAGCCGTCAGGGCCTGGAGCACCATTAGCGTTCAAGCTCGAGACAGTCGCTTTAATGTCTTCCTGAGTTGGGATGGCAGTCAGAACTCCATCTTGGTCATCAGTGATCAAATTAGGAATGACATTGAGGATGGAATCATCAATAGCATGGTCTGAAGATTGAAGTAGAGATCGAAAATAATTGACAGCCTCTTGTTTGAGAGTTTCATGGTCCTCAGTCCAAGAGCCATTAACCTGAAGCCTATGAATAGTATTTCACTTTCTTTTCCCCTTGATAACTGCATGGAAAAAAGTAGTATTTTTCTCCCCATTTTCGCCATTGCATTCGAGCTTTTTTGAGCCCAGAACTTCTCTACGCAACTGATAGCCTTCCTAAGTTTCGCATTAGCTGCACCCAAAGCTGAGCGATTTTCTGGAGTGGGAGGCTCGTCAAAAGCCTCCTGCATCGCCTTAGCCCGCTCTTCATGAAAGGTTAGATTTTCATGTATGTTACCAAAAGTGACCTTGTTCCAGGTACGCAACGCCGATCTGACTGCCTTGAGCTTCATGTGAGGATAACGAAGGGATTATAGTGCCAGGTAACAGGAGCTTCCCAGACTGCTTTGACCATTTCTTTGAAAAAATCATGAGACACCACACAGAAAGAAATATAATTTGGCAGGGTGGTGAGTATCAGGAAGAAAAGACAGCAACATAGGAGCATGATTAGAGGGCCCCTAGGAAGATGCCTACCTGGATGCTGGAATAGGTTTCGCCACAGGAAGCATTACATAAAAATCTATCTAGTCTAGCTCTGATAGAAGAAGTCCCCGTACGTTTGTTCGACCAGGTAAACTGCTGACCAATAAAGCCCACGTCCATAGAGTTGCTCCTGAGAGGAAAGCATTAAAATCTAACATGCCATGCAAGTTGGCAGGATTGCCACCACACTTCTCTGAAGGAAGGGAAACACAATTAAAATCCCCACCAACTAACCAGGAACATCTACAGTGTTGAGAAATGCATCAACTCATCAAACAACAACCTTCTTCTATCTGTATGGCAGCTAGCGTAGACCATAGTGATTAAGATAGTAACCCCGTTATCACTGACCACAGCCATAGTGACCTGCTGTTCCGAACGATTCACCAGCTGGCACGTGAGGTTTCTCCAGAAAATCATAAGCTTACCATTATGGTCACTATTACCAACAACCGACTCCATGCACAGATATGAGCGAATATTCTTCGCTCTTTCCAGAGAAACCATGGGTTCAGCTAAAGCCAGAAAATCCACATTATTTCTTTTCACAATTCTCCTTAGCTACCGCCTAGAGGCCAGGTTCGCCATACCCCTTATATTCCAGAATAAAATAGGAGGTATCATGAGGACGAGTAGCTAGATGAATCCCCCGCCGCTGCCTTCGCTTTCGAGCGAGTGCGGGCTTCCACTTTCTCACCCGGACAGTCCTTCTTTTGATTGACCATAATAGGCATGAAGATATTCTCCGAATAAGCTAAAGAAGCAACCTTCTAAATTATAGTTGCCGGTGGCTGTGAATTGGAAATATCTAGATATGGCAATAGTTCATCTTCTCCGGCGGAGTGCCTTACCGGAGAGGCCCTCCCTGACAACTCTTCGGCCGGCGTCTCCCCATCAAAACAGGCACCTGGAACAGACTATTGAGGACTGGCATTCCCAAGCAGGCCATGCACCGAAGAAGATGCCCTGGCTGTAAATCCTGAGTAGACTGTGAAACAGTGGTCACGTCCTCTTCCGAAGGGTCTTTAGAGTCTGTCATAACGTTCACAGTAGGTTCATGCACACCCTGTATAAGGTCATGGTTGTGTTTAGAGTTTCCCAGGACTCCTATTGGAGAAGCATCAACCTCATGAATAGCAGGAATTGATAGAGTAGAAGAAGGTTCCTTTGACACCAAAGGAGGGTCAGTGGCTGTCTGCACCTCCACATTAGCTTCCATAGGCAGGACAGTATGGTTAGATGAAATATCTTTCTGACGCCAGATTTATTTCCCAGCAGCTTCATCTTTATGTTGTTGCGTCTCCTGTTGCTGAGCTAGAGGACCATTAACCACATTAGGATCTTTTAGTTTTTTATTGAACTCGGAGGCTGCATGCCCCAATTTTGACAGAAGCTACAAATCACTGGAACCCTGTAGTAGTTAACTTTCTGCCAGAATCCTTCTTGCCCGTATCTAATTCAGATTCTATCTGGTCTAGCTTTGGCGATATCAAGTTCCATGCAGACAAAGGCCTTCTGGGTTTGCGTTAGAGCCTGGGTAGGCTCATGGATCCTTAGGACATGACCAAGGTTACCAGAAATAGATCTTATGAAGTCCTGAAAGTAGAAGTTAACCGAAAGCATTGGAAAGCCCACCCATATAGGCATTATTGTTGGATCCGCATTGAAATCAAAGTGAGCGTCCCATTTGAAAAACTTGAATAACATGCCCTTAATATATAGGTTCCTCCTCAGAATAACCTTAAGTTAGTGTTAGTCTTCCTCTTCCTCAAACCGAAGGAGAAGGTGGCGTTGATTAAAGTGCTAACAGTATAGTCATTTTTGAGGCCTAGTCTCTAAGATAAACAGCTTTTGAAAACCGGAATAGAACTCCTTCCATATGAGCATCGCACAATTACTGAAAGGTTGAGAGGAGCTATTGATCTACTAACCACTTATCGTGTGAAGAAAACCACTGGTTCCCCAGCGTCAGTAAATCTAGGCGGTTTAACACCGATGTTAACCAGTGGAGGCGTTTTGGTTTGAGATTGATCTGCCCATAAGAAGCCGCCCCGCCGGAATAGCATCCGTTACCAAACCCTGCGAAGCCTCCCCACCAGCAGATGGAGACGCCAATACCACCCTGCGAGCCACCGCCGGCACCCGGCCGGCGGCCACCCCCCAACAGTGGCCTAGCCGCTGAAGAAACACAGAGCCTCTCTCAACCCAATTGCAAGTTCTTTCCACCGTAAGATAGTCCTACACTGCCATCCATTATCATCAAACCTTCCATAATTAAGCCTCCACCGACCATTACAACTCCCATTACGCCAACACCCTTGGCAGCCGAACCCGAGCAAATCTTCCCCTTCATACCCATTATGCCTCCACAGGCCATACAGCTTTCCACTCCATCCGCCTCTACCCCCATCCAACGGAGCGGGCACAAGTTTTTAAGGAGTAACAGACATCAGCAAAAGAAGGAAGCCCTGGGACCGAGCATGCTTTTCAAAATCCAAGATTTTATTCCTCGCATGCCGGTCATTGTCAAAATGCCGGGAACATTTACTGAGCGGGAGTTCTCCCCTCCAATCATTCCCGTTGCCAGTCAGCTCCATTTCAAAATACTCATAGGGAATCAAACCCTCCGAGCTCTCATGACCCCTCACACAATTGTTGTGAACCTTCCCACTCCAGTGAAGGGGTCAGCTTCTCAGATTGTGCTCACGCACTCCAACGCCACATCATTGGCATAATCAATCACTCAAGGGGTCGTGCCCCTTCCCATATCAAACGTTATACAATCTTTGGGCACGGTCCCCACACTGTTGCTTCTAAATCTACCGGTGGAACTCCCCACCCTTTCATTCCACTACATTCCAAGGGAGTTGTTGTTGTCGCTTGAAACTCTGACGGAAGTCAACCCTCCAATCATTGAGAACTGCTCAATCCCTCGAAGAAGAGTAAGACCATCTTCCGGCTGGGCAAAATTCATGAGGAAGTACCTGATGGTCAAAAGGCCGATCCCCAAGCAGGAGCCCAAACGCTGGGCAGGGCAAAAGACCAGGGGATCTCCTCCATCCTTGTCCTTTTCATTCCAATCATCTTTTGTGCTTCTCAGCACCTTCCCGTGGGTTCTCCACATTCCCTCCCCATGGAGGCATTTTACTTTCATTTGTTGTACAATCCATCCTCTATCACTGGGCATCACGCCCCTTTTTGTACTCCTTACTCCTCCTTCCATGCCCCTGTGGCACATCTCCTCCTAGTGCCCCACGCAGCACAACTCCCTCGTGTGCCCCACGCGGCACCTCTCCATCCTGCGCCCTACGCTAGCACCTCCATTTTTGGCCCCTCGCGGCCTACCTTTTCCTTTCTCCTTCTGGGCCTTCCAAATTCTTCTCTTTTAGGGCACCGCGCCCTCCTTCTTCTCCAAACCGCTCCGGCCCTGCCGAGTCTCCAAAATCTTTCCTCCAATCTCTCCTCGTCGCCTTTAATCGGGTCCTTCGACCCTTCTCGCATTGTTTTCGGGGCTTTAGCCCCCACATGTTTCTTTAATTTCAATAAAAATGTAAATTCTTTGTAGCCTCTGAGTCTCGCCCCAATGCAGGGCATTCATTGTGACGACCCTCATTATACGGTACGGTTATACCAACCCACGTCGGTATAGTGAACGTTATCACAGTAGGACATTTACCCAAACGCTATCACATGATTGAGATATACACAATATAGATACAGAGTAGCGGAAGTAAAAGAACAAGGTCTTTCATTTCATTTCATCATCCACATTTAATATACATGATCCATATGACTTTGAAAGAAATAAAGTCCACATAATGAAGTGCTAAATTCAAATACATAGTTGTCCACAATTACATAGTTTTCTATTACAATGCCTCAATTTACATATGATGGAAGTCAAAATGTCACAACTACAACTCCGCCAAGCTACTCCCCACGCTCGGAGTCGCTCTCTACGGTCTCTTCCAAAGGTGTATCACCTACTAAACTGTACGCCGAAGCAAGAATGAGTCTAAAAGACTCAGCAAATAACACCATACATGTCATACATGCATATATCACAATAAGACCTACAATCACTTTCAATAGCCAAACATATAGCATGGTATGAAACAACCTATCATGATACTTCTATAAAATTTAAACACATGTACATGGTTTATGTCATTCCAAATTAAAGTCCCTACCACATGCTTTCTATTTGTCTATTCACATGAGAGCTACATTCACATTTTCAACTTCAACATGATAACGATTAACATGGAACTATTCACACATAAGTAAGAAACATCCTTAACATGGATTCTACAAATTTGCACATGTGGAACGACATTTTACACGCATTTAGGTTGTTGTTTTGACATAAATTTAACACTTACACATCATGGATCACAATTTCATGATTTATCACATATTAGTTCCGCATGTTTTACAAATTACACATTCGCATTGCTCACTTTTTGCACATTGCACATTTTCACATATTCACACTACATAATTTACACATGTTCACATTCACATTTCACAATTTAGTGCCGTGACACATAGTCCAAACCACCATTAGACAGATACATCACATAACACATACACATAGAACCCACCTAGGCAATACAGTGACGACCCTTGGACTGCGCAGACCGGAGAACAAGTCTCCACCCTAACTAGTGGTACTTGTCCACCTCCAGGATTTCATCCTAATGCCCTTAGGATCTTAACACATTGAACCTTCCCATGGGGACTTTTTCATGGTCGGTTCCACGGCCCTCTATGGAAGCAGTGTCACACATGGCACATTTCACACATTATCCGATTTTTTTTTTGTAACACACACTTTTCACATGAGTTACACATGGCTCACATTTCCATTCATACACATGGATCTATTTTTCCCTAACATGATACTACTGTTGACAGACTTTAAACATTCAATACTTTACACTAATCAGGCTGAACAATGCATAATCAAACCACATTCATGATAACATGCATTAATCACTCGTTTTCACATGGAATCTCATAATGCTTTTTCTGTTATCCAAATCACATGAAAATTTAACCACACATTGTTTGCAGGTTTATGACCACACATGCAAATTTTCATATTTTTCTGAGTCATATTGACATTACCACCGAAATTAAAACATTCAATCTCATGCCATTCATAATTCAATTATCATGGAGCATACATGAATCTCAGATTTGACATTTCACAGATCTAAATCTATCATACACATTGTTACATAAATTTTCCCCCGAATTTATTGCACAACATACAATTTACTGTGGATTTTGTTTTGAAAGTCTTACGCATGCTTTCTATTTCCATTGCAGAAATTACAGTAAATCACACAAACATGAAAATTCTCAAATTTGCAGGGTATGGACTGACACATATACACATGGTATAGAAAAATCTAGGCATTTTCCTTAGGAATCATGTAGACAGTAGGTGAACATGCATAATCCATTTTCCCAACATGTGTTTCAATAATCTAACAATTTATGTCATCCACAGAAAAGTACAGAAAATCCACACACATCACATTTTCTATTTTACATAACATATAAAAATTACACTATATCCTCATGCGTCAAAGTTCAGAAAATAATTATATAAGGCAGAACATTTTACTGTTCTGCACTGAAGAACTTAACGGCAGTGTTTGCCGTTCAAGGAGATTGACGGCAAGAGCGCTGGCCGCTCTGGAGATCTTCACGGCAAGAGGCTTGACGTCAAGTTCCTGTCTGTGCAAAAACACAGACAGAGCTCCAGATAACAGAGGAATGTGAGGATCTAGGACACGATAAAAATCCATAAAAATGCCTAGGACCTACTGGATACACACATGCACCACGGGATGGGTTACTTGCCTCTTATAAGTCTCCAAAGGGATCAAAGGTGTCGTTGAAGCTCTCCTTGGGCAGTCCCAAGAAGCCTCCAAAAGAGCTCTCCTCCGGTTCTAAGTCGATGCAAGCTTCAGTCTAGTGTTAGGGAAGCCTTCCCCAATGTCCAGACTCCCTCCTAGTAGTAGTGGATCGCCGGAAGAAGCGTTCAGTCGCCGGATTCAAGCTGCCAAGTTCAGTTTTCCTCCAATTTTTGAGCTAGGTTTTCTCTCCTCCTTGAAAAGAGTCAAGAGAGGCTCTTTCTGGTGCAGAAAGGGTTTTAGTTTATAGGAGAGGGGTTCGGGCCAGGAGGATGTGATGGGATGTCTGATAGCCGTTGGAGACTTCTCCCAATGGTTGGGCTTGCTTGCCCCCGAATTTCGGGTCTGCAACGCATGCAGGTCAGAGATATTAACGTCCACATCTATAGCCTTTATTTAAGTATTAGCGTCCAACAATATGGATGTTTACTACCATGGACGCCACCCTGTTGACGCCAATTGGCCCTTCGGCCAGAACTTAAAACGCAGAAACCATGCGTACGATGTATATATATATATTATATATATATATATATATATATATAATATACATGCATATATGTGGTATAGTGTACACACCATCACACATGCAAACATTCAATATTTAACCCTATTACACACATGCACACATAAGTATACTAGCTAGTACGTACGTAGATATTACATATGCATATACAAGTTACACACAAACATGAATTATCCACCCATGAAATAAAGCAACAAAATTCGAGGGCCTTACACCCTCTCCCCTTAAAGAAACTTCGTCCTCGAAGTTGAACGACACTACTCAAACAAAATGGGATACTTCTTCCTCATCGCATCCTCAAGCTCCCAAGTAGCCTCCTCTCGCGAGAAGTTCCGCCATAGAACTTTCACCGACGCAATACTCTTGTTCCGGAGATGCTGAACCTTCTGGTCAAGAGTAGCTACTGGTTGCTCCACATACGACAGATCTGGCTGAATCTCCACTGGCTCGTGACTAAGCACATGAGATGGATCTCGGACATACTTCCTGAGCATAGAAACGTGGAAAACGGGATGAACACTAGCTAAAGCTGGGGGTAAAGCTAGCTCATATGCCACGCTGCCCAATCGTCTGAGAATCTCATACGGGCCAATGAATCTAGGGCTCAACTTACTATGCTTGCCAAACCTGACAACACCTCGAGTAGGTGATATCTTCAAGAAGACATGATCCTCGCCTCGAACTCTAGATCCTTCCTCCTATGTCGGCATAGCTTTTCTGCCTATCCTGCGCCGCAACAAGCCTCTTCCTGATAAGCTGGATCTTATCCGAAGTCTCCTGAACTAACTCCGGACTGATCAACTGCCTATCGCCGTCTCCTCCCAACACAAGGAGATCTACAGGGCCTACCATACAACGCCTCCAATGGAGCCATACCAATACTCGCATGAAAGCTGTTGTTATATGCGAACTCCACAAGAGGTAAATGACGCTCCCAATCATCCTTCCAATCCAGCACACACGCTCTCAACATATCCTCGAGCGTTTGGATAGTCTTCTCGGACTGCCCATCTGTCTGGGGATGAAACGCCGAATTGAGCTTCAGCTCTGAACCTAACGCATCTTGAAGACCTTTCCACAACCTTGAAGTAAATCTCGGATCTCGATCCGAAATGATCGACTTCGGCACACCATGCAATCTAACCACACTACTAACATACAATCTAGCTAAACTCTCAACCGACTGCTTCTTCTTCATAGGTAAGAAATGCGCAGTCTTCGAGAATCTATCTACAACTACCCAAATCGAGTCATTGCCCCTTCTAGATCGAGGCAATCCCGAAACAAAGTCCATAGTGACAGCTTCCCACTTCCATACTAGGATCTCCATCCTTTGCATAAGGCCAGATGTTCACTGTCGCTCGGCCTTCACTTGCTGACATACTAAACATCGGGATACATAATCTACCACATCCCTCTTCATGCCAGACCACCAAAAGGACCTCTTCAAATCCTGGTACATCTTAGTGTTACCTGGATGAATAGAGAATCACGACCTATGAGATTCTACTAACACATGCTCACGGACATCTACCAAATCAGGAACACAGACACGGTGATGAAATCTAATCACATCGTCCTCATCACGAGCAATGCCTGCCTTGCCCCTAACTCTAGGAGTCTAGGGTCGCTTTCTGCCACTCGATCACCTCATCCAACACTGAGGATCTAAGGATAGCTGAGCTACAAAGCCTGACATAGCGATGGCTCTAACTCAGTCAACGCGCAAGCCGCATCCTTCAACATCTTCCAGTCCTGCTAAAGAGATGGTCTCTCCTACTCAAGGCATCCGCTACGACGTTCGCCTTTCCAGGGTGATACTGAAGGTCGAAGTCATAGTCCTTCAAGAACTCAATCCATCTTCTCTGCCTCAGGTTTATTCCTTTTGGGAGAAAAGATATTTCAAGCTCTTATGGTCGGTAAACACCTCAAATCTGACACCATAAAGATAGTGCCTCCAGATCTTTAGTGCATGAACCACTGCTGCGAGCTCCAATCATGAGTCGGATAGTTCTTCTCATGCTCCTTCAACTGACGAGAAGCATATGCCACTACCCTTCCTTGCTGCATTAGCACACAGCCTAAGCCAATCTAAGAGCATCCGTGTAGATAGCAAAACCCTCTACACCGCTCGGCAAGACTAACACCGGAGCTGACGTGAGCTTAGTCTTCAACAATTGAAAACTACTCTCACACTTCTCGGACTAGACAAACTTCACTCCCTTTCTGGTGAGCTGAGTCAATGGGGCGGCGATGGATGAAAATCCCTCAATGAATCGCCGATAGTAACCAGCCAAACCCAGAAAACTACGAATCTCTGAAGGGGTCTTGGGGGTCTCCCAATCCATAATTGCCTGGACCTTTGCTGGATCAACTGCAACACCAGCATCGGAGATAACATGCCCAAGGAAATGAACCTCGCGCACCAGAAATCGCACTTGCTGAACTTAGCATACAGCTTGTGCTCACGGAGAACCTCTAATACTACCCTCAAATGCTGACGGTGTGTGGCCTCGTCAGGAGAGTAGACCAGCACATCATCAATAACACTACAACAAAGCTATCTAGATATGGCTAAACACCCTGTTCATGAGATCCATGAATGCTGCATGGTCGTTGGTCAATCCGAAAGGAAGAACCAAAAACTCATAATGTTCATAACGGGATCTAATGCCGTCTTGGACACATCCTCACTCCGATCCTCAACTGATGAACCAGATCGTAAATCAATCTTAGAAAAGACTGATGCATCTTGCAACTGGTCAAACAATCATCAATACTAGTAAGGGATACCTGTTCTTCACTATCACTTGGTTTAGCTTCCTGTAATCGATGCATAACCTAAGTGATCCATCCTTCTTCTTTACAAATAAGACAGGTGCGCCCAAGGGGAACACTAGGGCGAATAAATCCCTTATCTAGCAACTCTTGCAACTGCCTCCTTAACTCGGCTAACTCCCCAGGTGCCATCCGATATGGAGCCTTTGAGATAGGAGAGGTGCCCGAAGCAACTCTATGGTGAACTCTATCTCTCTATCCAGTAGCAATCTAGATAAATCATCAGGAAAGACGTCTGGAAAATCCTGCACTACCTCGATCTCTGCAAGAGTAGGTGACTCATCAGCCTCAGTACTAACACCACGCTGGCAAGAAAAGCGTCACAACCCTGGTTACCATGCACATCGCGTTCATGGCAGAGATGACTACTTTCCTGCCAAGTTCCTTGGCAAGGATGAGAGAACTCGTCCTTACCAGGAATGCGGAAAACAATCCTCTTCCCACGAAATCTACTAACGCATAGTCCTCCTCTAGCCAATCCAGACCAAGAATAGCATCATAGTCCTTCATCTTTAGCAAGAAGAAACACCCTTCTAGGACTCTATCCTCGATGCACACAGGTAACGACGGAATGCCCTTCCTAGTCGATACCGTACCCGTAGGTGTGTGTACAGACAAAGGGACCTCTAACTCCTCAGACTCTTCCCTAACTCTAGAGCTAACTGCCTAGCGACCGCTCGGAAATGAACGAGTGAGTGGCACCCGTATCAAAAAAACCCGAGCGTGCACACCTAGAAGTAAAACCGTACCTTCGGTGACATGCTCTGCCTGCTCGGCATCCTCTCGTGCTAGAGAAAACACTCGAGCTGAGGCTTGAGGCCTTCCTGGTCTTCCTGTAGCTGGCGCCGCTGCTGCTATCACTGCTGGGGCTGGTGCTCCGCGCTAGACTCCCTGCTGAAGTCTCGACAATCCTTGATCTTGTGGTCGCTGCTTCCGCACTTCAAGCACTTTCCCACAATCATCCAACACTCAGTCGAACCACCATGGTCTTCCCGCAATGGGGACACTCCTTCTTCACACCAGGGGAACGTTGAGAAGTACCTGTGCACTGCTGGTTGTTACCGACGCTGCGGTGCCTAGTACACTGCTTTCTTCTTGTCCTACCACTCGAACGTAGCTGCAGGCCTCTTCTGCGAAGCCTTCTTCTTCTTCCAGATATTGCTCCATCTCACCCTCCTGTCTACAAGAAGCACTAAGTGCCTCGTCCAAGGTACGATGGTCAAATGCCACTAGCCTCGTCCTCAGTGATGGCTTCAGGCCCATCACAAACTTCTTTGCTTTCCTGCGCTCATCTGCCACGACGATGGGGGTGCATATTTAGATAATTCTGCAAACCGGCCTCATATTCGAGCACAGTCATGGAGCCTTGAGTCAAGGAGAGGAACTCCTGCTCCATCCTATCCTGGATATGCTCGGGGATAAATTGACCCGAAAGAGCCTCACGAACTTGTCCTAAGCACCTTATAATGCCGTCCTCGATCGGGTACGTAGTATGAACCCACCACCATCAGCTCTCTCCTGTAGCATATAGGTGGCTAAAGTAACCTTATCATCGTCCGCACACCTAATAGCCCGGAAGATCTTCTCGATCTCCCTCATCCAGCTTTCGCTAGTATCGATCGCTCTCTCCCCCTTAAAAGGGGTGGCAACATCCTCTTGAATCTTTCCATGATAGAAGGTCACCATGGTCTGAGCTGGAACTTGAGCCTGAGCCTCCCCCTGAGCCTAGAGTGCAGCCTGGATGTGGGCATGCGTCTGCATGGCCTGCACCAAACCTTGCATGAACACTCCATAATCCACAGGCGGCGGCGGGGGAAGTACAGGACCCTGCGGTACCGGGGTCTGCTGCTCCGCCCGCTCCTCACGTCTCGGCTCGTCCTCACGGGCCGGCGCTCCGCCACGCCTACCTCTCGAAGCCATGGCTGCAATAATTTCAGCCACCATTAGAGCTACGTTAATTTATTTCCTAACCATTTTCTTATCTATTTTTCATTCATTATTAATCAATTCTACACATGTGGACAATCTATGAAGATTTACATGTAATAAGATGATGATTCATGTATTTTATGTATAATCTCAATCGGTTGCTCTGATATCAATCCCTGTGACGACCCTCATTATACCGGTACGGTTATACCAACCCACGTCGGTATAGTGAACGTTATCACAGTGGACATTTACCCAAACGCTATCACATGATTGAGATATACACAAATATAGATACAGAGTAGCGGAAGTAAAAGAACAAGTCTTTCATTTCATTTCATCCCACATTTAACATACATGATCCATATGACAATTTGAAAGAAATAAAGTCCACATAATGAAGTACTAAATTCAAATACATAGTTGTCCACAATTACATAGTGTTTCTATTACAATGCCTCAATTTACATACGATGGAAGTCAAAATAACACAACGACAACTCCGCCAAGCTGCTCCCCACGCTCGAGTCGCTCTCTACGGTCTCCTCCAAAGGTGTATCACCTACTAAACCTGTACGCCGAAGCAAGGAATGAGTCTAAAAGACTCAGCAAATAACAGCATACACGTCATACATGCATATATCACAATAAGACCTACAATCACTTTCAATAGCCAAACATATAGCATGGTAGGAAACAACCTATCATGATACTTCTATAAAATTTAAACACATGTGCATGGTTTATGTCATTCCAAATTAAAGTCCCTACCACATGCTTTCTATTTGTCTATTCACATGAGAGCTACATTCCATTTTCACTTCACATGATAACGATTAAACATGGAACTATTCACACATAAGTAAGAAACATCCTTAACATGGATTCTACAAATTTTGCACATGTGGAAATGGCATTTTACACGTTTAGGTTGCTGTTTTGACATAAATTTAACACTTACACATCATGGATCACAATTTCATGATTTATCATATTAGTTCCACACTTTTACACAATTACACATTCACATTGCTCACTTTTTGCACATTGCACATTTTCACATATTCACACTACACAATTTACACATGTTCACATTCACATTTCACAATTTAGTGCCGTGACACATAGTCCAAACCACCATTAGAAGGACACATCACATAACATACATATAGGTGCCACCTAGGCAATATAGTGACGACTCTTGGACTGCGCAGACCGAGAGAACAAGTCTCCACCCTAAATAGTGGTACTTGTCCACCTCCAGGATTTCATCCTAATGCCCTTAGGATCTTAACACATTGAACCTTCCCATGGGGACTTTTCATGGTATGGTCCACGGCCCTCTATGGAAGCAGTGTCACACATGACACATTTCACACATTATCCGATTTTTTTTTTAACACACACTTTTCACATGATTACACATGGCTCACATTTCTCATTCATACACATGGCTCTGTTTTTCCTTACATGATACTACTTTTGACAGACTTTAAACATTCAATACTTTACACTAATTAGGCTGAACATGCATAATCAAACCACATTCATGATAACATGCATTAATCACTCGTTTTCACATGGAAATCTCATAATGCCTTTTTCTGTTATCCAAATCACATGAAAATTTAACCACACATTGTTTGCAGGTTTATGACCACCACATGCAAATTTTCACATTTTTCTGAGTCATATTTACATTTACCGAAATTAAAACATTCAATCTCATGCCATTCATAATTCAATTTATCATGGAGCATAACATGAATCTCAGATTTGACATTTCAAAGATCTGAATCTATCATACACATTGTTACAGAAAATTTCCCCGAATTTATTGCACAACATACAATTTACTGTGGATTTTTTTTTGAAGTTTTACACATGCTTTCTATTTCCATTGCAGAAATTACAGTAAATCACACGAACATGAAAAATTCTCAATTTGTAGGGTATGGATTGACACATATACACATGGTATAGAAAAATCTAGGGCATTTAATTCCTCAGGAATCATGTAGATAGTAGGTGAACATGGCTAATCCACTTTCCCACATGTGTTTCAATAAATCTAACATTTATGCCATCCACAGAAAAGTACAGAAAATTTCACACACATCACATTATCTATTTTACATAACATATAAAAATTACACTATATCCTCATGCGTCAAAGTCCGGAAAATAATTATATAAGGCAGAACATTTTACTGTTCTGCACTGAAGAACTTAACGGCAGTGTCTGGCCGTTCAAGGAGATTGACGGCAAGAGCGCTGGCCGCTGACTGGAGATCTTGACGGTAAGAGGGCTTGACGTCAAGTTCATGTTGTCCAAAAACACAGACCGAGCCTAGATACAGAGGAATGTGAGGATCCAGGACACGATAAAAATCCATAAAAATGCCTAGGACCTACTGGATACACACATGCACCACGGGGATGGGTTACTTGCCTCTTAATAAGTCTCCAAGGGATCAAAGTGTCGTTGAAGCTCTCCTTGGGCAGTCCCAAGAAGCCTCCAAAAGAGCTCTCCTCTGGTTCTAAGTCGATGCAAGCTTCAGTCCAGTGTTGGGGAAGCCTCCCCAATGTCCAGACTCCCTCCTAGTAGCACTGGATCGCCGGAAGAAGCGTTCAGTCGCCGGATTCAAGCTTGCCAAGTTCAGTTTTCCTCCAGTTTTTGAGCTAGGGTTTCTCTCCTCCTTGAAAAGAGTCAAGAGAGGCTCTTTCTGGTGCAGAAAGGGTTTAGTTTAGGAGAGGGGTTTGGGATATCCCGGAGGATGTGATGGGATGTCTGATAGCCGTTGGGGACTTCTCCCCAATGGTTAGGCTTGCTTGCCCCCGAAATTTCGGGGTCTGCAACGCATGCAGGTCAGAGATAATAACGTCCACATCCGTGGCTGTTTATTTAAGTATTAGCATCCAACGATATGGACGTTTACTACCATGGACGTCCACCCTGTTGACGCCAATTGGCCCTTCGGCCAGAACTTAAAAACATGCAGAAACCATGCGTACGATGTATATATATATATATACATGCAATATATGTGGTATAGTGTACACACCATCACACATGCAAACATTCAATATTTATAACCTATTTACACACAAGCACACATAAGTATAACTAGCTAGTACGTACGTAGATATTTACATATGCATACACAAGTTACACACAAACATGAATTATCCACACATGAAATAAAGCAAAAAATTCGAGGGCCTTACATTCATCGTCTTTTTACCTTCTAAAAATCTTATGTTAAAAATTTATAAATATCAAAAATTCATAAAAAGATGAATATCAACATTGCCATGCTATCGTAGCATTTCTGTTTTGAGAACTCCACGCGAGGAATCCAAAATTCACTCCCGGGTCATTAAGGTTTGCCCTTAGCATGGGCACCTTGACACACATTTCACGGTGCCCAAAGCCGATTGCTCCGGGTAGACACCGTCATTGTCATAGCCACGCCTGAAAGGCACAAACATCTATTTCTCTTCTCACTCAGCCAAAGTATGGGTAGAAGAGGTAATCTGGGCAAGGCAACCAACCCAAGGCACTCCGTCATAAGAGAATGTCTCCAAAAATGGGCAAATCAAATGACCAATAAAAATCCAAGTCAAAATGCATGTCAAGAGCGGCAAAGTCCCCGCGGAGATCCAAATGGACCCGGTCGTATGCATACATACATCAAAATCAAATCAATGATAATAGGGCATGGCAAAGAGTGGCAAAGTCCCTGCGGAGATCCAAATGGACCCGGGCGTGTGCATGTCCCTACAATCAGATATGGTCATCACTTAAGATTCCAAAATAACTAGAAAAGCTCCAGCGCTTAATGAGACTGAATCTTCTGACGTCCGTGCCAAGGAAGGAAGTCAAGAACCAAACTCTTCAAATACCCATACCAAGCTTATCTCCAAATATTCTTCCTTCTCCCTACTAAGACTTAGTCGCCTTTTTAGGCATGGCTTTGGTAGTGGCACTGTTAGCCAAGTGCAATCAGCCGTGGGCACCACATTAAACTGCATGCCCTACTCTGGGCATTCTTTAATGAAACGAGAGTCAACAAGGACCCCTTACCAGTCAATTTCACAACCCTAATGCCGCCATGGCATGGCAATGCTTCTAAAACTTAAAAAAAAGATGAATATTCTCAAAAATCTACAAAAATCTAAATATTTCCAAAATCCCATAAAAATTCAAATATTTCAAAATTCCAAAAAAATCAAATATTTTCAAAACCCACAAAAAGCAAATATTTTCAAAACCATAAAAATTCAGAAATTTCCAAAACCCCACAAAAATTCATATACTTTCAAAATCCATAAAAATTTAAATATTTTCAAAAATCCAAAAAAATTCCCGATGGAATTGCACTAGGCAAGCACATTGCCTTCTGTCTGCGTCAGATCACATCACTTCTTCCAATCATGGGTTCCTCCCATCCTGAATTCAAATCTTCTTGGCCAAGTCCAATTATCCTCATGGTTAACAAACCAATTGAATGAGTCATGCTTGTTGTTTAACGCTTTATCCATGCTACATGTTCCATGCTATGAATGCATTTTTCCATGATATTTGTTTTCTTGGCTAATGAGTTTTGAGCGCAGGATTCGAGCTACCTCATCCGGCGCAACACCAGGCAACTGCTGCCTTCACCATCAAGTTATCTATAAATGTATACCTTTAGAGCACACCAAGGACCTTGTGGCTCTAAGGAATCTGGGATTTGAGTTCCCCTCTATCAAAAACAATGATTGTCCTAAAGGATCCTTAGCCGCACGGATAGGCCGTTACGCTTGGCATGTGAGGACGACGGACCCATGCATACACCTCGGTCCTGACTCACCGGCGTAACAATATTATCCTTGGTTATTTTCTACTCCTCTTTTAAATCTTATTTTCCTTTTTAGCCCAGCATACATGCATATTGAAATCACAGTGAAAAACCACTCTTCCAAGCCAATTTGAGAGCCATCCGCACCTCACATTTCCAAGCAATTTGAAATATTCCATTCCGGGTCGAATACCCAACTCCCATTGTTGTCGCCTCCGGGCTGATTTCCTTAAGAATCCTTTGTTTGGACTTATCCTTTATTTTTCGCCTTTACTCCCAGAGATCCACCTGCGGCAGTGGCAGACGCCCCCAATGGTGAAACCTAACGGATTGTGTCCTTAGGTACTTCCCCTACGCTGGTAGTTGATCTTTTCTTTCCTTTCGTGCCCCACATGGCACCGTTCCTTTCCCTTTCCTTTGTCCAAGCATTTGCTTCTTTAGGTCTTCTTCCCGGTGGTGACTTCCTTGGGTGTCGGTAAAAGACTCTTATCAGGTGGCAGTCACCCATTGCTCACGCGTGTCTATTTTTCACCTTGGCGTCTACTTTTTAGTCCGCTCCCGCTACACTCAACTTCGCTACGCTTCATTTCTTTCATTCCATTGCACTCCATTACACTCCACTTCGTGTCCCTTCGCTTCGCTCCCCTGTAAAGCAGACGCCAATGCGTGGCAGCTGTAGACACGTGAATTCGGCTCCACCGCAGGCAAATTTCATATTGTGCCATAATGGCTTCATTTTGCTTTGAAAGAGTGTTTTCCCCATCATTCTGGATCACCCCCATTCTTCCCCGGTGCTTCCCCTTCATTTCCACGGCCCCTTGGGAACTATAGGCATAAATTCCAAGTCGCGACGGGTATAGAAACTGCCTCTTTAAACGCGTCCGGTACCTCGGACGCGATTCACGATACCCTGGCTTATCACGACGGCCTTCAGTGGCACAATCTTATCGCGGCAGGTATGTCGGCCGCGACTATGCTTAACGCGTCGGCCCTGCACGACGTGACACTAAATTCCTATTTTATTTACACAAACTGCCCCTTTTATGACACGCGTCCGCCTAGGCGATGCGATTCCAATTTCCCTTTCGGCAGAATTTTCATAAAAAAAATATGAAGGCTTATCGCGTCGTGTAGTGCCGACGCGATTCAGTTTATAGTCGCGTCCTGCTGCCCGGACGCAATTCTATGGCCCAGAAAGTTGTTGCGCTCAGGCCCGTAATCATGAGGAAATCCTATAATCGCGTCCTGCCGCCCAGACGCTATTCAGAGAGGTCAAATCATAAAACCATGTCAGCAGACAGCGCAAGTAAGCCCCATGCCTCGAAAATTGCCTCTAAAATAATCGCGTCGGCCATGGCCGCCATGTTTCAAGTCGCGGTAGCCATGGCAGACGCGATTCCCCTCTTTATCGCGGCGTCCTGACAGGACGCGATTTAGAGACATGATGGCAATCATGCGCCCGTCTCATCAAATTGACCTTGAGAATCGCGGCCTGCCGCCTAGATGCAATTCAATCCTTGTCGCGGAGCACTAGCCCGACGCGAGCCTAATCGCGGCCTGCCACCCAGACGCGATTCAGATCTTTATCGTGACGGCTGTACTCGACGCGATTCAAGTTTTTACCTCTATAAATTGACCCCCGAGGGTCCTTTGTAGAGGGGGGTTCCACAAAGCCGCGAAGCTCTGCCGAATTCCTACCTCGACCCCGGCCTAAGGATCTCTTCCTCGTTGAGCCGTCATATCCTTCCATTCCACGCGTGAGGCGGAGCGTCTTCCTCCACATCTTCCATCAATTCTGGCAACGGCCCGTCACGCCTCACCAACATTTGGGGAAGCACCCCTTTCCCCTTTCTTTCATTTTCATTTATCTCCTCTGGCCCCCACGTGGCCCATTTTACTCCTTTTTATACACACACACACCTACATTTTTAGGGGTTTAAAAACCACCATCCGGTGAGTCCTCCCCATTTTATTCATTTCATTTATTCGTTCGGGATTCGATACTACACGTCTTATTTGGCTAATCCCCTTATTTTCTTTGTCCTTTTGTCAGGGTAATCAAACGAGGAAATGCCCTCTACCACGGTCGGCCGTGTTCGTAGAGGAAGAAAGGACCCACATCATCCCCCGCGCAATCTCCCCGCTAAAAAGGTACACATCGCGATCATTCTTCCATCTTGCACCCCTCACCGTGCGTCTCTATTCGGCACCCTCGTGTGCCTAGCGATCACGATCCTTTTATTTTTCGCATCTCCTTTCCTTTTTTTCATTTCTTACCACCCCCTCTTTGTGGGCCATTGTTCTTCGTACCCCCCTTGAAAAGGGAATGGAAGTCGATACCTACAGGTACGTCTCCATCCTCGCCATTGTGTTGCTTCGTCGCTCCTCTATCAAGTCCAGCTCGGCGCGCAACGATCGATCATTGTTCTCGTGGTTGTAACTAAGGATCCTTCCGGAGGGGGCGAGCATCTCCACAGGAGTCACAACCTCTACACCAAAGGTGAGGGCAAAGGGAGACTCTTGGGTAGCCTCTCGAGGTGTCGTCCTGTAGGCCCATAATACATGATTGACCCATCGGCCCTTGTGATCGTGCAACCTTCTTCTCAACCCATCCAGGATGGTCCGATTGGTCACCTCAACTTGCCCATTCGACTGAGGGTGAGACACCGAGGAGAAGCAGTGGTCCACTCCGAGCGCTATGTAGTTGCGGCGGAACCTGGTGTTGTCGAATTGCCTGCCATTGTCGGTGATGATTGCTCGGGGAAGGCCGAACCTGCATATAATATTCTTCCACACAAAACCCCAGGCATTAGAATCTGTGATTTTTGCTAACGGCTTGGCCTCGACCCACTTGGTGAAGTAGTCGACTCCGACGATGATGAACTTCCGCTGACCCGACGACGGAGGGAATGACCCTAGGATGTATTACCCACTGGGCGAATGGCCATGGGACATTATCGGTGTGAGCTCTGAGGGTGGCTGTCGGTTAATCCTGCCGAACAGCTGACACTGGCGGCAACTCTTTACGTACCCCTCGGCGTCTTTCAACATGGTCGGCCACCAATAATCCTATCGGGTTATTCTTCGGACAAGGGACCGAGGACCTGCATGACTCCCCATGTCCCCTCATGCACCTCGCTGATGATCGCCTCTGCTTGGCTTGGGCCCACGCACCGAAGGTGCGAGTAGCTGAACCCTCTCTGATACAAGTCGTTGCCGATCAGGAAGAACCTCGTCACTCGCCTTCTCGTCTTCGCAGTTTATTCTCGATCATCTGGTAGCAGCCCACTTCTGAGGAACTCCACTAGCGGGGTCATCCATGTTGGCCTGGCGTCGGCACACAACACTTCCGTGGATCCTATAGATGGCTCGCGGAGCTCTTCTACTAGTATAGATGACTCCAGTTCCCCCAAGGACGACGCGTATTAGGATAGAGCGTCTGCTTGGGAGTTCTCGGCCCTTGGTATCTTCAACATCTTGGCAGACTCGAACTCTACCATCAGCCTCCTGACCTCGGCCATGTAAGATGCGAGCTTAGCTTCCTTTGCTTAGAATTCTTGTGAAACCTGGCTGAAGACTAGCTGGGAGTCGCTGTAGATGAGGATTTTCGTTGCTCCGAGGGACTTGGCCATCTTGATCTCTAAGATAACTGCCTCGTACTCAGCCACATTATTAGAAGCATTGAAGCCGAAACAAATAGCATACCTTAAAATGAGGCCGTCAGGCGAGTGAGGACGACCCCTGCGCCGCTGCCTTGTGAGTTTGAAGCTCCATCAACGAAGACTTTCCACCCTCCGATGTCAATTTCCTCTTCTTGGAGCGTCCTTGCCATCCTTCTGAGATGAAGTCGGCGAGAGCCTGAGCCTTGATGGCGACCCGAGGCTTGAATGTAATGTCAAACTCCCTGAGCTCGATAGCCCATTTTTCCAACCTTCCTGAGGCCTCGGGTCGGCTGAGAACTTGCTTGATAGGGACGTCGGTGAGAACGACGATCTTGTGTGCCTGGAAGTATGGACGGAGTCGTCGCGCGGACATCACAAGCACATACCCGACCTTCTCCAGGTTGGAATAGCGCTGCTCGGCTCCTCGCAGAGCCTTGCTTGTATAATATACTGGGAGGTGGTTCCTGTTTTCTTCTCGCACGAGCACCGAGCAGATCGAATAAGCCATTGTTGAAAGGTATAGCAACACTCCTCTCTGACCATCGGCTTGCTCAGTGTCGGAACATGGGCCAGATGCTCCTTCAGCTCGTTAAACGCCTTCTGGCACTCCTCGGTCCACTCGAACCGCCCCTTCCTCAGCACTTCGAAGAAGGGTCTGCAACGTTCCACCGACCTGGACATGAACCTACTAAGGGCAGTCATCCTGCCGTTAAGCCTCTGCACTTCCTTCACCGTCCTTAGGGCCGTCATGTCGATGATTGCCTGCACCTTGTCGGGGTTGACATCGATTCTTCGGCTCGAAACGAGGTAGCCAAGGAATTTCCCAGCTCACACGTCGAAGACGCACTTCTCGGGGTTCAGCTTCATTCCGTACCGTCGAAGTACATCAAATGTCTCGGCCAGGTCTCGGACGTGGTCCTCGGCCCGTCGGTTTTTCACCAACATGTCGTCGATGTAGATTTGCATCGTCTTCCCGATTTGCTCCTCGAACATCATGTTAACTAGCCTCTGGTATGTCGCCCCTGCATTTTTCAATCCAAACGGCATTCGGGTAAAGCAATACAAACCTTTCTCCATGGTAAAGGATGTCTTTTCCTCATCTTCAGGCGCCATTCTGATCTGGTGGTACCCAGAGTATGCGTCGAGGAAGCTTAGGAGCACGTGCCCCACAGTAGAATTGACGAGCTGATCGATGCGAGGGAGCGGGAAGCTATCCTTCGGGCATGCCTTGTTCAGGTCGGTGAAGTCCACGCACATGCGCCATTTTCCATTTGTCTTCCGCACGAGGACGACATTTGCGACCCACTCGGGGTAGAAGGCATCTCTGACCGTTCCGGCGTGCAGGTACTTTTCTAAGTTGCTGTTGACTGCCTCTTGCCGATCTGCCGACAACGGTCGCTTCTTTTGTCGAACTGGTCAGACCTCGGGGTTCACATTCAGGTGGTGCTGAATGATCCCCGGGTTGATTCCCGGCAGGTCGTCATCCGACCAGGCGAATACGTCGCCGCTCTTTCTGAGGAAATCTACTACCTCCGCTTCCATCTCTTTGAGCTCGGCGCCGACAACGACGGCTCCCCTTTCCACTTCTTTTTTCTTTGTTTTTTCTGCTGGCTCATGCCTTTCAGTATTGTCATAAAAAACAGGCTCGTACTCCGGAACTACTGGTTCTTTTGCCTTAATGGAATTTACATAACATCGTCGAGCCTCGGTCTGGTTGCCCACGACCTCGCCTATCCCGCCAGGGGTCAGGAATTTCAACTTTTGATGGTAAGTTGAAGGGACTCCTCCTAACTTTCCAAACAGGCCCCGACTGAAGATCGCGTTGTAAGCTGACTTTACTTTCACAACAAGAAAGTCGACCTCAACCGTTACATGACGTGGTCGGGTGCCTAACGTTACTTTTAATTTGATAGACCTTTCGGCGTTCATGGTGCCCCCCGTTGAACCTAAAAAGTGGAGTAGCGACCGGTTTGAGCTCGGTGCTTAGGTTGGTCATTTTCACAAAACAGTCATAAAAAAGGACGTCAGGAGCAGCTCCATTATCTACAAGGATACGATGTACATCATACCCATGGACGTCGGCGTGGATAACCAGCGCGTCGTCGTGGGGAAGACTTAGGCCGACCACATCCTCGTTGGAAAAGGTGATAACTCCCCCGACCGATGGTGCCGGTCTACTCGAGCCGAGGTTAGCGGCCGACACGTATGCTTTCCTCTTTCTCTCGCTGTCGCCGCCACTTTTCGAGCCGCCCGCGAGGACCAGGATGGCCCCTTTTCCTTCAACTGCTCCATGGTCATCTTCCAGGGTGCGCGCCTTCGTCCTTCCATCGACCACATCCTTCCCGATGATCCCCCGTCACAACATCTCTGAGATCTCCATCGTGAGGCTTCTGCACTGGTCGGTAAGGTGGCCGAACTCCTTGTGGTACTCGCAGTAAAGGTTGGCCCCACGTCCGGACGGCGGCCTCGTCATCGGCTCAGGTCGCCTGAACTCCGGCAGCTTCTTGATGATGGGGAGGATCTCGGATGGCAACCTCCCGAAGAGGGGGAGGTCCCTGACGTGCCGAAACTCATCAGGGAGACGATCAGAGTCTTGTCGGCGATCTGAGTAACGTCGCCTTTCTCCACGCGACGACTCCTCCCTTCTCGGCTTCTTTGCATTCGGCTCCGCACTTGCAGCTCCTTGCTCGGATGGTCGCCCGAGCCTTCCAGTGGATTCGAGGGTTGATTCCAGTCTCACGTACTTCTGCATTCTAGAGAGGAGGTCGGAGAGACTCACAGGCGGTTTCTTGGTGACGGAGGCCACGAACAGATCGTTGGAACACACCCTTGTCAGATGTTGACTGCCGTCCTCAGGGCCAGATCCACCAACTTCATGACCTCGAGCTGGAACCTCTTTGCGTAGTCTCGGAACATCTCCCCCTCTTTCTGCGCGATAAGCCATAGGTCGTCGGTGCATAAAGAATGCTGCACCGTGTTACAAAAGTGGTCCAGGAAGCGTTGTGCCAGGTCGGTGAAGTTGACAATTGACCGAGCTGGGAGCACTTTGAACCACTGCAAAGCTGCATCGTCCAAAGTAGACATAAAAGCGCGACATCTCAAAGCATCAGTGATATTTACCATCTCGACTTGCCCCAGGAAATCGTCAAGGTGATGAACAGGGTTCGTCGTCCCATTGTAACGACGGAACTTAGGGAGCTGCAACTTTGCTGGGACGGGTGCTAAGGTTATCTCCTCGACAAACGATGAGGTGGTTAGGAGCGTCGCCACCGACGGGGTGCGGGTACTGCGCTGTAAGGCCTCTATCTTCCTGTTCATCTCCTACAAGTCGTCCTTCCACTGAGGATCGGCGGGCAACACGCTCATCGAGGCTAGTGTTGACTCGGCCGAGAAGTGGTCGGCGATCTCGATCCTTGTTACTCCGTGCTCTGCGGCCACTGCTGGGATCACTGGATGAGTGATGACCTGCGGTGGGGCTGGCGTTGAAATAACAGGTGCTGCCCGTTGGACGTCGGTATGGCTGGTCGACATCGCTGGCGGAGTCGTGTGATGCCCCCCCCCCCAGCTTCCTCCGCAGCATCCATAGCCGGGACAACCGGACGAGTCAGGGCTTCACGCTGGGTCAGTGATGCCTGCTGACTCTGCTCCATCTGCATCAGAACTTGTTGGAGACTAGCGAGCATCTGCTCAACGTGGTCGAAGCGTGACGACGTCGCCGAGTCTTGCTCTCCGGTGCCAGAGCCTCCTCCGTCGACCTCTTCAATGATAGTAGTGCCACCTTTCCCTTGGGTGCCATTGAGAGAAGCTTTTCGTACGATGCTTCCTACAGACGGCGCCAAATGTTGCTGCTAGAGCAAAGGAGATAGGCCCAAGGCGAGCCCGATGGACCCAAGGGACGGGGGTGTGCGCCGAGGCTGCCGAACGCTGGGAACCGAGGCGGACGAAATCGAGCTCCGACCTGCAAAATACCACCGAGGGACCTCGGTGGGCAGAGACTCCGACGATCAAGTCAATATGAGTGGTCGGAATCAGAGAGTTTCGGGGGCGAGATGTAGCATACCTTTTCTTGAATGAAGTCTTTCCCTTTTATAGAGGTTCAGTGGGCTGAATTATCGGAGGCCACTCTAGTACGTGCCTTCGAGCTCACCCCTGATTCCTGCGAGCAGGGATAATGGGAGACAGGTGTAGCGAGCTGGTCCCGGGAGTTTCGGGCCAGCCGTCGTGGCGCGATCCGCAACCGTGATTCGCGGGCCACTCCGCGATTGTAACCTCCCCATTATGGACGTGTGAGGGCGGTTAAGGTATGTGGCCCGTAATCCTCGGACCTTTCCATTGTCAGTCCTTCCTAACCAAGGGAGTCCAGGCTTACCATTCCCTCCCCCAGACAACAACTTTCTATTATTCTTGAGACACTTGAAGGTCGAGTTATCAGGGCCACATACGGAGGTCGGTCGACGTTCTTGTGGTCGGCCAGATCCGGGTCGCTCAACCGAAGGTCGGCTAAGAACGACCTGTAGTGCCAGGTCGGAATGCCCTAAGATGGGTAAGAAGTGAGTTGGGCAGCATCAAGGATTCAGTGGCAACTCTTTCAAATTTGATAAGGGCACAAACTCCTGCCCCTTCTGCTCCCACTCCATCAGTTCTGCAGGAGTCAGGGCCATCAGGGCCAAATGTAGAAGAAGTGATCCGGCCATCAGGGCCAAGGCCTGAAGAAGTCCGGCCATCAGGGCCAATTGATGCTGAGCATTCAGGGCCTTCAGGGCCAAGGGTTGAAGAAGCAGAGGCAGTTGGGCCATCAGGGCCAAAGATTGGTGAAGATTCAAGGGAGGTTGAGCAAGATCAGGCAGCATCAGGGTCATCAGGGCCGTCGGATAAGCAGTCAGATTTCCCAAGGCCAGCAGTGGATGAGTCTGGGCCACCAGTGCCAGTGGAATCAGCAGCTGAGCATGCAAGGATGAAGAACAAGATGTAGTCCCAGAGCCCCCTATCTCTTCACCTCTTCAGACTCTAGCCCCTCCTTCTCCACCTTCATCCTCCACTGCCCCTCCAGCACCTGCCACTTTCAAACAACCCATTCCTAAACATATTTCTTCACCTACTCCATTTCCTGCCACCTCCTCCTCATCTCCTGCTTCCTCCACACATATTCCTCCTCCTCCTTCGTCCAGTGAGGCACCTCCAGCTTCCTCATCAGCTGGAGCTTCCTCCTCTAGTGCTTCTTCAGCTGGACCATCTGCTATACCTCCTCCCAACTCTCAGTCATTTGTTCATCCTCCTACTCCTCCCTCTTTTGTTACTTATATTCGTGAAAGTGCCCAACTTGAGGGTCCTTTTCTTCAAACATTCGAAGATGATCCGGAAATAGCCTTAATCCGCTCAGTCTTGGAAGTTGGTTCTCATGTCCACAAAACTGGCTCTCCTAGTCCTGCCCCTAAAAGAATAAAACTATCCAAAACTCTTGCTCTTTCCTCTGAACCTAAATTCCCTCCTCTTTGGTTCTCCCTCACTGTTGAGAATCGAAGGAGATCAGTTTATTGTGAATATCTCTAAAAGTGCACATTTTCTATCTTTTTTGGTCTTCCCTATCTCAATCTAACCGACCACCTTAACATTGTTCTTCCTTATTGCCACATTTCCAAAGCTGATCAGTCTAAAGTCTTCCAAATGATTGAATGCAAATATGAAGATCAGTGGGCTCGGGGCCACAAGTCTTTGTACAATAAATTTCTTGAGCTCAAGCAGCCAGATTCCCTCCCAGGGATCATCCACTCACTCTCTCTGAGTGGTTTGAGATTCACCACAAGAATACCTAGGGGCCCTTCATTCAGAAAGAAGTCAAACTCATCCGGTACTTCCAGCTGTTTAATGATTATCGGTATCTCGACAAATTGCCTGAAGTCCAACTGGGTCAATTCTGGGGCGAAATTACTTTGCTAACAGTTGAACAGCCTGTCAAATCTGCTTTCAAGGTGGACTTTGCTACCTTGCAGATACCCGAGTTAGTATTCCTTCCAAAATTGCATTCTTTGGTCATGGACTCTTCAGTGGGTTCCATTATCTTTGAGAGGTTTACTTGAGTCATGGGTAGAATCTCAGCTCAGCAGGGTCATCTTCCTTCCTTCCAAAGATTTCTTTCCCGAGAGTATCATCAGGGCTTTATCAAGTCTGAAGTTCTTGCCCCGTTATTATCTGAATGTGAAAGGCTTTCCCCCACTGATTGGGCAAAGCATTACAATCAATCCGCCCTTCAGTTGGAAGACCTGAACAGTTCATTGTTTAAGGAAGGCAAATCTACTCTCTCTGCTGAAGCCTTTTTGGACTTGAACTCCATCAATCTGGTTCAAGAGCCTTTTGCAAAGTGGGTCGAGAGGTACAAAGTCTTTCTTTCTTTGAAAAAGGATCTGAAGGCAAATCAGATTTTCTATCCCATCTCCATGGATCAGTTCCTCCAGCATGCCAGCTTTGGTACCTCCAGCACCTTCAAGATGTCCCTTGGGAAAGATGGCTATGCTACCTTCATCAGCGCTCAAAGAGAAGTCCATCTCCAGCGCATACGACCAGTTATGGGGTCTTCCTACACCATGGCTTGGGGTGCCTTTCAGAAACATTTTGAAGAGCAGGAACTTCAGGCTTGGCCAATCATTACTCGCCATGCCTCTCTTTTATCCCTTGCCTTCTATCTTCCTGTACCCCCAAAGGAGTAATATACTAGTTCCTTGGCTCTCATTTATCTTTCTTCTCTTCTTTCTTTGACTCATTGCGTTATTTTTTGCTTAATGACAAAAAGGGGGAGAAAAATAAACATTCTGAAATACATTCTTTAAATTTCACTAGCAAATTTACTTAGATTTATTTCAGAACTTTCTATACTTATGTTATGTTTTGTCATCACCAAAAAGGGGGAGATTGATGATCAGTCCATCCCTATATAATTTCATTTATGTCTATTTTGGTGATTAACAAAACCATAATAAGTATTGTCTAACAAGTTTTCTTGAAGCTTAGTCACAAGAAATAAATCAAGCAAAATCTGTAAGTATTCTTATACTGTATCATTTAGAGTTCACAGCA
The DNA here is from genome assembly GCA_014218235.1 of Colocasia esculenta. Classification (NCBI taxonomy): domain Eukaryota; kingdom Viridiplantae; phylum Streptophyta; class Magnoliopsida; order Alismatales; family Araceae; genus Colocasia; species Colocasia esculenta. The sequence goes on from CM024761.1 coordinate 143,071,764, forward strand.
TGTAATTTCTAAGTATACATCGACTTCCTAAGTGATATAACGATTTCATTAGAATCATAACGATTTGTTAAGTTCTCATCGATTTGCTTTGAACAATGACTTCCCTTATAGCGTAACGATTTCATAACTCACTTTAACGATTGCATTGCATAACGATTTGATAAGTGAGAAACAACGATTTCATCTCACAATGATTCGTTAAGAGAAACAATGATTTGGTTCTCATAACGATTTGTTAAGTGAAACAACGATTTCGTCTCACAACGATTTGTTAAGTGAAACAACGATTTCGGCTTCACATCGATTTACTTATTGAAACAACGACTTAGTCACCGTAACGATTCGATAAGTTACATAACGATTTGGTCGCTGTAACGATTTGATAAGTTACAACAACGACTTGGTCACTGTAACGATTCGGTAAACAACGATTTGGTCACTGCATCGATTTGATAAGTAAAACAACGACTTGCTCACAATGATTTGCTCATAACGATTTGTGTCCACAATGATTTGTGTTCACAACGACTTGCTTATATCTGTATAACGACTTGTGTTCACATCGATTTGTTTATGGATGAATAACAATTTACATAAATAACGACTTGCTTGTTCACACAACGATTTCATAAGTTGAACAACTGTTTCATTGTCATAACGACTTCATGGATTACATCGACTTCATGATATTCAAATATATTTTCAAATATCATAAAAATCAAAGTCTTCCCGCGTATTCTTTCAACGTCCATGCATTTAATGTGACTGTACATTTCTCTGTTCGATGCAATATCTGAATATCTTCTATTCTTATGTTTCTATAAGAAACACTTTTTCAGAAAGTAGAATGTCATTTCCATTTTGGTGAATAGTCTTACTGCATGAGTTCTAACGTTGACTGACAACAAGAGACAGCATAGCTGTCTATAGTTTGGTATTTAATGTGTGCAGGTTTCTTCCAGTACCATGACATACAACATTGGACAAAATAGAAAATGAAGGATATCAAGAAGGATCTTCGCTTTGCATGCATGGAATGAAAAGGTGTTTAGCAAAAAGCTTACCTGGTCCACTCCATGAGCCATGCAGTCTAACGTAGATCAAACTTAGAGACAATAGCCACCTCAACAACTAATTTTATCAAGAGAAGATATTTATACAAGACTCAAGACTCCTGGCAGAGTACAACTTGGATAGTTCAATAGACTTGAACGAAAATCCTTTGCGCCATAGAGTCTTAGAACAAGAGCCTCTGCTTTCACTCCATTCTTGTTGTAGCTCTGAGTTCTCACAAATTCATTGTCTAGATTCTTTGAGAGCTTTGTAGGTCTGAAAGTTTGATCCTAGAGAAAATCCATCTCTCTCAGACTTAGCATCAGATCAGGCATTTGTTGTAAGCTTGGTCTAGGGGCAATCAGCCTTATACACACTTTCTGTGTAATCCTCTTCGGGCTGTGAAGAGAAGACCTGCTAGAAGCAGGTGGTAGTTTTTCCTTCATGTTAGAAGGAAGACCTGAGGTTCAGGGTGGTGTATTCCTCTTCGGGTTGTGAAAAGAAGGCCAGCTACGGCTGGATGTGTAAGTGTCCTTAAGGGGGACTGTACCCTTGGTTAGTGAAATCCCAAGTTGTTGCTTGGGGACTGGACATAGGACTCATTGGGATAGGAGGTCCGAACCAGGATAAAAATTCCTGTGTTGATTGCGTGTTTGTGTTTGCTATCTTCTTTACTTCTAACACTAACAATCGAACTTAGTGTTTATTTTTCTCTTAAGCATTCTTGGTGACAGGTTTAACGTTAGACGATTTTTAAAAATCCCATTCACCCCCCTCTGGGCTTGCTACCTAGGCAACAACCATAATCCCGACGTATGCATCTCATCATTTCACTTGCTTTATAAGTTGGTTTATCAACTAGTTTCCCGTTCACAGCATTTGCAACCCACTTCTTAGATGTCCTAGGATGTCGCTCGATAATGTCACACCCACAGCTGTGTATGTTGTTCAGACTCTTGATTGCAAATTCTGGACCTTCAAGAATGACCGATGCATGAAGGCGCCATAGGCAAACATCTACATTGCACCGTACAGAGTCGTTCTTCAAATATTTTCCAATTTTAAATCCCCGTGTGATCGCGTAATTTGTCAATTCCATCTGCAATTGCTCTTTGCTTATGAAGACTTGTCCTACTGAATGTACTCTACCTAGACAATATTGCGTCAAGACTCGTACTTCACCTTTCGCTCCTTTTGTTCGATCGTCGTACAATTCCAGACTGCTTCCTAGTAAGTCGGACGATTCTGTGGTTTCCAAACAAGCGACATCCATGTTTGAAGTACTTCTGTAAAAAATGTATATACATACGTACATGATGCATGGGATAACATGAAGGCTGTTGAAGAATGCATGGGATAACATGAAGGCTGTTGAAGAACGCATGGGATTATGTACCTATCAAGTTGTGGCGGATCACCTGACTGATGACTAGCATGCGTACTGAGGCAATGAGAGTCCACCGCGATGTGTAGATTTGAATGATGTTCCTTGACACTTGTGAAGATCAAACATAGCTTGGACATCCCCATCGTCATGCAGCACCTGTTCAACGTGGCCATCAATGGGAAGAATATACTTCAGCATGTTTATACCCAACCTTTCTGAAACCCTCACATGTATGGACGCCAATTCCATGTCCCTCTCTATGAAAAGAATGAAACTTTGATCTCCAAATGCACATCTTGCAGGGAGTTGTTCCATTGCGTCGTAGAGGAAGGCGAATGAAAGACTTTTTTTTCATAGAAATGTGGCACGTAGTGTCTATAAATAGCATGTGTGAGGAGATGAGCTGCTGTGGGTTAATTTTACAGGAGTGCGTGCCGTGGAAGCAGTGTTGGTGGGAAAGCGCCAGATGAACGGACGTGATAGCTTGAACATCCCATCATCGAGAATACCGATTATGTTCAGCCGCACGATGCTCATCATTGCAGTGCACCGCCATTTCGTCGGGTCCACCGAACCCATCCCTGCATATATCGCGGCATTTTAGAACTCCATACACCTGCACCGCCATTCCTGCACTAGCCCTCTTCTCTGTTACAGTTTTCCATTCTTTGAGTTACATCTGTAGCCAAAGTGATCAAGCCATGGATCTCCAACGAGCGTGGCGATTGGTCGCATTGCGGCGGAAGCGGAGCAAGAAGCGTTAATGGCGATGGAAGTGGATGAAACAGCTCTCCAAGTCATCTGAAGTAGTAATCTTTCTTCTTACCCTGTGTCTGGTCTTTGTTGATTGAATGTTTTTTTAAAAAAAGTTTCGATCTTCTCTTTACAAACAAGGATCGAAATCAATTTAATACGCGATGTTCGCTTTCATGGTACTGTAGCGTTATGCAAGACTTGCAGTTTAGGAGTGCGCATCTCAAGTTAATGAGAAATTCACCATTCCACGCGTATGTCAAATGCGAAGTGGTGACCTACCCTATGTCCCTGATAGTCGATCTGATAACACGTTTCGAAGGAGAAGATCATTTTAAGATTGGCCCCTGCAGCTTGCCTTTTCATCCTTCAGACCTGGCAACGGTTATAGGTATACCCAATCATGGTTCACCCATCAATCTAAAGGCAGATGGGGCAAAAGCTAGTTTGCACCGCATCCTTGGATTCAAACAAACGATGGACAGGCACAATGTCTTGTGAAAGCTTACGGAGTACGTTTCACAAGAGGGTGAGCTAGCTGTTGAAACTTCGGTGAAGCTTGGTTTACACTTCTATGTTCTTGTTTCTTCTTTCCATAAGTGGGAGGGCGGGGTTTGTCATCCACGAGTACCTGATATCGATAGTGTAGCAGTGCCATGAGCATGTGAAGGCAGCCTTAACAGGAGCTCCGTCTACCAAAACCAGCTTCCTAACCGGTTGTGTTCCCGCTCTTGGTGTAAGTAGTCTTTTACATACGATATATCTATCTGTTATAGTACCTGAAGTAGTCTTTTACATATGATACACCGCTCTGTTATAGTACGCAAAGTACTCTTTGACAGAGAAATGCTATGGTGTGGCGAAGACTTTTGATACGGCACCGCCGTAGCATAGCACGAACTGTTAGATTTCAATCCAACGGCGGAGCGCTATAGTACATTCGTGCTCGGTGTTTGGGTGCTCGGGTGTTAAAAATACTCATTGCTTGGTGCTTGGTCCTGCTCGGTGATCGATCTTGCTCGGTCAATTTAGACAGACCGTTGGATTAAAAATCCAACAGTCTGGACTGATGATACGGCGGGGCCATACCTAAAGACCCCGCCGTATCATAGCATTACTCCTCATTTACATACGATACACCTGCATGTTACAGTACGCGAAGTACTCTTTTACATACGATATATCTATCTGTTACAGTTCCTGATATATCTATCTGATACGTATATCTATATGTTAATGATATAGGCATGGTTTTTGACGCACCAGTTAAAATTGAAACCAGAGCATCCCCAAACAGATCCCCCATTTTTTCGTTGGGATTGCAGGGGTAAGGGACAGTCCTTATCCGACCTACTACAGGGATTGCGTCGCTATGATGTAAGTGTAACTTACCCCTGAACCTATGTTATCTTCGTATGTAATATCTTCCTATGACTTTACTTCGGGTATATTTGGATGTTAATGTGAGGGATGACCTAGTGTTTTATAGTTATTAATAGTAATTCATATATTCAGTTACAATATATGTTTTATACATTTACAGTATCATTCATAGACATTTATAGTATTTCATATATTCAGTTACAGTATATGTTTTATACATTTACAGTATCATTCATAGACATTTACAATATTTCATATATTCAGTTACAGTATATATTTTATGCATTTACAATATCATTTATAGACATTTACAGTATTTCATATATACAATTACATTATATGTTTTATACATTTACAGTGTCATTCATAAACATTTATTGTATTTCATATATTCAGTTACAGCATATGTTTTATACATTTACAGTATTCTTCATAGACATTTACAGTATTTCACATATTCAGTTACAGGAAGGAGAACCCCCTTGACAAGGTCCCGATGATCAATGTCAAAGTGGGAGACGTTGAAGCCAAAGGAACCGAGGAAGAGGGGGCAAAAGGAGGAGGCCGACGAGAATAAGAGAAAGGAGGAGGCGAAGAAGAGGAAGGAGGAGGAGGAGGCTGAGAAGAAGAAGAAAGAGGAGGAGGGAAAGAAGAAGAGGAAGGAGGCGGAGGAGAGGAAGGAGGCAGAGAGGAAGAAGAGAGAGGAGGAAGAGCAGAGGAGGAAGGAGGCGGAGGAGGAGGCCACAAGAGGAAGGAGGCAGAGGATAGGAGCAGAAGAAGAGAGAGAGGAGGAAGAGCAAAGGAGGAAGGAGGTGGAGAAGAAGAGGAAGGAGGAGGAGGAGGAGGCTGAGAAGAAGCGAAAGGAGGAGCAGGAGGAGGAGGAGGCTGAGAAGAAGAGGAAGGAGGAGCAGAAGAAGAGAGAGAGGAGGAAGAGCAAAGGAGGAAGGAGGCGGAGAAGAAGAGGAAGGAGGAGGAGGAGGAGGTTGAGAAGAAGCGAAAGGAGGAGAGGAGGAGGAGTAGAAGAGGAAGGAGGAGGAGGAGGCTGAGAAGAAGAGGAAGGAGGAGGAGGAGCAGAAGAGGAAGGAGGTGGAGAAAAAGAAGAGAGAGGAGGAAGAGCAGAGGAGGAAGGAGGCAGAGGAGGCAGAGAAGAAGAGGAAGGAAGCAGAGGAGGTAGAGAAGAAGAAGAAAGAGGCAGAGAAAAAGAGGAAGGAGGAGCACAAGAGGAAGCATATGGAGGGTGAGCAAAAAAAGAAGAGAGAGGAGGAAGAGCAGAAGCGGAAGGAGGCAGAGGAGGCGAAGAAGAGGAGGAAGGAGTAGCACAAGAGGAAGGAGGTGGAGGAGGAGCTGAAGAGGAAGAGAAAGGAGGAAGAGGAGAAGAAGAGGAAGGGGAAGGAGAAAGAGAAGAAGAGGAAGGAAGCAGAGGAGGTAGAGAAGAAGAAGAAAGAGGCAGAGTAAAAGACGAAGGAGGAGGAGGAGGAGATGAGGAAGATGGAAGAGGAAGATGCATCATATTTCCTCATCCTCATTGTCCAGACGAGTTACAACTGGGATGAGAAAAAGGCGGCAACTAGCCGAGATATATACAGTATATATAGTTTCCTCTTAACGGTAGAAGATACATAACTTTAATGTTCTATTACAGTAACCTTAATGTTACATAATAGTAATATTAAGACCCCGTCACAGTAACATTAAAGTCCCCTTACATAAAATTCTTTTATTACTAACTCCATCGCAGCCAGAGGATTATCAGTACTACAAAGCTTTGAAAGTCAATGTGTCCACTACCGAACCGATCTTTCTTAGCTCTCAAGGGAGTACAAACACACTTCCAACGGGCAAGAAAGAGGAGAGACGAGATTACATCGCCTGGAAGTATTAGGAGTGGACGAACTGAATGAGTGCATCATTAATGAGTACTTGTTACAGTACATGTATTTCCTTTTTATAGTTGGGAGATTTTTTGTTACATTATATTAGTTCGTCTATTACTGTATGACATCTTCATTCTTACAGAAGATGTACACCTTTCTTACATGTAGTGATTTGATATTCGGTGGCACTCTCGAAGGATACGATAATTTCCTCACATTTAAGGACATCCGGGAACTATTGTTCGAGGGGCAGAGCGAATCGTTCATAATTGACTGCTACATCAACACTTACTTGTTTCTCCCCCGTCAAGAGAACCCAAACATTTTTAAGACTTTTGGATATCTGGGAGCCGTTTTAAAGGGTTACGTCCAATCGTGCAAAGACGATAAGAGCAAACAACAACATCTCGATTACTTTTTCAAAAGATTGGACTGTGCTCTAACTGAATTAGACCTCCTCTTCTCCCCCATGCATGTTGGGACGAACCATTGGGCTCTTTTGGTCATCAATATTAAAGAAAAAGAGTTCCACGTGTACGATTCATTAACAAAGATCGTCCTGACATTCCACAATACGTAAGTGCCAAGCGTTACATACAAGGCTTACATTTGTTACAGAGCATGCACACTTATGTTACATATGTTACAGTAAATGTACATCAAGTAATTGGAACTCTTTTGTTAATTCTTTCATGCAGGTAGAGATACTGAGAACATACATGAAGGGCATGGACATCGATTCAGCAAATTGGTCGCTACGCTACCCCGACCCATGCCCACAACAAGGATCAGGAGACGACTGCGCCATTTTTACTTGCAAATACATGGAGTGTCTGGCACATAGAGACACTCAAGGTTTCCCCTTCAGTCGGGATGACATGCCAACCGTGCGAGCAAGGTTCACCCTCCACTTCATCAAAGCGTACTTCAATGCACAAGAACATTCAGAGCATATATAACTGAAGGAGAAGAACCATACTTGACGCACGTACAATTTCCTACAGCCAGTGTAATGATATTGTACATGTACTTGAGGAAACACTTGTTTATTTATTACAGTGAGGACACTGTCTACTAACGTTTACTATTATAGTATATGTAATAACCTGTTACAGTATTTACTTATTTTCATTATAGTATAGATAATAGCATGTTACATTTCGAGCACTACACTCTTACAGTTCTACGTGTAGTACGATCACTACACTCTTACAGTTCTACTGGCAATACAAGCACTACACTATTACAGTATATGTAATAACCTGTTACAATATTTACTTATTTTGATTATAATATAGATAATAGCATGCTACAATATGTTATTGCTAGCATGTTGAGTTTGCATGACAGAGAGCACATACAATATATTTTATATCGGCCACAGAAGACTGAAAAAATGAAAATATATTGCATAAACAAGCCCCATTACAATAACTCTCTACACTCCCTAAGCCGACCACTCGGGTAAGGAGGGAGGGGAGGAGGAATAGGCAGGGGAGGGAGGGGAGGAGGAACGGACAGGGGAGGGAGGGGAGGAGGAACAAATGGGTTCTACCTCAGAGCCGATGTCAGGGTAGATGTTGGTGAGGCCCTTGTGGCCATACAGCTGAGAAGCTTTGACTAAATCCATCCTCCAGCCAGTGTAAAAATTGTTCCAGAAGTCGGGGCTGAAGGGCGGTGGCAAAGGTGGAGCTTGTGGCACTAGGGGCGACGGTGGCACCGGTGATGCAGGTGCCTTGCCATCCCTATGGGGAGCACCGTCAGATGAAGACATCTGCAAATAAAGAGGAAGAAGACAAGCAAGAAAGATGGGAAGAAGAAGACTCATAGAAACTTGTGAAAGATAAGTATGAGGCCCTGGGTTCCTTTTATAGTTGTGAAGAACGGTTCACGGGCCTTCAAAAGGACCTATGTAAGTGATGTCAATAGTTGTTGTAAGTGTGCTCTGCACGTTATGTAAGAGCAAATTCTCATCGATGTGAGTTCACGGCCCTTCGAAAGGATAGAAGCGTAAGTGTCGATTGGGAAAAAGGCATTCGAAAGGACAAAAGGGTAAGACGTGAATGGGAAAAAGAGACGGAACTCGTGAATCGAGGGTCGTAAATGGTGACGTCTCAAAAGTAGGGACTGGAAATTAAATTAGGCGAAAAAGTAAGGATGCTACGTCTTCCAGTATTCTGACAGGGACGAGGAAAAAAGTACCACTCTATGACAGGGACCCCCAATTAATTTTCCCTTAAAGAAATTATAAATTATAAATATTAATAGTTAAATTTCTTTTACATAATTAACATGTACAATATGTTAGTTTTCTGATTAAGAATGCAAGTAAAGGGAGATGGACAAGCTCATCCATTGCTCTTTCCTTTTTTTTACAAAATAGAAACGCTGGCCGACTCGGATTTGCTTTGTGCGCATTGTTTTTTCTGTCTCTTGCTCTCCATACATGCTGATTGTTCTCTTCCATTGTAAACACATCCAATCGCTTTTTTTGAGGCGATTTAAAATTGAGTTTGTAGACGATCTTCATCTTGGAATGTATCTATAAAAATTGCAAATGGTCGTTAGATCTTAGGAGAATATTACCAACGAGACTCTACATCGTAGAGCGACAATATATAATCTAAAGATAGTCAATTTGTTGGTGCTTCAACCAAATAAAGTTTCTGATATCTATGAATGCATCTTTTGTTCTCCTTGCAAGTTTAAATCAAAGATTCACTGTCTACTTTACACGTCCCTATTCCATATTTCTAAATATTGAAGAACATCAGAAGCAACATAAAGATGATGATAAGGGTATGCTTGTGGATTTTACTCCAAAGGTGAATGTGGTGGTGGCTTCGTCTCCCAAAAAGAAGAACAAAAATAAAAAAAAGAAGAAAATATAAACCTAAACAAAAAATATAGAAGCAAGATGGGACTAAACCTTGTTGGGCTTGTGGACAAGTTGGGCCCAAGTTTTGTCCCGATAGGAAGGACAAGAAAAAGAACCAAGGCAATGCCTCCAACACCAAGGCATAGGTCAATCTTGTGACTACTAGTGTTGGCTTCTATGACGGGTTTGCCTCTTTTAACCCTAAACTAAATCTGATTTATCAACCCAATGAATGGTTAGTTGATACATAAGCCAATGTGCATTGTTGTGCCAATCATTTTGCCTTCCTTACTTATCAGATAGTAGAAGGTGCTTCTGTAACCATGTGGAACTACACTCTAGTCATGGTGTTTGGAATATGATGAATTGACCTGAGATTTACTTTAGGAAAGGTCCTATCACTACATGAGCTGCATCATGTTCTAGCAGTCCGAGGGGATCTGATTATTGGATCTAATTTAGTTCGTACTGCTTATGAGCTAATATTTAAGTGTAATAAGTTAGATTGTTGCATTTAAGAACTTTCATTAGAAAGGGTTATCTTCGTGAAGGGATGTTTAAACTCAATGCCAATATGTTTGTTCAAATAAAATTAATGATAATTTTGTTGTTATTTGTTCTTACAATGTTGAGTCATATGATGTGTGACATGATCGATTATGACATGTTAATTTTAATATTATGAAGAGGATGATGAATCTTGACATGATTCCTAAGCATGCTATATATAAATAAAAAATGTGAAATATGTGTGCAATATAAACAACCTCGAAAACCATTCAAATCATTTGATAGAAATTTTAGAATTAGTTCATACTGATTGTTGTGAGTTTAATAGTGTGATAACGAGAGATCATAAGAGATATTTCATTACTTTTATTGATGATTGTTCTTATTATTATTATGTTTATTTGCTGAAAACAAAAGATGATGCTTTAGAAAATTTCTTAGAAGCTAAAGTTAAAAAAATAAAACTATAAAGATGTGAGGTTAAGGTCTGATAGGGGTGGAGAGTTTACCTCGAATTTGTTTCAAAATGTTTGTCAAGAGTCAGGTATTATACATGAGGTTATCGCTCCATATAGTCCTCAATCTAATGGAATAGCAGAACGTAAGAATAGGAGCCTTGAAGATTTGATAAATGCCATGGTAGGAAGTTCTGGGTTACCTAACTTCATGTGGGAGGAAGCTATGTACACAACATGTCATGTGTTGAATAGAGTACCAATGAAGTCTAGGGATAAAAGCCCATATGAACTTTGGAAGGGTTAGAGGACAAGTTTGAAATACTTCAAAGTGTGGGGGCGCCTTGCAAATGTACTAATACTTGAACACAAAGAAGAAACTTGGTCCAAAGATTATGGATGGCATTTTCTTGGAGTATGCTCAAAATAGTTTTGATATAGGTTTCTGATTATTAAATAAAATATTCATGGAATAGATGTAAATACTATTGTAGAGCTTCGTGATACTACATTTTTTGAAGATATATATTCCTATGAAGATGCGAGTACCTCAATCTATCTCCACTTCCTCTTCTTTAACTAGAGATGACTCTACTGCTGTAGATGTCCCATTATCCTTGGTGGATGCATCTTCCTTAAGTCACTCTAGATTAGATGAATCAAGTGAGTGTATAGAATGGAGAAGGAGCAAGAGGCAATGTGTGTCTAAGGATCTAGGCCAAGATTTTATCACCTATAACATAGAAGGTGATCTTGTGCCATATAGAGATTCTATATATAGCTTCCCCTGAAGCTAAGCAATGGAAAGAGGTCATTAAAAGTGAAATGGACTCTATAATCTCTAAGGGCACTTGGGAGTCCATAGATTTGCCTCCTGGTTGTAACACCATAGGATGTAAGTGGGTGTTTAAGAGAAAACTAAAGCCTCATGAGTCAGTGGATAAGTTTAAAGCCCGGTTGGTTGAGATGGGTAAAAAAGTTACCCATGGCTAGATATTTTTTTAATACTTAATTTCTAATACATCCCACTATATATTTTATACATAACCCATTATGTATCTCATGAAATGTGTAAGTCTTTTTTTATTTATTTTAATAAAAAGAACTAGTTAGCCTGTCTATGGTTTTTCTACCAAGTCTCAACTTTATTTTCACAATAAAATAAGTTAACTTTTAGATTAACTAATACATGATTAGACTATCCATAGATTGTCTAACTATGAACCAAAGTGGCTTTGTCATGTTGTTAAAATTATTATCGGCTCAGGTTTGATATTGGCGCTCGTCTCAACATCACCACCCCCCATCACCCTCATCTTTATGTGCCCCATTTCAAGGTCTAGTAATGGCAGAAGCCCTTCTTTTAATCCACATGTCTTGTGTTGTAGGTGTTACATTAACTAATTATGTTGTGAAGCACCGTGGAGTTGAGCCTTTGAAAGGAACCCCAAGAGGTCGCCAGTTCTGTAATCATTCATTTGGCTGTAGGGAATTATAAACAAGTTGGATAATTGTTCTGTAAGCATGCATTTGGCTGCAGGGAATTATAAACAATTAAGTTGGATAATTGTTCTGTAATCATGCATTTGGCCGTAAGGATCAGTCATAAACAAATTGAATAATTGATCAGTGATCTCATGAGTGCCGTATGACTTGCCATAATATAAGAAAGACCTAAGCTTTCCGAACAAGTCATAAATAAGGACTCCTGATCACACTAATCAATAGGGTGTCTTTTTATTTTACCCTTAACTTCTAATATTCAAGTTATATATATATATATATATTATATATATATATATATATGTGATGCTGTGGTACGGCGGTACGGCACTGCCGTACCGCAGCCACAATCCGACGGTGCGTTTAAAAAAAAAAAGGGCCGTGCCGTTTCACGCGCCGCAGCACGGCCCACGTGGGAGCCGTTGGATCCGGGATCCAACGGCTCCCGCTTGGATACGGCAGGGCCGACCAAGTCCCTCTCTCTCTCTCTCTCTCTCTCTCTCTCTCTCTATATATATATATATATATATATATATATATATTATATATATATATTATATATATATATATTCTAAATTAAATTTGTCCATGATTGCTGATAATCCGATTGTCCAACGTTTAGTTAGCTGAAGAGACAATTTAGGATAGCGTTTTCTCTCATCATAACTTGATATCGTGGATAGATCTGATTTTGTTAATGTATATGAGAGAATAGAGGTCTAATATTATATTGTACTCAAGAAATGGTTTAGTAATAGTCTTTCATATATATTAGAAAGAAGTCAAAGATTCAATTCTCATCGACAACAAATTTATAAGAATTTTTTTAAAGAGGATGTCAAAGGTTCAACAGATCATACCGAATGATCATGTAATATGCTAGTATTTTAATTTTTTTTTTAAAAAAAATAGTAACCTATCATATTTAGGCATTAGACTCTCTAATTCAGATGTTAACTTGTGACTTTCCACAGAGACATGTTTATTTGCTAAATACTTCAAAATATCAGAGACAAGTCTTTCAGATACTTTCAAATTTTTAGAAAATGGTACCTGAAAAAGAAATGTACCAACTACAAGTGTGTTGCTCTAAGGGTTTATATATCCAAATTGGAGATGTTGATATCTGAATATGGCATGCTATACGGGCTGAAAACTATCTTGGCCCTGGTTTTGGTATTAGCTTTCATGATAGCAAAAATGAATGAAGTATCATTGTCTTGATAACAGCAGATAAATATTTTAATTAACAATATGATAAAAGAATTCATTATTTAATCTAAGATAATTATATCAGATAGAAAACTAGTACTGAGAAGCCATGTGGATAAATATTCATTTCTGAGAGTATAGTTGTAGGAGGAAGTTGAACTTGACTACTTGTCTCATGGAAATCTTGTCAGGACTTTAGGACCGATGCTTAAAATAGAACCAATTGAAATGTTACACTAAACTCAAAAGTAGTCAAAGCAAAAGCTACACTTTAAATAGGATGCATGATGACTTTGCAATTAATGCTCAGTGATAATCAGTTCATCTCCATATATTTTCATTTATTATATGCCTATTTTGGTGATTAACAAACTTCAATAAAGATTTTTCTAACAAGTTTTTATGAAGCTTAGTCATAAGAAATAAATCAGGCAAAATCAAGTAAATTCTGTAAGTAATTCTTACACTGTATCATTTAGAGTTCAGAGCATGTAATTCTTCTAAGTACACATCGACTTCCTAAGTGATATAACGATTTCATTAGAATCATAACGATTTCTACACCATATCGATTTCAGTTTCACAACGATTTTATAAGTATCATATCGATCTCAATTTCATAACGATTTCATAAGTGTTGCAATGATTTCGATCTCACAACGATTCGTTAAGAGAAACAACGATTTGGTTCTCATAACGATTTTTTAAGTGAAAGAACGATTTTGATCTCACAACGATTTGAAACATCGATTTCAATCTCACATCGATTTCGGACTCATAACGATTTGATAAGTTACACAACGATTTGGTTGCTGTAACGATTCGATAAGTCACATAACGACTTGGTCGTTGTAACGATTCGATAAAGTAAACAACGATTTGATCACTGTATCGATTTGATCAAACAACGATTCGATAGCTGCAACGATTTGCTTAAACAACGATTTGCTTTTGTTTCAACAATGATTTGCTTAAACAACGATTTGCTTATGTTTGAACAACGATTTGCTTAAACAACAATTTACTTATGTTTGAACAACGATTGACTCATGTTTGAACAACGATTTGATCAAACAACGATTCACTCATGCTTGAACAACGATTTGTATGACTAACGATTTGTTCACACTTAAATAACGATTTATTTATTATTGCACAACGATTTGCTTATGCAACGATTTGCTTATATATCTATACAACGATGTGCTTACATAACGACTTGTTTATATTTGTGCAACGATTTGTTTGAGCATAGATTTGACTCTCTTATATAATGATTTATTCATACAACGATTTTATAAGTAGAACAACGACTTCATGGAACACATCGACTTCATGATATTCAAATGTACTTTCAAATATCATAAAAGTCAAAGTCTTCCCACATGCTTCTCCAAAATCCATGCATTTAATGTGACTGTACATTTCACTACACGATGCAATATCTGAGTATCTTCTATTCCTATGGTTCTATAAGAAACACTTTTCAGAAAACAGAATGACATTTCCATTTTGGTGAATAGTCTTACTGCATGAGTTCTAAGTTGACTGACAACAAGAGACAGCATAGCTATCTATAGTTTTGGTATTTAATGTGTGCAGGTTTCTGCCAGTGCCATGACATACAACGTTGGACAAAATAGAAGCCGAAGGATATCAGGATGGATCTTCTCCTTGCATGCATGGAACGAAAAGCATATTTGACTAGAAGCTTACCTGTTCCACACCATAAGTCATATAGTCTAATGTACACCAAAGCCAGAGACAACAACCACCTCAACGACTATATTTTATCAAGAGAAGATATTTATACAAGACTCAAGACTCCTGGCAATACAGTTCGATAGTTTTGACAACTTGAGAATTTGAACGAAAATCCTTTGCGCCATAGAGTCTTAGAAGAAGAGCTTTTTGCTTTCACTCCATTCTTTCTGTAGCTCTAAGCTCTCACCCATTCATTGTCTAAATTCTTTGAGAGCTTTGTAGGTCTGAGAGTTTGATTCTAGAGAAATTCCCCCTCTCTCAGACTTAGCCTCAGATCAGGCATTTGTTGTAAGCTTGATCTAGGGGCAATCAGCTTTTATACACATTTTCTATGTAATCCTCTTCGGGCTGTGAAGAGAAGATCTATTAGAAACAGGTGGTGAGTATTCCCTTCAGTAAGGAAGGAAGACCTATGCATCAGGGTGTCTATATTCCTCTTCGGGGTTAGAAGAGAAGGCCAGCTGCGACTGGATGTGTAAGGGTCCTTAAGGAGGACTGTACCCTTGGATAGTGAAATCCCAAGTTGTTGCTTAGGGACTGGACGTAGGACTCCTTGGGTTAGGATGTCCGAACCAGGATAAAAATTCCTATGTTGTGTGTTTGCTTGTTTGTGTTTGGTGTCTTCTTTATTTCTAACACTAACAATCGAACCTAGTGTTTGTTTTTCTGTTACGTGTTTTTATTCACAGGTTTTAATGTTAAACGATTTTAAGAATCCCATTCACCCCCCCCCCTCTGGGCTTGCTAGCTGGGCAACAAGTGGTATCAGAGCCAAGTCTCTTCGATAAAGAAGATCTCACGATCTAAAGAGGAAAGATTAATGGCAGCTCAAGGTTACTCTGAGGGTCAGTCCGTCAACAGACCACCTTTGTTCAATGGTGAATATTACAACTATTGGAAGACCAGAATGAAAATCTTCCTTCAAGGTCTCGATTTTTAATATGGACTATCATAGAGGAAGGAGATCTTCTAGTCACAAATGAGAAAGACAAATGATAGACGAGGATAAGAAGAGATCTCACTTAACTGTAAAGCTAAGAGTATACTGTGATGTGCTCTTAGTAAGAAGGAGTTCAACAGAATCTCAGCATGCAAATCCGCGATGGAAATGTCGGAGAAGCTGAGAATCACCTATGAAGGAACAGATAAAGTCAAAGTAACAAGGATAGATATCTTAGTAGCACAATACGAGAGATTTCAAATGCAACCTGGAGAACCAATTACTCAGATGTACAGTAGATTCACATACATTACAAATGGTCTGGCTGGTCTTGGAAAGCATTATGAAATGGGAGATATGGTGAGAAAAATCTTAAGATCCCTACTAGCCTCGTGGACTCCAAAAGTGACAGCTATAGAAGAGGCAAATGATTTGAGAAGAATGTCGTTAGAAAAGCTTGTTGGGTCACTAATGGCCCAAGAAATAAATATGGAACGACTTGGAGAGTCCTCCACTAGGAAGAAACACACCAACGCTCTCAAGGCAGCAGAAGATACATCTGGTGAAGAATCAGATGACAGTAAGAGCATGGAAAGCAGTGAAGATGAAGAAGCTTTTCTCTCCAGAAGACTACAAAGGATACTTGCTAAAAGAATATCATTCTGGAAGGAGATATTTCAAGAAAGGAAAGGACTTCAACAAACTCGAAGTCAAGGATACAAAGAAAGCTGAACCCATATGCTACAAATATAAAAAGCCAGGACACATCAAGGCAGAATGTCCGAAGCTGAAGAAGATAGAGTTCAGAAAGAAGGACAACTCCAAGAAATTTAGAAAATATAAGAAGAAAGCCATGGCAGCAGCATGGGACAACGACATCGACTCAGACAGTGAGTCAAGCTCAACCGAGGAAGAAGAAGAAAAGGACAACCTGGCCTTCATGGCAAACACTGAAGAAAAGGTAACTTCTGACTCATCATTTACTTCCTGTAATGAATCAGATTCTGATAGTCTAGAAGACACTTTCAATGAGTTATATAGTAAATATAAAGATGTATGCAAACTATTAAAAATTACTACAAAAAATCATGCTTGTTTAGAAATTACCAACTCAGATCTAAAATCTGAAAATGAGCAATTAGAGAAGCAAATTTCTGAACTAAAAAGAAGAAATGAATTATTATGTGAAGATTTAAAAGCTAAAAATGAACAAATAGCAAGTCTAGAAAAACAAGAAAGTCTAGATAAACTTAAAAAGGAGATTGACACATTAACTAAGGAAAATGAATATTTAACTAATACCATTGAAAAGTTTACAAATGGTAAATCTACATTAATATTAAAAAGAGCTAGAAGATCAGGGAAGAAGAAGCATGATTTAGGATACACTCCTCCTGATAATGAAGATACAGTAGTCCATCCTAAAGTCTATCCAATGCCAAAGTTTGTAGTTGAACAAGATATTGAATATAAATCTAATTTTAAGTATATCTCGACTGAAAAAGTAAGTAAAACATCATGTTGTAGTCACTGTAATAGATTAGGACATACTAAAATAACTTGTCCAACTAAAAACCTAAAATGGATAATTAAAAGAAAAAGTGATGAAACTAACCAACAAGGACCCAAAAGAACTTGGGTACCTAAATCTTAGTGTTTCTATTGCAGGGAAGCCTTAGAGCATCAAAATGGTACCTAGACAGCGGGTGCTCAAGGCATATGACAGGTAACAAGAAGCTATTTTTGTTCATTAAAGATGAAGAAGGTACAGTGACTTATGGGGATAATGGAAAAGGAACGGTAATTGGTTGTGGACCAGTTGGCAGTCAAGGCAGAACTCTTATTGAAGACGTCCTATGTGTGAAAGGACTCAAGCACAACCTCATTAGCATCAGCCAGCTGTGTGACAAAGGTCATCAAATAAAGTTTCAAGAGTCAAAGTGTATAATCATGAAAGACGGTGCAACAATATTCGAAGGCTGCAGAGAAAAGAACCTGTATGTACTGCACCTAGAAGAGTTAAAAGATCAAGATGTATTCTTTGCAGTAAACAAGGATTAATCAGCTGAACTATGGCACAAGAGATTGGGTCACTGTAGTTTGGATAGAATTAGAAAATTGGTCAAGAGAAATCTAGTGGAAGGTCTGCCCAAGATAAGTTCAAGATTAGAAGGTATGTGTAAACCTTGTGCTAAGGGAAAGCACATAAAATCTTCTTTTAAGTCAAAAACAGTTGTAACCACTTCTAAACCATTAGAACTGTTGCATATGGATCTATTTGGGCCAATGAGAACAACCAGTTTAGGAGGAAAGAATTTTGGATTTGTTATTATAGATGATTATTCAATATTTACCTAGGTATCATTTTTGGAGCATAAAGATGACACTTTCGAAAGCCTTGTGAAATTTAGTAAGTTGGTGTAGTAGGATAAGCAATTTAGTATTATCAGTATTCGATCTGATCATGGAGGAGAGTTTCAGAATGATAAGTTTGCAGATTTTTGGGGCAAAAGAGATATTGGTAAGCTAGACTCAAAGTCTGATGAAGGTAAACTTATGGGGTATGCTTCTAAACCCAAAAGCTATAGAGTATTTAATAAACAAACTTTATTAATTGAGCAAACTGTACATGTTATTTTTGATGAACCTAACCCTTCCTTAAGAAAGGAAGAAGATAGTGATAATGATGATGCAGATAGTTTATCCAAGAAACTAAAGGATACATCTATCAAGGACAAGGAAGATCCACCCTTAGAAGAAATACAACAGAAAGAACTATCTCATGATGATCTTCCAAAGGAATGGAGATACAAGAAGGATCACCCATTGGTTAACATCATTAAAGATCCATCGGTTGGGGTAAGAACTAGAGGTAATGTAATTCCTTGTGATTATCTAGCCTTTGTATCTCAAATAAAGCCTAAGACAGTCAATGAAGCACTTTCTGATGAATCTTGGATTTTAGCCATGCAAGATGAACTAAATCAGTTCAAGAGAAACCAAGTTTGGTCCATTGTTCTAAGACCATTAGATCATCCTGTGATTGGCACCAAATGGGTGTTCAAGAACAAATTGGATGAAGCTGGTGTGATCACTAGAAACAAGGCTAGACTGGTTGGTCAAGGCTATTCCCAAGAGGAAGGTATAGATTTCGATGAACCTATGCACTAGTGGCTAGACTAGAGGCAATTAGAATTTTACTTGCTTATGCATCTGCATTGGATTTAAAGCTTTTTCAAATGGATGTAAAATCTGCATTTTTAAATGTTACATAAAGGAGGAAGTCTATGTAGAACAACCTCTTGGTTTTGATGATGTGGATTTCCAAATCATGTTTTAAATTGCATAAAGCATTGTATGGTTTAAAGCAAGCACCTAGAGTATGGTATGAAAGGCTCAGTGCATTTTTATTAAAACATGGTTTTATCAGAGGACAGGTAGATAGCACATTATTTATTAAATCAAAAGTCAAAAATATATTACTTGTACAAATTTATGTAGATGATATAATATTTGGATCAACTGATGAATCTCTATGCAAGTATTTTTAAAAGCTTTTGCAGGGAGAATTCAAAATGAGCATGATGGGGGAGCTCAACTATTTCCTTGGATTACAAATCAAGTAAGGCAAAGAAGGCACACATATCTGCCAAGCTAAGTACACCAAGGAGCTATTAAAGAAATTTGGGTTGTTAATGCAAAACCACTATCAACACCAATGAGCACATCTACAAGACTAGACAGTGATAAAGATGGTAAGAAAGTAGACCAAAAGCTCTATAGAGGTATGATAGATTCTTTACTTTATTTAACTGCTAGTAGACCTGATATTCTATTTAGTGTATGCATGTGAGCTAGGTATCAGGCTGATCCTAAAGAATCTCATTTAATATCAGTCAAAAGGATCTTTAGATATTTAGCTAAAACTCATGATCTAGGCTTATGGTATCCAAAATCATGTGAAATTAGTTTAATCAGATATTTTGATGCTGACTATGCTGGATGCAAAGTAGATAGAAAAAGCACCAGTGATTGTTGTCAATTTCTTGCAAGATACTTAATCTCTTGGTCCTCAAAGAAACAAAATTCAGTAGCACTATCAATAGCTGAAGCTGAGTACGTAGTTGTTGGAAGCTGTTGCACACAACTCCTTTGGATAAAACAACAGCTTGAGGATTATGGACTGCACATCAAGACAATTCCTTTACTGTGCGACAACACCAGTGCAATAAATCTCACCAAAAATCCAGTTCAGCATTCAAGGACAAAGCATATAGAGGTCAGATATCATTAATGGCAATATAAATATTTCTTTCATAGATACACTAAATCAGTTAGCAGATATCTTCACAAAGGCCTTACCTGAAGAGAGATTTACATCTCTTAGAAGGGAATTAGGTATGTGTAATTTGTGATAGATTTATCTGTATATAACTAAAAAATGAATATTTTAGAATAATCCTCATTCTCTCCCCTGAAATTAAGTAAATTCCTTAAATTGCTTGCTTCATATATAGCTTTGACGGTTCGTTATTTTAAAAGTCTTTATTTATCTTGAACTCGTCTCCTTTTGTCATTTTCTGTATTTATTGTTGTGTCCCTTCAAAAGTAACTTTATGCTTATCTCTAAAATCCCACAATATGTGTCATACCGATTCCACTCTTCTCTCTCATCTCTTTCAACTTGCATGGAACGATAAACCCTATCGATTCCGGCATCGACTCTAAGTGATTTCAAGGAATCCCTCTTCTCCCGCCCAAAATTTCTTGAGGATTTCTATTCTACTCCTTCCTACGATCATCTAGAACTTTTCCTTATTCAAATCCATGGCTATTTCTGGAGTTTCCGGCACCGTTGGGGGTTACAGCGCTGCCTTCCTCACGGCTGAGCAGCAGGAGCGGTTCACTTCTGTAAAGATGAAGCTCTACGAGAACAAGGCTGTGGATGTAGCTGATCTGGAGGAGAACGGAATGCACATTATTATGGCAGCTATGCAGAGGTTGAAGTGGTCGAAGATGGCAACCATCTCTGAGGCAAGTTATCCGGATTTAGTGAAAGCTTTTTATGTTTGTCTGAAGGTTGAAGAGGATGGGTCCTTGACCTCCACAGTCAAAGGCACCCGGATTCATATCACGTATGATCTTTTGGAATCACTGTTTGGAGTTTTACCTCCGGTCACAGCGGGGTAAACACTGTAGATGTTCATGCCAAGGGTTTAGGCATTATCGGCACTGAGTACAAATTGAAGGATGGAAAAATAGATATAAATCAGTTGAATGCCTTCAATAGGATTCTTCACTTTATAGTTTGCCAGATTTTGGTGCCTAGAAGCGCAACTTTCTCCACCTGCACCAAGGCAGATTCGGATATGATGTTCTGGGCCATCCAGAACCAAGATATTAATTTGGCAGAGGTAATTATTGAAAGAATGAAATTTGCGACTGCAATGATTTGGGACAAAAGAGCAAGCTCAACGTCTCTTTACCTTATGCTCACCTGTTGACAAAGATTTTTCAGCATTACAGCATTAGTTTGAATGGTGAAGTTTATGAGAAGATGGGCCAAGCTATCCGGTCCAGGAATCTTAAGAAGAGTGGGTTCTCCCTTGTAGCTGGGGTTTGGACAAAGACCTTGGTTGCCGAAGGTGAAGCAATTATTGGAGAAGCCCAAGAAGCTCAAATTCCAGAAGAAGAAGTAGCTGTACGAGTCTAAGGAGCGCCAGCAGTTATTCCAGTTGTCCAAGAGCAGCAAGAAGAAGTTAGAACTGAGACTCCAGTGGTTCAAGAAGAGCAAGCAGCAATGGCAGAGGTCAGAACTGAAGCTCCCAGGGTCAGTTTAAACAGTATTGAAGAGATTCCTCCTGAGTTTATTGAGCCCATTGGGCAATCTGCAGGGGTTGACACCCCCACCTCAGTTGTAGCATTTGTGCTTAGAAATGTGCTAGATTCTGTCACCAGCACTCAGGGGGAGCAAGAGGTTGTTCCTGAGGTTGTGGCACCATGCCACAATGAAGTTAACCAAATGAAAGATGCTCCCATTCAAGGGGAGCAACAAGAATTGGCTGAAGATGTGGCACCAAGCCACAATGAAGATGTTCAGATGGAGGATGCTCCTATTCAGGGGGGCATGTTGTTGAACAATATGCAGAAATTTAGAGGGAGCACACAGCTAGTGCCCCTGTTGATCAGTTTCAGGAAGGTGTTGTGGAGAGCACCTCAGATGAAGAAGAAGTTCACGTTGAAAATGTGGAGCTCGCTGCTAGAGCAAGTGACAAAGGCAATGGTGTAGCTCTTGAGATTCCTCTCCTCACAAGGAAGCCACACCGGAGGCTAAGACAGAAGAAGCTGAAAATCAACATGAAGTCGATTATTGATAGATTGGATGCTTAAGGTCAGATTCTCTGCTCTGTCCAATCAGATATAGCTTCAATTTTCATAAGCCAAAGCACAGCAACCAAGGAAATCGGAATGGTTAGGAATGCCCTAAGATGGGTAAGAAGTGAGTTGGGCAGCATTAAGGATTCAGTGGCCACTCTTTCTGATCGGATAAGGGTGCAAACTCCTGCCCCTTCTGCTCCCACTCCTGCAAGCAATTCAGGGCCATCAGGGCGAAGGCAAGCAGATGAAGCTATTCGGCCACCAGGGCCATCTATTGCTGAAGATTCCCGGCCATCCGGGCCAAGTTCTGAAGAGCCAGCAGGGCCAAAAGTTGTTGAAGCTGAGCAGTCCGGGCGATCAGGGCCAAGGCAAGAAGAAGTCCGGCCAGCAGGCCCAGCTGTTGAGGAAGAGTCTGGGCCATCAGGGGCAAAGATTGTGGTAGATTCAGGGCCATCAGGTCCAGTGGAATCTGAGGCTGTACCTGCAAGAGCTGAAGACCAGGTTGTAGCCCCAGAGCCCCCTTTCTCTTCTCCTCTTTCAACACCAGCTCCTCCTTCTCCACCATCATCATTCACTGCCCCTCCTGCACCTACCTCCTTTAAACAACCTCTTCCTAAAAACATCTCTTCACCCACTCCATTTCCTGCCACCTCCTCATCATCTCCTGCTTCTACCACATCCATTCCACCTACTGCTTCTGAGGTTCCTCCAGCATCTTCCTCAGCTGGAGCCTCCTCCTCTGGTCCTTCTTCAGCTGGATCATCTGCTATACCTCCTACTTCTCAGTCATTTCTTCATCCTCCTACTCCTCCCTCTTTTGTTACTTATATTTCTGAAAGTGCCCAACTTGAGGGTCCTTTTCTTCATCAATTCGAAGATGAGTTGGAAATAGCCTTAATCTGCTCAGTCTTGGAAGTTGGTTCTTATGTCCACATGACTGACTCTTCTAGTTCTGTCTCTAAAAGGAGGAAACTTTCTAAAATTCTTGCTTCCCCCTCTGAACCTAAATCCCCCTCTTTGGTTCTCCCTCACTGTTGAGAATCGAAGGAGATCTATTTATTGTGAATATCTCCAAAAGTGTACCTTTGCTATCTTTTTTGCTCTTCCCCATCTCAATCTCACCGACCACCTCCAAATTGTACTCCCTTATTGCCATTTCTCAAAAGCAGATCAGTCCAAAATCTTCCAAATGACTGAATGCAAATCTGAATATCAGTGGGCTCGGGGCCACAAGTCTTTGTACAGTAAATTTCTTCAAGCTCAGGCAGCCAGATTCCCTCCCAGGGATCATCCACTCACTCTCTCTGAGTGGTTTGAGATTCACCACAAGAATACCTGGGAGCCCTTCATTCAAAAAGAAGTCAAACTCATCCGGTACTTTCAGAGTTTAATGATTATCAGTATCTCCACCGTTTGCCTAAAGTCCAATTGGGTCAGATCGGGGAGCCATTGCTTTGCTAACGGTTGAACAGCCTGTCAAATCTGCTTTCAAGGTGGACTTTGCTACTCTGTAGATACCCGAGTCAGTATTCCTCCAAAATTGCATTCTTTGGTCATGGACGCTTCAGTGGGTTCTATTATCTTTGAGAGGTTTGCTCGAGTCATGGGTAGAATCTTAGCTCAGCAGGGTCGTCTTCTTTTCTTCCAGAGATTCCTTTTCCGAGAGTATCATCGGGGCTTTATCAAGTCTGAAGTTCTTGCCCCGTTATTATCTGAATGTGAAAGGTTTTCTCCCACTGATTGGGAAAAGCATTACAATCAATCAACCCTTCAGTTGGAAGCCCTGAACAGCTCATTGGTTAAGGAAGGCATACCTATTTTCTCTGCTAAAGCCTTTTTGGACTTGAACTCCATCAATCTGGTTCAAGAGCCTTTTGCTAAGTGGGTCGAGAGGTACAAAGTCTTTCTTTCTTTGAAAAAGGAACTGAAGGCAAATCAGATTTTCTATCCCATATCCATGGATCAGTTCCTCCAGCATGCCAGCTTTGGTACCTCCAGCACCTTCAAGATGTCCCTTGGGAAAGATGGCTATGCTACCTTCATCAGCGCTCAAAGAGAACTCCATCTCCAGCGCATACAACCAGTTATGGGGTCTTCCTACACCATGGCTTGGGGTGCCTTTCAGAAACATTTTGAAGAGTAGAACTTCAGGCTTGGCCAATCATTACTCGCCATGCCTCTCTTTATCCCTTGCCTTCTATCTTCTTGTACCCCCAAAAGGACTAATATAATGATTTCTTTTGCTCCCATTTATCTTTCTTCTCTTCTTTCTATGTCTCATTGTGTTATCTTTTTGCTTAATGACATAAAAGGGGGAGAAACATACACATTCTTAAATACATTCTTTCAATTTCACTAGCAACTTTACTTAGACTTTTTTCAGAACTTTCTATACTTATGTTATGTTTTGTCATCACCAAAAATGGGGAGATTGATGATCAGTTCACCCCGTATAATTTCATTTATTATATGCCTATTTTGGTGATTAACAAAACTTCAATAAAGATTTTTCTAACAAGTTTTTATGAAGCTTAGTCACAGGAAATAAATCAGGCAAAATCAAACAAATTATGTAAGTAATTCTTACACTATATCATTTAGAGTTCAGAGCATGTAATTCTTCTAAGTACACATCGACTTCCTAAGTGATATAACGATTTCATTAGAATCATAACGATTCATAAGTGTTGCAACGATTCGTTAAGAGAAACACGATTTGGTTCTCATAACGATTTGTTAAGTGAAAGAACAATTTCGATCTCACAACGATTTGAAACATCGATTTCAATCTCACATCGATTTCGGACTCATAACGATTCGATAAGTTACACAATGATTTGGTTGCTGTAACGATTCGATAAGTCACATAACGACTTGGTCGATGTAATGATTCGATAAAGTAAACAATGATTTGATCACTACATCGATTTGATCAAACAACGATTCGATAGCTGCAACGATTTGCTTAAATAACGATTTGCTTATGTTTGAACAACAATTTGCTTAAACAACGATTTGCTTACGTTTGAACAACGATTGCTTACATTTGAACAACGATTTGCTTAAACAACGATTTACTTATGTTTGAACAACGACTTGCTCATGTTTGAACAACGATTTGATCAAACAACGATTCACTCATGCTTGAACAACGATTTATATGACTAACGATTTGTTCACACGTAAACAACAATTTGTTTATTATTGCACAACGATTTGCTTATGCAACGATTTGCTTATATATCTATACAACGATCTGCTTGCATAACGACTTGTTTATATTTGTGCAACGATTTGTTTGAGCATAGATTTGACTCTCTTATATAACGATTTGCTCATACAACGATTTCATAAGTAGAACAACGACTTCATGGAACACATCGATTTCATGATATTCAAATGTACTTTCAAATATCATAAAAGTCAAAGTCTTCCCACGTGCTTCTCCAAAATCCATGCATTTAATGTGACTGTACATTTCACTTCACGATGCAATATCTGAGTATCATCTATTCCTATGTTTCTATAAGAAACACTTTTCAGAAAACAGAATGACATTTCCATTTTGGTGAATAGTCTTACTGCATGAGTTCTAACGTTGACTGACAACAAGAGACAGCATAGCTATCTATAGTTTGATATTTAATGTGTGCAGGTTTCTGCCAGTACCATGACATACAACGTTGGACAAAATAGAAGCCGAAGGATATCAGGATGGATCTTCTCCTTGCGTGCATGGAACGAAAAGCATATTTGACTAGAAGCTTACCTGTTCCACACCATAAGTCATATAGTCTAACGTACACCAAAGCCAGAGACAACGGCCACCTCAACGGATATATTTTATCAAGAGAAGATATTTATACAAGACTCAAGACTCTTGGCAATATAGTTCGATAGTTTTGACAACTTGAGAATTTGAACAAAAATCCTTTGCGCCATAGAGTCTTAGAAGAAGAGCTTTTTGCTTTCACTCCATTCTTTCTGTAGCTCTGAGCTCTCACCCATTCATTGTCTAAATTCTTTGAGAGCTTTGTAGGTCTGAGAGTTTGATTCTAGAGAAATTCCCCCTCTCTCAGACTTAGCCTCAGATCAGGCATTTGTTGTAAGCTTGGTCTAGGGGCAATCAGCTTTTATACACATTTTCTATGTAATCCTCTTCGGGCTGTGAAGAGAAGATCTGTTGGAAACAGGTGGTGAGTATTCCCTTCAGTAAGGAAGGAAGACCTGTGGTTGTGGGCAACTTCAGGTTGGAACCGGCTCACAGCTCACAACCTCTCTCCGAGAGCTTGCTTTAGGGAGAGTAGTGCAATGACTACCTTCGGTAGCTCACTCCCTGCAAAGATTTATTTGAACATCCTTCTAAGTTGACGTAAGTTGGTGATGCGATCAGAGGGGAGAGACCGAAACCACGCTAGAGCACCCTATGTTAGGGTGACGATGAAGGCTCAGTACTTCATGGCATTTGTAGTCCCCTAGATCATCTTTTGGCCTCAAAGTTGTTGACGTGGTTAGCCAAGTCCCTCAAGCCAACGTAGGGCTTTGGTATTGAAAGCTGGAGCTTGGCCGAATGGGGAGCATACGAGATCTCTTGGGTGAAGAGAGACTCCTCCTCCTTACGCCAGTGGGGTAGGTTCCCCATTCACCTTGCGAGGCCTTAAGGACGCACTTCTGATCATCGATCTGAGATTTGAACCATCGGAGTTGCATGTCCTCCCTACTAAAGGGGTTATGGGCATGTCCTCCCTGTGGGAAGGGCCCACTGCATATCTTCTCTCCCTCACTGCATGCCGAGTTATCGACAACTGTAGTATCATGGTTGGCATCTGATGAAAAAATTGGTTGCCAGCAGACCTCCTTGCTGGTGCGAAGAGACCTCCTAATCTTCAGGTGCGGTAGGCTAGTGAGGAGTGCTGATCACATCATTATGGATGAGGCATCCACCTTCTAGAGTGAAATGGCAACGATGCCACCAACATTGTGGCTGCCATACCGTGAGACCTCCACACAAGATGGATTGTCTGGGACCTAAGTAGACATTCACTTCCAGTGGCTTGGACTGCCATCAACTTGAAAAGTATGCCCACCTTTTTGCCGAGGGCGGCAAAATTGCTGGGGCTTACTACTTGAAGGGAGTTCTCCTCCCCATTAGGGAGGGAGGTGACCTCTGGAGCATTCTTGTTGGCACTGACATTTTGGTTGGTGTCGGCGTTCCAATTGATGCCAGTATTTGAGAGCGAAGCTTGGACGCTTGTCGGTAGAAGCCTTCTCCTTATCTCCCTTTTATGTTGTTGTTGTTACTTTTGCCCACCATCTTGGGTTTTTATTCATTTCCCACAGATAGTTCCAAATGAAGAGGGCAGATCTCGAGTCTTGATGCAGGTCGCAAGATAATCGTGGGATGAGTTAAACCCACTAAAGGTAAATCTGTGAAAAGTAGACCAATGATCAGAGGCTCCCCAGAGATGGGTTTCCTGGGCAAGACTCTCCGATGCTTAAGTTAGATAAGGTGGGCCAAGAGAGTAGCAAGGAGAGGGGAACGGGACGATTCAAGATCATTCTCTACCAGTAAGTAAGCTTATTATCTTTTACCGCCATTGGATTGTGCACCCTAAATAAGTGTTAGCTTTTTCATTGGTCCACACATGGCACTGTGGCAGGTGTGGATAGGATGTGGAGGGTGCTTCCTACAACATGGCCTCTTGGACTATGGTGATGCATCTTGGGGACATGCCCTATG
>CM024761.1:143099693-143245467 GCA_014218235.1 Colocasia esculenta
ATGTTACACTAAACTCAAAAGTAGTCAAAGCAAAAGCTACACTTTAAATAGGATGCATGATGACTTTGCAATTAATGCTCATAACATATCATAATCTGTTTTAAGTGTTGATTGAATCAAAAGCAGTCGAAACAAAGCCGGAGTCTAAACCGAAAGCCTAGTCATCTTCTATCGACAGTCAACGGTCGGTCACCGACGACGGTCTAACTCACTAGTCACTAGTGATTAGCCACGGTCACCCTTGATTGGTGACGTTGCTGGTCATGACTACTAGTGACTGAGTTCGTCAATTGATACCAATGACCACCGAGCACCGAGGCTTTCACTAGGACTACCACATGGAACTATCCTAGTGAGGCCCCTACCTACGTGATGCCAATCTACCTACATGGCACCATGCGATACTTGTCTAGGCAAATACCAAGGATTTCTCTTAAATGAACAAGCTCTATATCACAATTGTGCATGTTTGGTGGTATCTTTTAAAACTAAAATGGTTTTATTTGTAGGTGTTGCATTGGCTACGACAAATTTGAACATACTAGTTTTACAAATTGGACCATAGACGCACACAATGATGGCCCTCTATCAGCCAACAAATTTGAAGAATTCTTCATCTGGTTATCTTCATGGCCATAAAATCAGCGAGAGTACAACAATCATCCTACTAAAGTATCACTCTGGTTTGAACCACTAAAAAATTCTCTCTTCTTTTGTTAGTCAGCTGTTTTATTTCAAATGCATTAAGCACTAAAAAAAATATACATATGTCAACGACTGTTAGCCGTTGACAGAAATGTAATGATTGTTGACAAAAGTATATGTCAACGGCTCAGAAGCCGTTATCAAAGCCACTGATAAAAGTATCATCAACTTAAG
This sequence comes from Colocasia esculenta, assembly GCA_014218235.1. Classification (NCBI taxonomy): domain Eukaryota; kingdom Viridiplantae; phylum Streptophyta; class Magnoliopsida; order Alismatales; family Araceae; genus Colocasia; species Colocasia esculenta. Next base: position 143,100,573 of record CM024761.1, read on the forward strand.
ATATGCCAGCGGATTCTGCTAAATCACCAACATAGGATATGTCAGGGATCCTTTCAGTGGGTTCATAAATTCCATGATGAAGTCTGCAAGGGTCTGACCCTTGATGGCAGTGTGGGGCTGATATGTGATGTCATATGCTCCCAAGGCCATGGCTCACTTGATGTGACGCTCGAATGCATTGAGGTTCATAAATATCTACTTCAGGAGTTTGTCGGTGAACACGGCGATGTTGTGCCCTTGGAAATAGGGTTGGAGGCACTTGGCAGAGGTAATCAATGCTAGCACAAGCTAGTCAGTTACATGATACCTCCTTTCAGTATCTAAAAGCACCCTGCTAATGTAATAGATTGGCCTTTGCACCCTGTGGTCGTTGTGAATCAAGACCAAGCTTACTGATAAATGTAGAAGGTCTCTCCCAGGACAGGCTTTGACAACATATATAGGCAGAGTCGTTAGGTACTCCTTCAGCTTGGAAAAGACTTTAGTCTTCATCCCATGAGATGGTGGTTGATGTAGATCTTGGTCCTCTCAGCAGTTTGAAGAACAACATGCACCTCTTTGTTGACCAAGACATGAATTAATTCAAGGCAATGATTGGTCAACTAGATGTTACATGTCTTTGAAGTTCTGCGACAGTTGCATCCTTAGGATTGCTTGGATCTTATCGGCGTTTACTTCAATGCCCCATTGCGTGACTAGGAAACCTAGAAATTTATGTGATTGAACTCTAAAGGCACATTTAGCAGGGTTGTGTTTCATATTATAGCTTTGAGGGTTTCGAAGGTCTCTGCAAGATCGACAATGTGGTCCTTGTCACGCCCTAGTAAAATTCCATTTACTGGAAATGACAGATATTAAGTACGAGAATTAACACAAAAACTTGTTTATACACAACTAGTTTTGCGGAAGCTTATTACATAATACTCCTCATTATAGTCTAAATGAGGGGCAGTTAGAAGTAGACTGTAACATTATTACATTCCAAACTAACTCTAAAAGAAACGAAAGATAACGGATTGCTTGACGTAGCGTGGTCCACTCAGCACACAAATCCCCCTTAGACTTCACTCCCATCTTGACCACCTGAAAAAGATAGGATGAATGAGCTAACTAGCCCAGTAGAATTCAATTCCTTTAAACAAAAAGAACTCAAATATGTAATCTTAAGATAAAACCTGAACAATGCTAACACTGAGTATTGAAAAGAATGAACGAACGAGTCAATTAAATAACACATGTAGGACAAGAGTAATGTAGAAGCATGATCAAGAATTCAAGATGATATTAAGGTCTGACTCAGACACATATTTACACACACATGTATGACATGATGACTAATCAAAACGTAATGATGTATGCCAACATCCACTTGTCCTCATCGCTCCCGCGCAGCCACTAACGAATTTGGGTGCTCCTCCCAGGACTGGACCAGCCCTATTTGCACATGCATAATTCTCATATGAGTCCAAAGACCCACAACTCGTCATCATAACACACTCACTCTTGCAATGGCTCAGGGGTACACAAGTACTCAACATATCTCACACAACAAGAACTTGAAGACTATTTTCACGGATTACAGAAGTTGGCAATTTCACAAAGGTCAATTGTATGTGGAACCTTAAAGAAATAACTTAAGGTAAGGATGGAAGAAACTTAAGTGGTTTCATCAGGTTTTTAAGTGGTAGAATCAACAAAGATTGGATGGCCAAATGGCTAGCTAATAGCACGGTGAATTAACAGGAGATAGCACAAGAATTGGTGCTGGAAATCTGGAGAAAACAACATGTGTCGACAGCTAGGAAGTGGCTGTCGACAGGTGCTATCTTCTAGAACTGAATTTTTGGAGTCTGGACAGTATATGTCGACAGCTAGAAGCCATCTGTCGATAGCTACTACTTGTTACCCAGTTGACGAGCCCAAAGGGGGGTAAATGGGTCTTTAAAAAAATTAATCTAGAGAATACCTGTAACAACTTAAATTCACACAAACGTTCTTCGAAGGAGGTTAGTGACTGTTAGTTTAAATATCAAACACACAAAGAAGACAATCACACAACACAAGGAATATCCTGGTTCGGACCTCCTCTCCTTAGGAGTCCTACGTCCAGTCCCTGAGCAACCACTCAGGTTTTTACTAACTAGGGTACAGTCCCCCTAAGGACGCTACAGCACCCAGCTCGGCTGGTCTTCCTTCACATCCGAAGGGAATAACACCACCCTGGATGCCCCACCAGGTCTTTCTTCACAAATGAAGGGAAACAGCACCTTGGATACCACCAGGTCTTCCTTCACAACCGAAGGGAAACAACACCCTGTATACCACCAGGTCTTCCTTCACAACCGAAGGGTAACAACACAAGAGAAAAAAATGATTTCAAGCCCCTAGATCAAGCTTTTAACAAGCCAAGATCTGAAGCCACTAGCACTGAGAGCAAGGATCTAAACAAGGCACACTCTCAAAACTACACGAGCTCTCTTGGAAAATCTATTACAGCACAGAGAACGAAGAGCTAAAGGTGATGAGGAATGAAATTCTTGGCTCTGGACTTCTTGCAGAAGAATTTGAATACTTTTGACACCAACACTTGTTCTCCACTTAGTTGGTTTTGTGTCTTCACTTCTGTCTTTGAGTTATATCTTCTTTTTGAAATACTGCCGTTGAAGTAACCGTTGTCTCTTGGATTGATAGTCGTTAGACTGTTTGACATTTGGAAGCTTCAACTATCTTTTATCCATTTGAGCACGCAAAGACATAATGTCTTCTGCCGTCTGTATGGTCCAACGTTGTATGACAGAACGTCTTTAGGACTTTGCATAAATTAAATGCTAGAACAGTAGACAGCTAGGCTGTCTTTAGTTGTCAGTAATTAAAATTACATGGGGACAGACTGATTATCAATCTCCCCCTTTTTGGTGATGCCAAAACTGAACAATAAGCATGGATGAAAAAATATCTGAAATCAATCTGAAGATATGCTAATTTTCTTCCTTAAAAATTATTGGAATGTATTTCAGACATGCTAATTTTCTCCCCCTTTTTGTCATTGAGCAAAAAGACAATCTGAGACAAAGAAAGAAGAGAGAAAGAAAATAGGAGTACACAAAGAAGGAGATTTCGTTAACTTTGCGGAGGTACAGGTAAATAGAAGGCAGGAGACAAAAGAGAGGCAAAATGGGAGATGGTTTCCCATGCCTGTGCTTCCTGCTCTTCAAAATGAGTTTTAAAGACTCCAAAAGACAAAGTGTAGGTTGGTCCCATGGAGGAAGCCATCCTTTTGAGATGAAGATCTAGGTGCTTGTAGAGAAGATCAGCATAAGCCTCCTTATCCATAGTCATCTTTAGGAAATGACGAGTCCCAAAGCTGGCACAGGTAAGAAACTGATCCATGGATACAGGATAGTGATTGTGATTTTCTCTGAGAGCTTTATGAAGAGCGACATATACTTTGTATCTTTCCTCCCAGACTTTGAAAGGGTCATTAACAAGATGTATAGAATTTATATCTAAGAAAGTAGCTGGAGAGATAGCTGGTTTGGCTTCCCTGGCCAGAGCTTCATTGAGTGCAGACAACTGCTGAGCTGACAAGGGGTAGAACTTGGACCATTCGGAGGATGTCAGCCTTTCACATTCAGACAGAATGGGGGCTAGGACTTCAGCACTTATATGCCCCTGGTGATATTCCCTAAATAGGAATCTAGAAAAAGCAACCAGGCAGCCTTTATGTACTCTAATTCTGCCCATTATTCTGGAAAAACGCTCAAAGATGATGGATCCTACAGAGGATTCCATAACGAGAAAATGGATTTGAGGAAGGGCTATCTCTTCAGGTACTGGGAGGGTAGCAAAATCTACCTGAACATCTGAAGACTGGGAGATATCCAGAGACAGAGCTGAAATGGCCTTTCTGAATTGGCTAAGCTGAACCTTTGGAAGTCTATGGACATATCTGTAATTGTTGAATAGCATGAAATGTCTAATCATTTTGATTTCCTTTTGAATGAAGGGTGCCCAAAGTTCTCTATGATATAACATGAACCATTCTGATAAGGTCAGGGAGTGGTCCCTTGGAGGGAATCTGGCAGATTTGGCGAGAATGTATCTTTCGAAGAGATCTTTGTGGCCTTTGCCCCACTGCTCTTCAGTTTTGGAGTGGGCAACAGAGAAGACTTTGAATTTTTCGGATTTGGAAAGAGAGGTGAAAGGTAGGATGGTGTGTAAATGCTCTGTTAGATTGAGGAATGGAAGGTTAATGATGGTGGCAAGAACAACCTTTGAAAGATATTCTCTATACAATGGTTTATTTTTGGTGACCACTGTGAGGGAAAACCACAAAGGAGGGTATTTAGGCTAAGAGGAAATGGAGGAGGTAGAAGAAATTTCCTCTTCTTAGGTGCAGGACTGGAAGAGTCTGCCCTATGGATGTGCTCCCCAACCTTTAGCACAGACCTGAGAATGCTTTCCTCGAACTCATCCTTTATTTTTTCTATAAAGGGAGAGTCAATTTGAGCTGTCTCAGGGATTATAGTGATGAAAGAGGGTGAAGGAGAAGGATGAAGAAATGAATGAGAGGTAGTGGGAATGTCATCAACTGGTCCAAGGGAGGGACCAGAGGAGGAGGAGGAGGCTCCAGCTGAGGATGCTGGAGGGGCCTCAAAAATAGGAGAAGGAGATGAGGTGGAATGAGGAGGAAATGGAGTGGGAGAGGAAATTGGTCTGGATTGAGGCTTCTTGAATGTTTGTGGAGAAGGAGGAGCTGTAAGAGCTGATGGAGGAGTTGGGGGAATAGGTGTGTGAGAGGGAGAAGAGGGAGCTGGGGGCTTGGTTGCCAAGGACACTTCTTCAGCCTCTTGCTGCACTGATTCATACTCCACTGGCCCTGATGGCTCTGACCCTTGCTCAGATGGCCCTGGAGGCCCTTCAACCTGATCAGCTTGCCCAGATGGCCCTTGCACATTTACTGCTGCCTCTGCAGGTGCTGCTACTGCTTCTGGCCCTGTTGGCCCTGCCTCTGGGACTGATGGCCTTGAAGCCCCTGACTCCGGAACCTGGGCTGCAGGAGGTGGAGGAGGAGGAATTTGAGCTCCAACCACCTTGAGAATGTCTCCCAACAAATTTTTCATGATGCCCATTTCCAGATTAAACCACTTCATGACATTTCTTATGTTGGAAATTTCCTTTGAAGCTGAAGCTTGGCTCATGAAGATGGAGGATACATCAGATTGAAGAGAACAAAGAATGGTTCCTTGGGCATCAAGTCTCTCAATCACAGGCTTCAAATTTATCACTATCTTCTGCCTCATTAGCCTTTCATGTGGAGAATCTGATAAGAGAGGTACTTCGGGCTCCACTTCTTTCCCTTTCTGCCTAGCCTCTGAAGCTGGAGGAGGCTGATCATCATCAGAATCAGAGGAGCTTGCTGTCTCCCCATCTCTGACATCATCTTGGTCAGGAGGTAGATCTTCATTAACTGGTACATCACCCATTGGCTCATCATGGTGAGCTGCTTCTTCTTCTTGACCTTCCAAGAATTGCTCCCCCTGAATAGGAGCATCTTTTTTCATTAATTCTCGCTCCCCCTGAATAGGAGCATCTTCCAAAATAACACTTGTTGGAGCACTGGACTGCTCCTCTTGAACTGTTGCTGCCACTGATTCCTCAATGTGGCCTGATGCCACAACTTCTTCTGCAAATCCACCAGTCTCTGAGGTGACTGGAGTGGAGTGAATAGAATCCAATACCTCTTTAAGGATAGAGGCAACGATGGAGGTGGGTGAGGGATCTGCTGCACTTGCCATTGCTTCTTCTGCTGGTGCTTTGATTAAAGGTGATCCTGCTAATTCTGGAGCTGACGGTGCTGCTGGCTCAATTGCTACTGAAGCTTCTACTACTGCTGATTGGACTGTTGCTGGCTGCTCTGCTGCTGTTTCTGCTGCTTCTTCCTGAAAATCACCTATGATGGCCTCTCCCTCTGCTACTGAAGCTTTGGACCAGGTACCATTTTGAAATGAAAAACCGCTTTTCTTCAGGTTTGTGGACCTAATTGCTTGGCCTATCTTCTCAGTGACTGCCCCTGATAGATCAACACCAAAGTGTTTGAATACTTTGGTGAGCAGGTGAGCATAAGGCAGAGAGGCGTTTAGCTTGCTCTTGGTATCCCAAATCTGATCTCTGGCGAACTTCATCCTTTCTATCATAACTTCAGCCATATTGATTTATCTGTTTTGGATGGCCCAAAACATCAAGTCTGAGTCGACCTTGGTACAAGATGAGAAGGTGGCACTTCTCGGAGCCAGAATCTGACACACTATGAAATGTAAAATCCTATTGACGACATTTAGCTGATTGATGTCCAGCTTTCCATCTTTCAGCTTGAAGTCTGGACCAATGATACCTAGACCCTTTGCTTGAATATCTACTGAGTGGATTCCACTCCGACCAGATGTACATACACCAACTAGGTTTTTCAAAAACTCACGGTCGATCCTGATTTCAATTCCCTTGACAAAGGATGTCAGGGATCCATCTGCCTCTGATTTCAAACAAACATAAAAGGCTTTAACAAGGTCTGGATAGCTTACTTCCGAGAGGGTTGCGATTCCCATCCATTGCATCCTGATAATTGCGGCCACCACACTGTGCATCCCATTTTTCTCCAGATCTGCAATATCAACCTCTTTATTTCCACACAGCTTCGTCTTTACGAAGGTGAACCTCTCCTGCTGCTCAGGAGTAAGGAACTCGGCGCTGTAGCCACCCAAACTTCCGGAAACTGAGGATGCGGCCATGGAATCCGGTGGGGAAGTTTTCTGGAGGGTTGAGAAGGAAGGAGGAGTGAAAGCCCTCAAGAAATTTTGCGGGAAGGAAAGAGAGGCTTCAAACTTTGCAGAGAGTCGATGTCGAACTTGCTAGGGCATCGGCTCAAGTAACCAGACGAAAGAGGGTAAAGGTAGAAGATGGGATATGAATCGTTCTCTCATAGATTTTAAGAATAAATAAATGCGGTGTGGAAAGTGAGGCTCCAAAAGGCGGCAGAAGAAGACAAAAGAGTTTGACTATTCAAGCCGACTTCAATGAGAGAGCGATTACAAAAGATAATTTGAATTTCTTTTGCTTAAAGCCATGGAGGGAAAAATTACTTAATTCTGAAATTTAATGTGCCAGTTTTAAACAAGACCTTTTTCACAAATTGCACATACCTAATTCCCTTCTAAGAGATGTGAATCTCTCCTCGGGTAAGGCTTTTGTGAAAATGTCTGCTAACTGACCATTTGTATCAATAAAAGATATTTCAATATTTCCATTTGCTACATGATCACGAATAAAATGATATCTGACCTCAATATGCTTGGTCCTTGAATGTTGAACTGGATTCTTGGTGAGATTAATGGCACTAGTGTTGTCACACAACAGTGGAATGGATTTGATGTTTAATCCGAAATCTTCAAGTTGTTGCTTTATCCATAAGAGTTGTGTACAACAACTTCCAGCAGCTACGTACTCAGCTTCAGCTGTAGATAGTGCCACTGAATTTTGTTTCTTTGAAGACCAAGATATCAAACATCCTGTAAGAAATTGACAACAACCACTGGTGCTTTTTCTATCTAATTTGCATCCAGCATAGTCAGCATCAGAATAACCTACTAAGTTAATTTCACAACCTTTTGGATACCACAGACCTAAGTCATGAGTTCTTGCTAAATATCTAAATATTCTTTTCACAGAAATTAAATGTGATTCTCTAGGATCGGCCTGATACCTAGCACACATGCATACACTAAATAGAATATCGGGTCTACTAGCTGTTAAGTAAAGTAATGACCCAATCATACCTCTGTAGATCTTTTGATCTACTTTCTTACCATCTTTATCACTGTCCATCCTTGTTGATGTACTCATTGGTGTTGACAGTGGCTTGGTATTATCGAATCCAAATTTCTTCAAGAGTTCTTTTGTGTACTTTGCTTGACAGATGTGAGTTCCTTCCTTTCCTTGTTTGATTTGTAGTCCAAGGAAATAATTAAGTTCTCCCATCATGCTCATTTCAAATTCTCCCTGCATCAACTTTTCGAAGTACTTGCAAAGGGATTCATCAGTAGAACCAAAAATAATATCATCTACATAAATTTGAACTAGTAGAATGTGTTTGACCTTTGACTTTATGAAAAGAGTACTATCTACTTGACCTCTATTGAAACCATGGTTTAAAAGAAAAGAACTAAGCCTTTCATACCAGGCCCTAGGTGCTTGCTTTAAACCATATAATGCCTTATGAAGTTTAAAAACATGATTAGGAAATTCTGTGTCATCAAAACCCGGGGGTTGTTCCACATAAACTTCCTCTTTTATAAAACCATTTAAGAATGCAGATTTAACATCCATTTGAAATAGTTTTAAGTCTAATGCTGATTCATATGCTAATAATATTCTAATGGCCTCAAGTCTAGCCACAGGTGCATAGGTTTCATCGAAATCTATGCCTTCCTCTTGAGAATAGCCTTGAGCTACCAATCTGGCATTGTTTCTTAAGATTACACCAGTTTCATCCAATTTATTTCTGAACACCCATTTGGTGCCAATGACCGGATGGTCTGATGGTCTAGGAACAAGTGACCATACTTGGTTTCTCTTGAACTGATTTAGTTCATCTTGCATGGCTAATATCCAAGATTCATCACAAAGAGCTTCATTGACTGTCCTCGGCTCTATTTGAGAAACAAATGCTAGGTAATCACAGGGAATTACATTACCTCTTGTTCTTACCCCTACAGATGGATCACCAATAATATTTTCGAGTGGGTGATCTTTCTTGTGTCTCCATTCCTTTGGAAGATTTTCATGTGAAATTTCCTTTTGTTGCATGTCTTCCAGAGGTGGATCATCCTTGTCCTCAATTGATGTATTCTTCAGTTTCTTGGACAGCTCATCTGTATCATCATTATCACTATCTTCTTCCTTTCTCAAGGAAGGGTTAGTTTCATCAAAAATAATATGTACAGACTGTTCAATTAATAAAGTGCGTTTATTAAATACTCTATAACCTTTGGGTTTAGAGGTGTACCCCATGAAGATGTCTTCATCTGATTTGGCATCTAGCTTACCAATGTCTCTTTTTCCATTGTTGTGGATGAAGCAAGGACATCCAAAAGTCCTGAAGTGGCTGATCTTTGGCTTCTTCCCTTTGAACAGTTCATATGCAGTCTTTTTCAGGATTGGCCTGATCATTACTCAGTTGATAATGTAGCTTGCTGTGTTGACTGCTTCAGCCCAGAAGTATCTTGGCAGATCATATTCTGAGAGCATAGTTCTTGCCATATCCAATAGGGTTCTATTCTTTCTCTCAGCGATACCGTTTTGCTGTGGTGTTCTTGGTGCTGAGAAATTATGCTCAATTCCCTGATCATCACAGAATCTAGCAAACTTTTCATTCTGAAATTCACCACCATGATCTGATCGGATAGACACAATGCTGAACTTCTGATCTTTCTGGACTTTCTTGCTGAAACTGACAAAGTTTTCGAAAGTGTCATCTTATGCTCTAGGAATGATACACATGTGAATCTTGAGTAGTCATCGACTATGACAAATCCAAAGTTCTTTCCTCCAAGACTGGTAGTCCTCATTGGCCCAAATAGATCCATATGAAGGAGCTCTAAGGGTTTTGAGGTGGTCACCACCGTCTTTGACTTGAAGGAGCTCTTGGTGTGCTTTCCCTTAGCACAAGGTCTACAGACACCATCCACTTTTGCACTGACCTTAGGCAGACCTTCCACAAGATTCTTCTTCAACAATTTTCTCATGCCATCTATGCTGCAATGACCTAGTCGTCTGTGCCATAATTCAGTAGATTTATCCTTATTTGCTGCCAGACAGACGTCTTGTTCCTTGAGTTCCTCAAGATAGAGCACATACAAATTCTTTTCTCTATTAGCTTCAAAGATGACTGCTCCATCCTTCAGTGTGCTGCACTTTGACTCTTGAAACTTGATCTGATGGCCTCTGTCACACAGCTGGCTGATGCTAATGAGATTGTGCTTCAATCCCTTGACTAATAACACATCTTCTATGACTGTTTTTCCTGTGTTGTTCACAGAGCCACTGCCTATCACCGTTCCTTTCCCATTATCTCCATAAGTGACTGTTCCTTCTTCAGCGTGGAAATGAGAGAATAACTTCTGGTTTCCTGACATGTGCCTTAAGCACCCACTATCCAAGTACCATTTGGATGCTCGATGGTTAACCTGAAATATAATCATCAAGCTTTAGGTACCCAAATTCTTTTGGGTCCAGATTGGTTAGTATCATCGATTTTACTTTTTATTATCCATTTCTTATGTCTTGTTGGGCATGTCGTTATGATATGTCCTAACTTGTTGCAGTGACTACAACATGATAATCTGGTTACTTTTTCTATATATTTGAAACCAGCTTTGTATGCTATATCTTGTTCAGGTACAAATTTTGGTGTTGGATAGTTTTTAGGATAAACTATGGTTTCTTCATTATCTGGGGGTGTATATCCTAATCCATTTTTCTTCTTACCTGATCTTCTAGCACCTTTTAATATGAGGGAGTTTTTACCATTTGTGAATTTTTCTAACGTGCTAGATAAATTTATGTTTTCTTCTGTTAGAGTCTTGATTTCAGTTCTTAGTTCATCCACATTTTCCTGTTTTACTAATTCCGTTATTTGTTCATTTTTATCTTTTAAGTCTTCACAAAATAATTCATTTCTTCTTTTAAGTTCAGTTATTTGTTTTTCTAACTCTTCATTTTCTGTTTTTAGATCAAAGTTAGTGTTTTCTAAACAAGTACTGTTTTTCTTACTGGCTTTTAATAGTTTAGTTACTTCTTTATATTTATTATATAGTTCATTAAATGCTTCCTCTAAATTGTCTGAATCAGAATTATTGGATGAATCAAAAGAGGAGTCAGAAGTTACCTTATCTTCAGTATTTGCCATGAAAGCCAAATGTACTTCTTCTTCATCGCTGCAGGAGTTTGACTCACTGTATGAGTCGCTACTGTTCTCCCATGCTGCTGCCATTACCTTCTTCTTGTATTTTCTGAACTTCCTGGTGCTTTCTTTCTTCCTGAGTTCCGGCTTCCTAAGTTTTGGACACTCAGCTTTGATGTGTCCTGGTTTTTTGCATTCATAGCAGATGGGTTCTCCTTTCTTAAGATCTTTTCCATCTGGTTTCTTGAAGTCCTTGTTTCTTTTGAAGTGTCTTCTACCAGATTGGAACTTCTTCTTCTTGGCTAGAATCCGCTGCAGTCTTTTAGAGAGCATTGCTTCCTCATTTTCACTGTCTTCAACACTCTCACTCTCATCTTAGCTTGCTTCTGGTGAGTCTTCTTCAGCTTTTAAAGCGTTGGAGTGTTTCTTTCTACTTGAGGACTCTCCTAGCCTTTCCATATTGATCTCATGGGCCATAAGGACCCGATGAGCTTTTCTAAGGACATTCTTTTTAGATCATTAGCTTCTTCAATGGCTGTTACTTTTGGGGTCCATGAGGATGGCAAAGATCTAAGAATTTTTCTGACCATATCTCCCATCTCATAGGTCTTTCCTAGTCCAGCTAGCCCATTTGTAATATCTGTAAATCTGCTGAACATTTGAGTAATGGACTCACCTGTTTGCATTTGAAATCTTTCATATTGTGTAACAAGAATATCAATTCTTGTCTCCTTCACCTTGTCTGTGCCTTCATAGGTAATTCTAAGCTTTTCCCACATTTCCATTGTGGATTTGCAGGCTGATACTCTGTTGAATTCCTTTTTACTTAGAGCACAACATAGAATACTCTTAGCCTTACAGTTCAAGGAGATCTTTTTCCTGTCATCATCTGTCCACTGAGCTTTCTCATTTGTGACCAGGAGATCGCCTTCTTCTACTATTGACCATATCTGATAGTCGTGACCTTGGAGAAAGTACTCCATTCTGGTCTTCCAGTAAGCATGATCTTCACCATCAAAGAGAGGGGGTCGGTTGACAGACTGACCTTCAATGTTACCTTGGGCTGCCATGGATCTTTACTCTTCAGATCGTTGGATCCTTTCTTTGTCGAAGAGACTCGCTCTGATACCACTTGTTACCCAGTTGACGAGCCCAGAGGGGGGGTGAATGGGTCTTTAAAAAAATTAATCTAGAGAATACCTGTAACAACTTAAATTCACACAAACGTTATTCGAAGGAGGTTAGTGACTGTTAGTTTAAATATCAAACACACAAAGAAGACAATCACACAACACAAGGAATATCCTGGTTCGGACCTCCTCTCCTTAGGAGTCCTACGTCCAGTCTCTAAGCAACCACTCAGGTTTTTACTAACTAGGGTATTGTCCCCCTAAGGACGCTACAGCACCCAGCTCGGCTGGTCTTCCTTCACATCCGAAGGGAATAACACCACCCTGGATACCCAACCAGGTCTTCCTTCACAACTGAAGGGAAACAACACCCTGGATACCACCAAGTCTTCCTTCACAACCGAAGGGAAACAACACCCTGTATACCACCAGGTCTTCCTTCACAACCGAAGGGAAACAACACAAGAGAAAGAAATGATTTCAAGCCCCTAGATCAAGCTTTTAACAAGCCAAGATCTGAAGCCACTAGCACTGAGAGCAAGGATCTAAACAAGGCACACTCTCAGAACTACACGAGCTCTCTTGGAAAATCTATTACAGTACAGAGAGCAAAGAGCTAAAGGTGATGAGGAAGGAAATTCTTGGCTCTGGACTTCTTGCAGAAGAATTTGAATACTTTTGACACCAGACACTTGTTCTCCACTTAGTTGGTTTTGTGTCTTCACTTCTGTCTTTGAGTTTATATCTTCTTTTTGAAATACTGTCGTTGAAGTAACCGTTGTCTCTTGGATTGATAGTCGTTAGACTGTTTGACATTTGGAAGCTTCAACTATCTTTTATTCATTTGAGCACGCAAAGAGATAATGTCTTCTGCCGTCTGTATGGTCCAACGTTGTATGACAGAACGTCTTTAGGACCCTACATAAATTAAATGCTAGAACAGTAGACAGCTAGGCTGTCTTTAGTTGTCAGTAAACGTTGATAAGAATGTTCACCAGAATAGCAATGCTAGAATAGTTTCTTCTAAAAGATATTGACAGAAGATGCACTATAATGGATGATATCATCTGCATGCATGCAGAGGTACGTTTAGATCTCATAAATGCAGGAGTGTCAGAGAGATATAGACGAGGACTTTGACTAGTCAACGCTTCAAGAGATAAGATAAGTGTCAAGTTGATATAAAGCATGAAGTCATTGTCTATATGACTTATGAAATCGTTATGAATACTAACAAGTCATTATAGAGGGTAAATCGTTAAAACAAGTTTATGTGTTTAACAGGGAAATCGTTATGAACACTTATCAAGTCGTTATGAGCTCTTAAGAAATCGTTGCATAAAGCAAATCATTATGAGTTCTAAAGAAATCGTTGCGATAACTTACGAAATCGTTACGGCGAGCAAATCGTTACGAGTTCTAAAGAAATCGTTACGGTAACTTACGAAATCGTTACGGCGAGCAAGTCGTTGCGAGTTCTAAAGAAATCGTTATGGTAACTTACGAAATTGTTACGGCGAGCAAGTCATTGCGAGTTCTAAAGAAATCGTTATGGTGACTTACGAAATCGTTACGGCGAGCAAGTCATTGCGAGTTCTAAAGAAATCGTTACGGTAACTTATAGAATCGTTCTGACAGGCAAGCCGTTACGAGCTCTAAAAGAAATCGTTACGATGACTTATAGAATCGTTATGGGATCAACTTGTTTGAAATAACATGACTTTTCAGTCTTACAAAGAAATCGTTATGACTTTTAACAGAAGTCGATGTGAACTTAGAGAAATATTATTTTGAAAGGATTAAAGCTTCAGAGAAGTAATGCATACTGTGGTGGCCAAATCTGGCCCCCTAGGCCCATGATGGCCCGTTACGGCCCTCTAATGTCCCATCAACGGACGTGGCTCCATTCAAGGTGCCACGCCCTCATCAGGGCAGTTCAGAGGCCTCTAAGGCATAACCCCCATGATCGGGCTTCACCAAGCTCCTTAGTAGCATACTTCCGAGCAGGTCACCGGACCTTTTGCACCGAACAACTACAGATGCTACCAAACAGCACGTTCGATCCCCACGTGGGTCACCTGCTCGGTAATCTTGTCCAGAGGTTGCCGAACAGCTCTTCGTGTCCTCACGACGGTTATAACCGCCTCAGGCCACGCGCCCCATCATCAAGAGGCGCGTTAACTACCTGGCATCTCAATGGACATCTGAGTGCATAACTCCTCTTGTTATGCGCACCCGTCAAGGCGCCTTTCCAGGCACGATCTATCAACGTTACGCACGCCTACCGTAGCACCTATGCCTATAAGAGTACAGGTACAGGACCATGCACTGGTACGCTCTCTCTCACGCGAACACACCCTTACACTCAAAAACCCCCTGCCTTGCAAGCCGCCTACTGACTTAGGCATCAGAGGGTTTTCCCCGGTCTTCACCGAGCCCCCTGATCTTTTCTGGTGATTGTAGGATCCTTCGTCCGCTACCAGCGACCGTCATCTCCCTTACACAAGTGTTAGGCCTGATCCGCTCCGGCCCAACAAGGAAAATGCCTCCACACTTTTGGCGCCGTCTGTGGGAACGACGTAGCCATGGCTCGGGGACGAACCTCGTACCAGAACGTGGGGAGTAGGGCGACGAGATCCCGTCAGTCACGAGCGGACTCTCGCCGGCGATCCCCTCCCGTCGACGTCGACATCGCCCCTGCTGGCGCTAACAACGACGTCCCTGCGCCAGTGGCCGCCGCGCCGGCAACTGCCCTGAAAGTGGCCGAACTCCGGGGACAGATGCAGCAGTTAACGGGTGTCTGCCTGGCTCTTCAGGCTCAGCTGGTTGGACCACCAGCCCCGGCGGTTCCTCTGCCACGAGAGCGGTAGGCGGAGTCGTCGCATCGGCGTTCTCGCGTCCTCCCGGTGCCTCAGGAACAGCAGGCGGACTCACCGCGCCGGTCGCACCGAGCCCCGTCTGAGGAGCGGGCACCGGAGCGCCGCGGGTGCTCGCCCCGCCGCTCTGTTGTCTCCCCCCGTCCGCTGCGATTGGTCGTGGGAGCCAACTCCCACGGGTCCGGTCGAGAGGGCCCCGCCAATTCCGAACAGGAGCTCACTAGGCGCCTGCGACGAGTGGTTGACCTCGAACGCCGTGTGGACGCGATGGTTCAGCGCGCGGAGGGAAAAGCTCCGGCAGAAGATGACCTGAACTTCCGCTCCCCTTTTAGCAGGGAGATCCTGGAAGCTCGGGTCTCTCCCAAGCTCCCTCTGCCCACCATCGCGCCCTACGACGGCACCACCGATCCGGCCGACCACATCCACGGCTTTGAGTCGCACATGGGTTCCACGGAGCATCAGATGCGGCCAAGTGCAGGGCCTTCCCTGTTGGCCCTTTTGGTACGGCAGCAAGCAAACCTAGAGGGGGGGTGATGAATAGGTTTTTCTGAAATCTGAATAGAAACTTTAAACACAGAAAATAACACTTGAAAGCTTGGTTAGTTCAGTGTGATAGAGAGTGCAGTGCGGAAGCAAATAAACAATCACACAAGGACACAGGAGATTTATCCTGGTTCGGCCCTTCCCACATGGAAGTCCTACGTCCAGTCCCCAAGCAAACTCTTGGGATTTCACTAACCAAGGGTACAGTCCCCCTTATGGACCTTACAACACCCTGGATCCCCCACCAGGTCTTCTTCTCTTTCCCGGGCAAGAAGGCAGCCCACTTCTCTTACAGGTAAAAAGCCAACCTCCTGGAACAAACCCCAGTGCGGTTCTGCTAGACACAAACCCCTAGCTGGGTTGACAACTGGTACAAACCCCAGTTAGGTTCTGCTAGACACCAACCCCTAGCTGGTTATCAACTGTATACAGTCCTACAGCTGGACACAGATCTTTCTTAGAAAGATCAGACTGAGAGACTTACAAGATGAACACTCATGTAAAGCTCACAGTCCCAAACTCTCCCCAGATATACAATGAGCTCGGAGAGAAAACAGAAGAGAGAAAAGGGCTCGAATGCTTGAAAGCTTGGAAGCTTGAGAGCTTGAAATGCTTGAATGCTTCTTCTTGGCTCAGGCTCTTTCTCTCTTTCCTTGAGTGTATGTGGCGTGAAGGTGCTTCTCACAGATGTACACTCCTTCAAAGATATTCAAGAATGGCTTCTCTTTGTTCTTCAGCAATGCTCCATCTTTTATATTGAGCAGCTTTAGAATAGATCCGTTGAAGAGATCCGTTGGAGTTCTAGCCATTGCTCATCTCCTCTTCATTTGTCTTGATCAGATTCTGATGGTCTTCGATGTCTGTAAGCATAGAAGAGAGTGTTAGCATAAAAGAGTGTTTATGATAAACGATGCATGGTACTGTGCTTCTGCTAACATACTGAAAATAGAGGTCATATCTTTTTGACAAGACTCTGAAATATGCATGCAGCTTTTTGTCAGAAGATATTTGACTTTTCATTTAAGCGCCAAGCATATTTGAAATATAAAGGCAATCTGTGTTTCAACAGAATCCATGAAGAAATCGTTATGAGCATGACTTATGAAATCGTTATGGGAACGATTTCTTAACAAATCGTTATGGGAACGACTTCTTATCAAATCAATACGCTCAAAGAAGAAATCGTTATGGCCACTTATGAAATCGTTATGGCATCGACTTCTTACAAATCAATACGCTCAAAGAAGAAATCGTTATGGCCACTTATGAAATCGTTATGGCATCGACTTCTTAGCAAAACGTTGCGTTTACAGAAGAAATCGTTGCGAACACTTATGAAATCGTTATGGCATCGACTTCTAACAAATCACTGCGGCGCTTGATACTTTGGCACTTTAAACAGAAATCGATGTATATTGATTAAACATCGATTTTTCATTTTAGTGCGCCAAATATTGCATCAATGAAAGACTTAGCTTTTGCTATGAGATTGATGCGACACAGATGAAACAAAATATTCATTATGTTATCATCATAATTTTGTTATCACCAAAATACAAGGACAGCCATAGAGTGTTCAACAATCTCCCCCTTTTGGTGATGACAAAATTTATGCGAATTTTCTGATAGGGATAATCATGAAACGCTTTAAATCATGAAAACATGCAGAATAAATCTTGAAACATGCAGAGACATACAGAAAATTCATAGTGCATACATACTCTCCCCCTTTTTGTCACTAACCAAAAAGGATGGATCTTACCAGGATTTTCTCTCCCCCTTTTTGTCACTAACCAAAAAGGATGATCTTACCATGCATTCTCTCCCCTTTGAGAAAATTTCTTACCATTGAGGGGTTCAACAATAATAGATATTCAATGAATAACTTCCCCTTAGTGAAGGCTCCCCCTGAGTATGAGACTCCCCCTTAGTCTGTGCTCCCCCTGAGCATGAGAGACTCCACCTGAATGAACTTGAAAATAATTATTAGTAATATTTAAAATTTACGAATAAATTAATGACTACTCCCTCTTCAGATATGAGATGGATGAAGAGTTGGCAGTCTTCAGTGCCTTGAGCATCCTTTGTTCCTGATGCCCCAAGGCTATCCTGCAAATGAGCTACTCAGAAGTAGGTACCCAAATAATTTTGGGTCCTTGATCGTTAGATGCATAAAAAGCCTTTAGGTATCCAAACTAGGTGCTTAGTTGTGCAGGTGTTCACTGTGTGTCCTAATTTATTACAATGAGAACACAATGAATATAATTTGTTTTGCAGTTCTTATTGCCTTTGTGATGTATGATTTGAACATAATTTTTAGAAACCTTTTTCTTTTGATAAAGCTTGGTTGTTTCAGGTTCCTTTTTCTGAGGCATTTTGGTTTCTTTTACAAATTTTGGTAAAGGATATTTTCCTGAGTTTATTACTTGTTTTCTTTTTTGGAGGTGTATAACCAAGCCCTTGTTTGTCATTTCCAGATTTTGATCCTTTAAGCATAGGGCTAGAGATGTTTTTCCTTTAGTTAATTTCCTAACTGATTCTTTTAAATAAAAATTTTCTTCAGTTAGAGTTTTCACTTTTTCTTCCAACTCTACTTTTTCATTATCCGTGCTCCTTAAATTTTCATTCAAAAGAGAATTTATCTTTACTATCCTTTAATTGTTTTTCTAGTTGCTCCAATTCTGATTTAAGATCAGAATTAGTGTTTTCCAAACAAGTAAGGTTCTCTTGAGATTTTTTAGTTCTTTTACAACAACCTTATGCTTATCATACAGTTCATTAAAGACTTCTTCTAAGTCTTCGGATTCTGACCCTGAATTTGTGCAAGAGTCAAAAGAAGGTTCAGAGAGTACCTCATTTAGTCCCACCATGAGGGCTAGATTTACCTGCTCCTTTTCGAATCTGAGCTTGATGATTCTGAGCTTGTGACCTCATCATTTTCCCAAGCAGCTGCCATTGCTTTTCTTTTGAATTTCTTGTGCTGCTTCTTGGGCTTTTCTGGTTGACCAGTCTTCTTGAGTCTTGGACAATCTGGTCTCAGATGTCCAGGTTTTCTGCATTCATAGCAGACTGGTCCTTTTTCCTTTTTCTCTTTTCTTTGGATCCTTCTTGATCCTTTTTTCTTCTTCTTCAAAATTTTCTGAAGCTTGGACAATACTTCATCCATATTACAGTCTTCAGAATCTACATCCTGGGAACTAGAAGAAGAGATGGAAGGAGCGGCTACAACTTTAAGAGCGTTAGTGCATTTCATTTTAGATGAACTTTCAGATAATCGCTCCATATTTATTTCATGTGCCATGAGAGAACCTATCAGATTATCGATCGATAATTTGGTCAAGTCATGGGCTTCTTCTATGGCCGTTACCTTAGGTGTCCATGAAATAGTTAAGGACCTAAGTATTTTTCTAACGGTTTCTTCATTAGGAAGAATTTTTCCAAGAGAATTTAAACCTACTACTATACTTGAAAATCTGTTATACATAGTAGTAATGTTTTCATTTGGAAGCATTTTGAATTGCTCATATTGAGAGATAAGAATATCTATCCTAGTTTGTTTTACTTTATCTGTTCCTTCATAGGTTATCTGCAATTTATCCCATATTTCTTTAGCAGATTTGCATGCAGAAACTCTACTGAACTCTCTTTTAGATAGAGCACAACATAGATAGTTTTTGGCCTTAAAGTTTAAAGATAATTTACTTTTATCTATTGTTGTAATTGCAGTAGTGCCTGGAATAGGAACAATAACATAATCACCTACCTCGATTACCTGCCACAGATCGAAATCTGTCCCTCGAATGAAGCATTCCATTCTCATCTTCAATATTGGTAGTCTTCTCCATCAAAGAATGGAGGTCTGGTGACTGATTGGCCTTCAGCATATCCTTGAGCTGCCATGGATCTTTACTCTAAGATCGTTGGATCTTCGAATGATCAGAGACCCGCTCTGATACCACTTGTTGGCCCTTTTGGTACGGCAGCAAGCAAACCTAGAGGGGGGGTGAATAGGTTTTTCTGAAATCTGAAATAGAAACTTTAACACAGAAAATAACACTTGAAAGCTTGGTTAGTTCAGTGTGATAGAGAGTGCAGTGCGGAAGCAAATAAACAATCACACAAGGACACAAGAGATTTATCCTGGTTCGGCCCTTCCCACATGGAAGTCCTACGTCCAGTCCCCAAGCAAACTCTTGGGATTTCACTAACCAAGGGTACAGTCCCCTTATGGACCTTACAACACCCTGGATCCCCCACCAGGTCTTCTTCTCTTTCCGGGCAAGAAGGCAGCCCACTTCTCTTACAGGTAAAGAAGCCAACCTCCTGGAACAAACCCCAGTGCGGTTCTGCTAGACACAAACCCCTAGCTGGGTTGACAACTGGTACAAACCCCAGTTAGGTTTGCTAGACACCAACCCCTAGCTGGGTTATCAACTGTATACTCCTACAGCTGACACAGATCTTTCTTAGAAAGATCAGACTGAGAGACCTTACAAGATGAACACTCATGTAAAGCTCACAGTCCCAAACTCTCCCAGATATACAATGAGCTCGGAGAGAAAACAGAAGATAGAAAAGAAGGCTCGAATGCTTGAAAGCTTGGAAGCTTGAGAGCTTGAAATGCTTTGAATGCTTCTTCTTGGCTCAGGCTCTTTCTCTCTCTTCCTTGAGTGTATGTGGCGTGAAGGTGCTTCTCACAGATGTACACTCCTTCAAAGATATTCAAGAATGGGCTTCTCTTTGTTCTTCAGCAATGCTCCATCTTTTATATTGAGCAGCTTTAGAATAGATCCGTTGAAGAGATCCGTTGGAGTTCTAGCCATTGCTCATCTCCTCTCATTTGTCTTGATCAGATTCTGATGGTCTTCGATGTCTGTACATAGAAGAGAGTGTTAGCATAAAAGAGTGTTTATGATAAACGATGCATGGTACTGTGCTTCTGCTAACATACTGAAAATAGAGGTCATATCTTTTTGACAAGACTCTGAAATATGCATGCAGCTTTTTGTCAGAAGATATTTGACTTTTCATTTAAGCGCCAAGCATATTTGAAATATAAAGGCAATCTGTGTTTCAACAGAATCCATGAAGAAATCGTTATGAGCATGACTTATGAAATCGTTATGGGAACGATTTCTTAACAAATCGTTATGGGAACGACTTCTTATCAAATCAATACGCTCAAAGAAGAAATCGTTATGGCCACTTATGAAATCGTTATGGCATCGACTTCTTAACAAATCAATACGCTCAAAGAAGAAATCGTTATGGCCACTTATGAAATCGTTATGGCATCGACTTCTTAGCAAAACGTTGCGTTTACAGAAGAAATCGTTGCGAACACTTATGAAATCGTTATGGCATCGACTTCTTAACAAATCACTACGGCGCTTGATACTTTGGCACTTTAAACAGAAATCGATGTATATTGATTAAACATCGATTTTATCATTTTAGTGCGCCAAATATTGCATCAATGAAAGACTTAGCTTTTGCTATGAGATTGATGCGACACAGATGAAACAAGAATATTCATTATGTTATCATCATAAGTTTTGTTATCACCAAAATACAAGGACAGCCATAGAGTGGTTCAACATCCCTGCAACCCTCAAGGAGACTGCCAGAGCCTGGTTCGAGACCCTTCCGGCGGGCTCTATCTCCTCCTTCCACCAATTGAAGAAGTCCTTTCTGGACAACTTCCTTGGCGGGAGGTCGCAGCCGCGAACGGCGGCTTCCCTCCTAGCCGTACGCCAGAAGAAGGGCGAAGCGCTCTGGGACTTTGTCAAAAGGTTCCGAACAGAAGCGCTTCGCATCTCGTGCCTGGACATCCCTCTGGCAACCAGTGCCCTCATTCAGGGCACTCGCGACGGTTTTTTGCAGAGGACCTTTGGCGTCCAGCAGCCCGCCACCCTCGTCGAGCTGCTCTCCATCGCGCAACTCCATGCGGCCTGCGAGGAGAGTCTGGCAGCAGGTAGGGCGGAGAACTCTGACAAGAAGAGGCCTTCCGACAACGGCTCTGACTGTGATCGGAAGAAAGGACAACGCAACGGTGACTCTCCGCGCCGTCCGCGCCCCTTCACCAACTACATCCCCCTTACTGTTGCACCCGAACAGATCCTGGCGGAGATCAGGAACGAAGCATATGTTCGGTGGCCACAGAGGATGCGCTCCGACCCCCGGAGATGCAACCAAAACAAGTACTGTCGCTTTCATCGCGACCACGGCCACGACACCTCCGAGTGCCGCTAGCTTAAGGACGAAATTGAAGACCTTATCAAGCGCGGCTACCTGGGACGGTTCGTGCGCCAGAATGAAGAACGCCCCAGACGCCGAGAGCGGACTCCCGAGCAGCCGATCAACAATGAGCCCAATGGGCAGGAGATCAATGTGATCGCGGGAGGCTTTGGTGCAGGCGGAGAAAGCACTCGAAGCCGACGCTATTACGCAAGGTGAGTGCACGTTGTAGATAGGCCTTCGGCACCTCGGCCGACTCCATATCCCACCAGTCCTGCACGCGCACCGCCCGAGGAGGCCATAACCTTCTCGGACGAAGACCTTGTAGGGGTTATGACCCCACACGCTGATGCGTTGGTCATTTCGGCCACCATCAATCATTGTAATGTGCGCCGGATTTTGGTGGATAATGGAAGTGCCCCCGATGTCTTGGCTTACGATTGTTTTGTCCTCATGGGCCTGAAAACCGATCAACTCGCCCCCTTAAACTCGCCTTTGTTCGGATTTTCAGGAGTTTCGGTGCAGCCCATGGGAAGAGTTCGCCTCCCGATCACTTTAGGGACGGCTCCAAGGATCGTGACCAAGGTTGTTGACTTCTTGGTCATCAACAATATGCCTAGATACAACGCCATCCTTGGCAGAGGTCTGATCGGGCGCATTAAAGCAGTACCTTCGTCACTCCATTAGAAGATGAAGTTTCCGACCCCGAGCGGAGTCGGCGAAGTGCTCGGGTGTCAGCGCGAGTCTCGCCGTTGCTATGTCCTCTCTCTAAGAGACAAGCAACCACTCGCAAATCCGGCCCCGGCAACGTCCGATCAGCCTTCTACCAGCCGAGGAACGCCTGCCGAAGATTTAATTCCTGTCCAGGTAGACGATGACCCCGAGCACGTCTTGTACATTGGCGCTTTGCTGGCAGAGGCCGAGCAGCAACGCTACACAGCCTTTCTTCTGGCCAATTTGGACGTGTTCGCCTGGTCTGATGACGAGCTTCCGGGTATTCCCCCAGAAGTAATGGTGCATCGCCTCCGTCTGGATACCCGGATTCCACCAGTTCAACAGAGGAGGCGACCTGTGAACCGAGAACGGCAGACCGTGATTCAGGATCACGTTGTCAAAAGCCTAACTGTTGGGCTCCTCCGAGAAGCCCAATACCCAAGATGGATCTCCAATGTGGTCCTCGTACGCAAAACCAATGGTAAATGGCGCGTGTGCGTTGACTACAATGATCTCAATAAAGCAACGCCCAAGGATAACTTCCCCCTGCCGCGCATTGATCAGCTGGTGGACGCTACTTCCGGTCACGAGCTTCTCAGCTTTCTGGACGCCTACTCTGGTTACCACCAGATCAGTATGCATCCTCTGGATCAAGACGCCACGACGTTTGTTACAGACCTGGGGTTGTATTGTTTCACCAGAATGCCTTTCGGCCTGAAGAACGCTGGCGCAACTTACCAGCGGCTGGTCAATAAAATGTTCGAACAGAAGATTGGGCGCAACATGGAGGTTTACGTTAATGACATGCTGGTCAAGACGCTTCCGAGCATTGACCACATCTCCGACCTCCAGGAAATTTTCGCAACTCTGCGAAAGTACAATATGAAACTCAACCCTGCCAAGTGCGCGTTTGGTGTTCGTTCGGGTAAGTTCCTCGGTTTCCTCGTGTCAAATAGTGGAATAGAGGCAAACTCGGAGAAAATCCAAGCCGTGCTTGAGATGAGCAGTCCAAAAATAGTGCGCGACGTCCAACGTCTGACGGGGCGTCTTGCGGCACTGAACCGGTTCATGTCCCGAGCAGCAGAAAGAAGTTTTAACTTCTTCAAGTTGCTCCGAGGCCCTAAAAGCGCCTCGAAGCAAGGGGGGCAAGTACGGTGGACTGAGGAGTGCGAGGCCGCCTTCACCGAGCTGAAGGCGTATTTGGCAGTCCCTCCTGTTCTCTCAAAGCCTGTGCTCGGGGAGCCTTTGTTCGTTTATCTTTCGGTTACCGAACACTCCATCAGCGCAGTCTTGATCAGAGAAGAAGGAGCGGCGCAGCATCCAGTGTATTACATCAGCAGGGTCCTCCAAGAAGCTGAAAGGAGGTACCCCCGAGCAGAAAAACTCACCCTCGCTCTCGTCATGGCTGCCCGGAAGCTTAGGCCCTATTTTCAGGCCCACTCCGTTACGGTTCTAACTGATCAGCCGCTGAAATCCATCCTTCAGCAGCCGGAGGCTTCTGGTAGGCTTATCAAATGGGCAATAGAGCTTGGCGAGTTCGACATCAGCTTTCGCCCAAGGACAGCAGTCAAAGCGCAAGCATTGGCAGACTTCGTTGCGGAATGTACTCTCCCTACCGAGCAGAATCCACCGTTGGCGGATGAACCCCCATGGGAACTCTATGTCGACAGATCCTCTTGCGTTACAGGGAGCGGAGCTGGCCTGGTCCTCACCTCCCCGGATGGGTTAGAGTTCCAATACGCCCTCCGATTCTGCTTTCCGGCCTCCAACAACGTGGCTGAGTACAAAGCTTTGCTGTCCGGTATCCGCATGGCTAGGCACCTCGGAGCCCTTCGGCTTAGGGTCTTCAGTGACTCCCAATTGGTTGCCAGCCAAGTGAGCGGGTAGTTCGGAGCAAGGGAACCCCGCATGGTTCAATACCTTCAACAGGTCAAGAGCCAAGTAGAGGGCCTCCTATACTTCGAAGTCATACATGTCCCACGGGAGCAGAACGCGCGAGCAGATGCACTGGCCAAGCTGGCATCCTCAGGTGACATCGCCCCTTCCCGCTCCATGTTTATTGAAGAGCTCGCCTTGCCGAGCACTGAAGTAGATGTCACAGCCGTAGAGACGGGCCCACCAACTCTGAGCTAGATGGACCCTCTCTTGGCGTATTTACTCCGGGGTGAGCTTCCGCCCGAACAGAGCGAAGCTCGGAAAATCAGGATGCGTTCTCAGCACTTCGCCCTCGTAGAAGGTAAGCTATATCGACGATCCCTTTCAAGACCTCTTCTACGGTGCCTCAGCCCTGAGGAGGCCCTAGCTGCCACCGAAGAAGTACATGAGGGGCTGTGCGGAAGCCACCTGGGGGGCAGAACGCTAGCACGCAGCATTATCCGAGCAGGGTTTTGGTGGCCTTTTCTTTAGAAGGATTGCATGTCCTTTGTCAGGAAATGCCCGGAATGCCAAAAGTTCAGACAACTCATCAAGCAACCCGCCGAACAGCTTCATAACCTGTTCGAACCACGCCCTTTCGCCAGATGGGGCATTGACATCTTGGGTCCCTTCCCAGAGGCCCAAGGACGGAAGAAGTTTCTATTCGTGGCCATCGACTACTTCACCAAGTGGATCGAAGCCGAACCTGTTGCCACGATCACCGAACAAGCCGCGTGGAAGTTCGTTTGGAAGAACCTCCTCTGCAGGTTTGGCGTCCCAAGAGTGATCACCTCCGACAACGGGAAGCAGTTCGACAGCACCTTCTTCAAACAGAAATGTTCCGAGCTCGGGATCTATAACCACTTCACCTCCGTGGCGCATCCCCAGGCTAACGGCTTGGTAGAAAATGCCAACCAAACACTGCTGCACGGGATCCGCACAAGAGTGGAGGCTGCAAGAGGGTCATGGATTGACGAGCTCCCTAATGTTCTTTGGTGCCACCGAACAACGGCTCGAGTAGCCACGGGAGAAACACCCTTCCATTTGGCTTACGGCTCAGAAGCTGTTGTGCCTCTGGAAGTAGCTCTTCCCACCATTCGAACAACCCACTTTGATGAAGCTGCCAACAACCGTGCTCTTCGGGAAAACTTGGATATGCTCGGCGAACGACAGAACGACGCTAGCATTCGCCTCGTTTCTTATCAGCAACAGCTTGCACAGTATTATAATGTGCGAGTTCGGGAAAGGCGGTTTAACGTGGGAGATTTGGTTCTGCGCCGCAGTTCGGCTTCGGATCCCCGAAGAGCAGTCGGCAAACTTGCCATCAAATGGGAAGGACCCTATCAGGTCACCCATGTCCTCGGGAAAGGCTCATATAAGCTAACTACCCCTAGTGGCGAAGCCATACCCAGGGCTTGGCATGCATCTAACCTCAAGGCTTACCATTTATAAAAGCCTTTGTTCAACATCCTACTTCTCTTCTCCCTGTTCCTATGGTTACACAAGCGCTTAGCATACACCCCTGATCGGAACCTCTTTTTCGGTTCCCAATGATCTGCGTTGTACATGCAACGCTTATAAAACCAGCGGATTTCCATCCGAGCAGGAACAATGACAAAAGGGAGAAGATAGAAAAAGAGAAGCCATAGTTGAACGATGGAAACAAAAATCTTCATTCACAGATTTTTTCTTACAAGCGGGTCCCCTGGACCACGGTTACAAAAAAAAAAAAAAAATACAGGAAGAGCATGGAGCATGGAAACTAAGGAGCATGTTCGGAAGGGCCAGCATCTTCATCTGAAGAAGGCATTCGCCCAGACTGGAATTGTGCGAAGCGCACACCATCTAAACGAGCGTCATGGGTGCGACGCCGGCACTCCCGAATAGCGGCCTCAAAGGCCTCTCGGGCGCGTTCAACCCAAGATAGCCGCTCCCCGAGGTCCTTCCCGGCGTTGAGGCCCACTCTGTAGCAGCGGGCCCCATACTGCTCCAGATCTTCCTTGTAGTCCGCCCAGCCTTGTATTCTGTAACGGCACGGACCCCACCAGCAACTCCCTTGGCGCGTTTTCCATACGACGAAGTGTCGCCTCCAACGCTGCCACTGAGGGGTCCTCGGGAAGCCTCTTCAGCAACACTTCTCTAAGGGGCATCCGGTCGTCATCGGACTCTTCAGCCCGAACACCGCCCCCAACTTCCGCTGCCTCCCCTCCAGCACCTTCAACTACCTTGGCGGTTGCAATTACATTAGCAACCACCTCGGTGGGGGCATGGGGGGCAGGGTACCCCCAGTGGTAGCAGCAATCTCCTCAGCGGCCCCCGTTGTCGCGGCCGCTTCTTTAGTGGCCCTTGCAGCAGGAACCACTTCCTGTCCTTCGGACAGGGTTGCGTGTGGCACCGGAGCCACCACGCTGCTCGCCAGCATCTCACCAGTAGCGGAAACCTCCGTCGCACCGGCGTCCTCCTCGGTTCTGGCATTCTTCGGGGTGAAGGTCCCCTCAACCTCCCCAGCAACGGCGGTTGTTGTGGTGACCATCCCCGGCGCTTCGATGATTGGAGGGCCCTCTTCCCCCCGAGCAGAGGACGCCGCAACTCCTCCGCTCCTCCAGGTAAAAGCCTCCGCAGTGTTGCTGGTGGCACTGTGCTCGGCACCACCAGTATTGGAAGCGTCGAGAGCTCCCTATCCCTCGAGCAGGTGGAGCCCCTCGCCTCTTCCCTGGCAGGACTTTCCGACCCATCGCTCACGGCGACGAGCCCCAGTTCGGTCGCCATTCTTTGCGCGACCTCTGGATGAACCACGGAGGGCATCCGCGGTGCTTCCTGATCGGCCGACTCCACGGCCTTACGCTTCCTGCACAGCAGCAACTGCGCCTCTTGAATCCCCTCTTCGGTCTCCTCCTCGCTGTGTTGAGGGGCAGCAGAGACCATTCTTTTCTTCTTCCGAACACGGAGCTGGTCCACGTCCTCTGCGTCTCATCAAACAGCACTGGCCTCTTCTTCATAGAGGCGGAAGGACGAGTCGTCCCGTCGCCCTTCTCCGGCGGAGTCCGAGCTTCTGCCGAAACCACCTCCACGGTTTGCTCAGGCCATGCTTGACGAGCGAGAATTTCGTCACATAGCCTTCCCCATTCCTAACACCTGCTCGGAGAAGGCTATCTGAGGCCCTTGACTCATCTTGGATCAGCTTCAGAAAGCTATCCTTCCGTGCTGGGCGGACGACAGTGGGGAATCCCCACTCTGCACCATTCCGGCGGCGCACGAACAGCAACCTGTCCATCCAACCTTTGTTGTTGGAATACTTGTTGGACAGTTGAATATGCATCCTATCTGTTCGGTGCTTGGCGTAGTAGATATCCGCTCCTGACGGCCGAGAAGCAGAAAGCTTGAAGTGAGCTCGGAATACATCCACCGAGCCCCGGATCTCCTTGATCTTGCAGATGACACCGAAGATACATATGTACCTCCATGTGTTGGGTGTCAACTGTATTGGAGAGACGCCCCAGCAGTTGAGGAGCGCCTTCGCCACTTCCGGCAACGGTAGCCGGAATCCTACCTCCAGGTGATCCACGGAGAGGGGGAGACAACCTGGTTTGTTCACCAAGAACGATTCCCTTTCCTTCGCATCGATGATCTCGTACTCGTCACCGATTCTGAAGCGCTCACGAAGCCCACTGTAATGGCGGCATCGTGGCCCGCTAGACGCCGCAACGGTGACCCCGCTCGCTCCGGCAGCTGCGACCGCCTTCCCTTTTCCTGTCATCGTTGTACGATGTGGAGGAGAACGACAAACAGGAGGAAGCGCGAGGAAGAAGACGATCACCCAAGGGGGCACGAAAACCTTGTTGCCCAGCTAGCTAGCCCAGAGGGGGGGGGTGAATGGGTTATTAAAAATATGATCTTAGATTGAAACCTGTTCACTAAAAGGATTACACAACAACTTAAACGAAGGTTAGAGTTAGAGGGAATGAATAGCAAACGCACAAAACACAGCCACAAGACACAAGGATTTTATCCTGGTTCGGAACTCCTTTCCACAGGAGACCTACCCAGTCCCTGAGCAATACCTCAGGATATCACTATCAAGGGTACTATCCCCCTCACAGATCCTTACACCCAGCCTCAACTGGTGGCTTCCTTCAACCTGAAGGGAATACAACCACCCTGGATACCACCAGGTCTTCCTTCACACAGAAGGGAATAAAACTAATAAAATAAGCACAAAACAAGCTTCAGGAACTAGCTCAAACAGCTACAATCTGAAGCAAACAAGCCTCGAAGAGAAAGGATTTTGACACTGGTTTCTCTCAAAGACTTCACTGGCTCTCACAGGAATTTTTTTTCAACACAGAGAGCTAAAGAGCTAAGATCTATTGGAATGGAGTGCTTCGCTCTTGTTTGAACTACAAAAGACTTGAAGGATTGGCTATTCTCTATCACAGAATGTTGTTCTCTTCAAAAGTTCCTTCTTCTCAGTCTTGTAGTCTTGTATTTAAGCTTCTCTACTTGAAATTTGAACGTTAAAGATCCGTTGTCTCTCATTCTGGTGTACGTTAGACTGGTCTGCAAGGAAGCTTCAGTCTTTTATCCTTTAGTACACGCCAAAGAGATTTTTGATATCTTGTATCTTTTGTGTCCAACGTTGTACAGATAAATCTTGTCAGGTATCTGCAAGCATATCAACAATAAATAGGAGACAGCTGGAATGTCGTTGATTGTCAGTCACAGTTGGAAAAGATATGCTAGATTTAGCAAAGCTCCTTTCTGTCAAAATAAAGATGTAGACAGAATAGCACAATAGTGGAAGATATCGTCTGCATGCATGAGAGATACGTTCAGAGTGCATTGAATGCATAGCAGTCAAACAGACGAGATACGACTTTGACTATTCAACGTATATAAAGAGATTATATTGATATAACAATGAAATCGATATGAACAAAGCCGATGCCTTTAACTTATGAAATCGTTATAAGTTGATAGGCAAATCGTTATGACAGAGAATCATTATCATAATAATGAAATCGTTATAAGCACTTATAAATCGTTGTGCAAGACAAATCGTTGTAGCATCAAAGAAATCGTTTTATGTGATTACTTACCAAATCTTTACTTAGCAAATCGTTATGAACATATAGAAATTTATAATTCTACATAAAAGAAATCGTTACGACGAGCAAATCGTTATGAACATATAGAAATCGTTATGAATTTCTACAAAATCGTTACGACGAGCAAATCGTTACGAGGTCTTAAGAAATCGTTATGACAATTTAAGAAATCGTTGCGACGAGCAAATCGTTACGAGGTCTTAAGAAATCGTTATGACAACTTAAGAAATCGTTACGAGGACTTGGCAAGACTTTATAACTTACAAAGAAACCGTGTCTTAGCAAGTCGTTAATGATGTATGAAGAAGTCGATGCAATGACTTGGGAAAAATATGAAGTGAGAGTTTTACCTGATTGTCTTGAACTTCCTTTTACTTTTATTTCCTGTCCTCAAGGCTCAAGTAATTCATTAGTATTGTTTTGTTAATCATCAAAATTAATATATAAATAAGTGAATTAATTTATATGGGGAAAGTTTGGTCATCAATCTCCCCCTTTTTGATGATGACAAAATATACTAAACAGCATAAATAAACAGACATGTTTTTCAGAGTTGCTTTCTAGTTTTCTCTCCCCCTTTTTGTCAATAAGCAAAAAGATAGTCTAAGAGACAAAGAAGAGAGAAAGCTTTGTATTAATTAGGAGCAAGATAATACAAAGGAGACAAAAGAGAGGCATGCTGTGAAATGACAGCCCATGCCTTGATCTCCATATCTTCAAAAATCTGGTGGAAAACACCAGGAGCAACTGAAAAGAAGAACCCATGGCTGGAATCATCCTTTGAATGTAAGCTGCTGCTGCTGATCCAGGAATTCTCCATACTGATCTTGTCCAGTATGAATCTGAAGTAGGTGCTCTTTCCAACTGGCACGATGGAGAAATCTATCCAGAGATATTGGATAGAAAATCTTCTGATCAAGAAGATCCTTCTTCAAGGCATAGAAGGCAGTATATCGGGCTGCCCACTGAACATATATCTCTTGAATTGGATTTATGGAGTTGAGATCCAAGAAGGCTTCTGCTGATAGAATAGGCTTATTTTGACTGAACAAGGAACTGTTGATGGCTTGCAACTGAAGATGGGATTCCTTATAGAGCTTTTCCCATGCGGAGGGAGAAAGCCTCTCACACTCAGAAATGAGTGGACCCAAGACTTGGGAGGAAATGCGGCCAGAGTGGTATTCTCTGAAAATAAACCGCAAAAAGGAAGGCATCTACCCTGCTTAGCTGACATTCTGCCCATCTGCTTAGCAACATATCAAAAGCATGGGAGCCTGCATCTGAGTCAAACACTAAGGAGTGTAGCTTCGGCAGAAGAACTGAGAGTCACTTTGAGGTTTGCAAAATCCACTGTGAGGGAAGATTTATTGGATGTTCTGATCTCAGCATCACTATGGTGAATGAAATTGGTAGAACTGGACTTCAGGCAGCTTGTTCAGGTAGCAGAAATCACTGTACAACTGGAAGTTCTTGGCTATCCTGATCTCTTTCAGAATGAATGGTCCCCAAGAGGTCTTATGCTGAAGAATGAACCACTCAGAAAGAGTGAGTGGGTGATCTCTATGGGTAAGGGTTTCTGCACGGGCAGTCAAGTATTTGGAGTACTGAGACTTGTTGCCCTTGACGTTGGCCCACTGCTCTTCAGTCTTGAACTCAGTGCCCTCATAGATTTTGGATTTTTGAGGGTGGGTCAACTGGCAAAGAGGAAGAACAATGTTTAGATGCTCAGAGAGGTTGAGGAAAGGAATACCATAGATAGTGGAAAGGATACATTTTTGAAGGTATTCCCTATAGATGGATCTTCTCTGAGGTTCGAGGGTAAGAGAGTACCAGGAGGAGGAAATAATGGTGAGGAGGGAGCTGACAGAGGATGAATGTTTCCTCTTTTTCTTGGCAGGACTGGGAGGATCAGTCCTGTGGACATGAGTGGCAATGGATAGAATGGAGATGAGGGTACTTCTCTCAAAGTCATCCGAAGATTAGTGTCAAAGACACTGCCAATTTGAGGTTTTCCGGAATGAGGGTGACAGAAGAAGGAGGAGTAGGAGGATAGAAGAGATGTTTGGGATTGAAAGAGGTAGATGGGTGAACTGGAGTAGTTTCAGTGAGAGGTGAAGAAGGTGAGGGTGATGATGGTGCTGAGGTTTGAGAGGGAGTGGAGAGAAGAAAGGTTGAGATGGAATGAAGAGGATGAGGTTTGGGTGCGAGGCATAGGGTGTTTGAAAGTTGGTGGTGCTGGAGGGGCTGTAGAAGAAGAAGAAGGTGAGGAGAGGGTTGGAGTTGCAAGAGTAGAAGGGGCCTTGTAGCTGCTACTGGCTCTTTCCTTTTTCTTGACCTTCTCTGACAACTGCAGACGGCCCAGATGGCCTAGAATCCTGATGAGATGGCCCTGATGCCCTGATGCTTGCACTGATGGCCCAGATGGCCCTGACTCTTGTGCTGGTGGCCTTGGTGGCCGAGGAACAGCTGCTGGTCTGCTCTGAGTATCAGAAGAGAAATCCACCTGTCCTCGAAATTACTGATAGCATGGTCTTCATGTCTGACATTTCCTTGTTGAACCACTTCATAGCATTTCGGACTTGAGATAGTTCAGTAGTGGTTGTAGCTTGACTGGCAAGAATGCCTTGGACACTGGTCTGAACTGATGATAATATATCTCCTTGAGCCTTTAATATTTCCATAACAGGCTTCAAATTTACTTTCCTGTGGCTCTTTCTTTGCCTTCTGTGAGCCACTCTCTTGCTTTTACTTTTCTGTTGACTGGCTCCTCAATATTAGCAGGGCTTGTACTTGGTCCTTCATTTACAGATACTTTGGCAGGAGCTTGATCTCCCTGAGATGGTGCATCTGTCTCAGGAGCATTTTCCATCATAGATTCCTCATGCCAATTTGCTCCCCTGAATAGGAGCATTGGGTTCATCATTTTCCTGCTCCCCCTGAGTAGGAGCTTCTTCCAAAACAATTTCCTCAATGTGGCCTTCTGCCACTGATTCTGACAATAGACTCTTTAGCATTGGCTCCCCTTGGCTGGGAACTCTTCCATAATTACTTCTTGTTGAGTAGCTGTTTGCACCTCAAAACTGACATTTACTTCAGTTAAATTTTCAGTATGGCCTGGTGCCATAGCTTCTTCTTCTGCAAGTCCACCTATTTCTGAAGTAACTGAGGTGGAGGGAAAGGAGTCCAACACCTCTCTTAGAATAGAGGCAACTCTGGAGGTGGGCAAAGGATCTGCCACACCTGCTACTGCTTCTCCCATTGGAGTTTCTGAAGAATGAGATTCAACCTCCATAACAGGTGATCTTGAAGTCTCTGCTTGATCTTCCACTGCAGGTTCTGCTGCTGCTTGTTCTACTGCTACTGATTCTACCTCTAATTCTGCTGGTGGATCTGCTGCTTCTTCTGGAATCTCTGGACATCTCCAATGATGGCCTCTCCCTCTGCCACAGAGGTCTTGGACCATATCCCATTCTGCACTGAGAATCCACTTTTCTTTAGGTTCCTGGACCTTATAGACTGGCCCATCTTTTCCACAACTGCCCCAGATAGATTTACTCCAAAATGATTGAATATCTTGGTAAGTAGATGAGCAGGGCAATGAAACATTCAACTTGCTCTTTGTATCCCAGATTTGATCATGGGCAAACTTCATTCTCTCCATCATGACCTCGGCCATGTTAATCTCCTTTTGCTGGATTACCCAGAACATCATATCCGAATCTGCCCTAGTACAAGTTGAGAAAGTGGCACTGCGGGGAACCATGATTTGGCAGATAATAAAATGAAGTAGACGGTTGAATGCAGTCATCTGATTGATATCTAATTTCCGTCTCTCAGCCTGAAACCTGGACCTATAATGCCAAGACCCTTTGCTTGATCGTTCACTGTGTGAACCCCACTGTGTCCAGAAGTCTTCACCCCAAACAACATGTGCAAAAGCTCATGATCTACTTTAATTTGGATACCCTTTACAGAAGAGACAAACCCATCCGCCTCTGACCTTAGACAAACAAAAAGGCTTTCACCAGGTCGGATAGCTTACCTCGGTGAAGGTGGCAATATCCATCCACTGCATCCTTCTCAATGTTTCTGCTATACTGCTCATGCCATTCTTCTCTAGATTTGGTACATCCACTGCTTTATTTCCGCAAACCTTCGTCTTGACGAATGTAAACTTTCCTGCTGCTCAGGGGACAAATACTCAGCACTGTAGCCCCCTACACTTCCGGAGATCACTGGAGCGGCCATGGGTAGAGTGGAGAAAGGAGATGATGGAAGGGATGGAAGCCCTCAAGGGATTCTTCGCGGGAAGAAGAGAAGGCTTCAAATCTTGCGGAGAGTCGATGCCGGAATCGTTAGGGCATCGGCTTTGGGCGAACAGATAAAGAAGAAGGAAGGGTAAAGGTGGGAGATGAGTCGTTCCCACAACGATTTGACTAATTAATAATACTTTATCGAAAAGGGAGGCGCCAAAAGGGTAACGGCAGAAAGCGACAAAAGGGTTTGACGGGTCAAACTACTTTTGACACAATAGCGGTCAAATAAAGTAAATAAGCTGAGTTTTGCTTAATGCCAGAGAGAGAGAGAAAATTTCATTATAATCTGAAAAATTTATATGCCAATTTAAATACAGAAATCTTTTCACAAATTGCACATCCCTAATTCCCTTCTAAGAGATGTAAATCTCTCTTCAGGTAGGGCTTTTGTGAAGATATCTGCCAGTTGACCATTTGTATCTATAAAAGAATTTCTAAATTACCACTAGCTACATGATCTCGAATGAAATGATATCTAACCTCAATGTGTTTAGTCCTTGAGTGTTGCACTGGATTCTTGGTGAGGTTGATGGCACTTGTATTATCACACAGTAGTGGAATTGACTTGATATGTATGCCGAAATCCTCAAGTTGTTGCTTTATCCATAGGAGTTGTGTACAGCAACTTCCAGCAGCAACATATTCAGCTTCAGCTGTTGATAGAGCTACTGAGTTTTGTTTCTTGGAAGACCAAGATATCAGACATCCTGCAAGAAATTGACAACAACCACTGGTGCTCTTTCTATCTACTTTGCATCCAGCATAGTCAGCATCAGAATATCCTACTAAATTTATTTCACAAGATTTTGGATACCAAAGACCTAAATCATGAGTTCTAGCTAAATATCTAAATATTCTTTTCACAGAAATTAAATGAGACTCTCTAGGGTCTGCTTGATATCTAGCACACATGCATACACTAAATAAAATGTCTGGTCTACTTGCTGTTAAGTAAAGTAATGACCCTATCATACCTCTATAGTTCTTTTGATCTACCTTTTTACCATTTTGATCACTGTCCATTCTGGTTGATGTGCTCATTGGCGTTGACAATGGCTTCGCACCTTCAAATCCAAATTTCTTTAACAGCTCTTTGGTGTACTTGGCTTGACAGATGTGGGTGCCTTCCTTCCCTTGCTTGATTTGCAATCCAAGGAAGTAGTTTAGCTCCCCATCATACTCATTTCAAATTCTCCCTGCATAAGCTTTTCAAAGTACTTGCAAAGAGATTCATCAGTAGATCCAAAAATAATATCATCTACATATATTTGCACAAGTAGTATATGTTTGACTTTTGATTTTATAAATAATGTACTATCTACTTGACCTCTAGTGAAACCATGATCTAATAAGAAGTACTGAGCCTTTCATACCAGGCTCTAGGTGCTTGCTTTAAACCATATAAAGCCTTATGGAGTTTAAATACATGATTTGGAAATTCGGTGTCATCAAAACCTGGAGGTTGTTCAACATACACTTCCTCCTTGATAAAACCATTTAAAAAGGCAGATTTGACATCCATTTGAAACAATTTTAAATCTAATGCAGATGCATAAGCAAGTAAAATTCTAATAGCCTCAAGTCTAGCCACAGGTGCATAGGTTTCATCGAAATCTATGCCTTCCTCTTGGGAATAGCCTTGAGCTACCAGTCTGGCCTTGTTTCTTAAGATTACTCCAGACTCATCCAGTTTATTTTTGAACACCCACTTGGTGCCAATAACTGAATGATTGGATGGTCTAGGAACAAGTGACCATACTTGGTTTCTCTTGAACTGATTTAGTTCATCTTGCATGGCTATTATCCAAGATTCATCAGTTAAAGCTTCATTGACTGTCTTAGGCTCTATTTGAGAAACAAAAGCTAAATAATCACAAGGAATTACATTACCTCTTGTTCTTACCCCTACGATGGATCACCAATAATGTTCTCAAGAGGGTGATCTTTCTTATGTCTCCATTCTTTTGGAAGATTTTCATGTTGAATTTCAGTTTGCTGCAGTTCTTCCAGAGGTGGATCTTCCTTGTCCTCAATTGAGGTATTCTTTAATTTTTCGGACAAGTCATCTGCATCATCAATGTCACTAATTTCTTCCTTTTTCAAGGAAGGGTTAGATTCATCAAAAATAACATGCACAGATTGTTCAATTAATAATGAGCGTTTATTGAAAACTCTATAACCTTTGGGTTTAGAAGTGTACCCCATAAAGATGCCTTCATCTGATTTGGCATCTAACTTACCAATGTCCCTTTTTCCATTGTTGTGGATGAAGCAAGGACATCCAAATTTTTTGAAGTGACTGATCTTAGGTTTCTTTCCCTTGTAGAGTTCATAAGCAGTCTTCTTCAGAATTGGCCTGATCATTACCCTATTAATGATGTAGCTTGCAGTGTTGATGGCTTCGGCCAAAAATATCTTGGCAAGTCATATTCTGATAACATTGTTCTTGCCATATCCAAAAGAGTTCTATTTTTCCTCTCAGCAATTCCATTCTGTTGAGGTGTCCTTGGTGCTGAGAAGTTGCTCAATTCCTTGGTCATCACAGAACCTAGCAAACTTTTCATTTTGAAATTCACCACCATGATCTGATCGGATAGAGATAATGGTGAACTTCTGATCTTTCTGAACTTTCTTGCTGAAGCTGACAAAATTATCAAAGGTGTCATCTTTGTGCTCTAGAAAGGATACCCAAGTAAATCTTGAGTAATCATCAACTATGACAAATCCAAAATTCTTTCCTCCAAGACTGGTAGTCCTCATTGGCCCAAATAGATCCATGTGAAGTAGTTCTAACGGCTTTGAGGTGGTCACTACTGTCTTTGATTTGAAAGAGTTCTTGGTGTGCTTTCCTCTTGCACAAGGTCTGCAGATGCTATCCATTTTTGTGTTGACCTTTGACAGTCCTTCCACTAGATTTCTCTTTCTGAGCTTGTTCAATCCATCCAAACTGCAGTTGGTTGATTGATCTTTGCTGGCTGCCAAACAGACATCTTGATCCTTGAGTTCCTCAAGATAGAGTACATACAAATTTCTTTCTCTACATGCTTCAAAGATGACTGCTCCATCCTTTAATATGCTGCATTTTGATTCTTGGAACTGAATCTGATGGCCTTTGTCACACAACTGGCTGATGCTAATGAGATTGTGCTTTAATCCTTTGACCAGCAACACATCTTCAATAACTGATTTTCCTTTGTTGTTCACGACCCACTTCCTATCACTGTGCCTTTTCCATTATCTCCATAAGTAACTGTTCCTTCTTCAGCTTGGAGATTGACGAAAAGCTTCTGGTTACCTGACATGTGTCTTGAGCATCCACTATCCAAATACCATTTGGATGCTCTTGAATTTCCCTGAAATTTAAACATTAAGTTTTAGGTACCCAAGTTCTTTTGGGTCCTGATTGGTTAGTATCATTAATTTTACCTTTTATTATCCATTTTTTATGTCTTGTTGGGCATGTTGTTACGATATGTCCTAATTTGTTGCAGTGATCACAGCAGGATAATTTTGTTACCTTTTCTATATACTTGAAATCAGCTTTATATGCTATATCTTGTTCAGGTACAAATTTTGGTGTTGGATATGTTTTAGGGTAGACTATGTTTCTTCTTCATTATCTGGGGGTGTATATCCTAACCCATTTTTCTTCTTACCTGATCTTCTAGTACCTTTTAATATTAGAGAGTTTTTACCATTGGTAAATTTTTCTAGTGTGCTTGATAGTTCATTATTTTCTTCATTTAAGTTTTTAATTTCTTTCCTTAATTCATCTGTGCTTTCCTGTTTTTCCAATTTGTTATTTGTTCATTCTTAGCTTTTAGGTCTTCACATAACAATTATTTCTTCTTTTAAGTTCAGTTATTTGTTTTTCTAATTCTTCATTTTCTGTTTTTAGATCAGAATTAGTGTTCTCTAGACAAATGATATTTTTCTTACTGACTTTTAATAATTTGCATACTTCTTTATATTTATCATAAAGTTCATTAAATGCACTTTCTAGATTATCCGAATCTGAATCATTACAGGAATCAAATGAAGAGTCAGAAGTTACCTTGTCTTCGGTGTTGGCCATGAGAGCCAGGTTGGCTTCTTCTCCATCACTGCTTGAGCTTGACTCACTGTCTGAGTCACTGCTGTTCTCCCAAGCAGCTGCCATTGCTTTCTTTTTATACTTCTTGAATTTTCTGAAATTATCCTTCTTCTTGTGATCATTCTTCTTAAGCATTGGACAATCTGCCTTGATGTGTCCAGGCTTCTTGCATTCATAGCATATCACTTCTCCTTTCTTCGAATCCTTTACTTCTGGTTTTCTGAAATCTTTATTTTTCTTAAAAAATCTTCTCCCAGACTGGAACTTCTTCTTCTTTGCTAGAATTCTTTGAAGTCTTCGAGACACATTGCTTCTTCATCATCACTGTCCTTACTGCTTTCACTGTTGTCCAGTGATTCTTCTGATATTTCTTCATGGCCTTGAGAGCGTTTGATTGCTTCTTTCTGCTGGAGGATTCTCCTAATCTCTCCATATTTATCTCATGAGCCATGAGGGATCCTATTAACTTCTCCAATGACATTAGTTTTAGATCATTGGCTTCCTCAATGGCTGTTACCTTTGGAATCCATGAGGATGGCAGAGATCTGAGGATCTTCCTGACCATATCTGGTACATCATAGATTTTTCCTAATCCAGCTAACCCATTTGTGATATCTGTAATCTACTAAACATTTGGTTATGGATTCACCTGACTGCATCTGGAATCTTTCATATTGGTCACAAGAATGTCGATTCTTGTCTCCTTTACCTTATCTGTCCCTTCATAGGTAATCCTGAGCTTTTCCCACATTTCCATTGCGGATTTGCAGGCTGAAACTCTGTTGAATTCTTTCTTGCTGAGGGCACAGCACAGGATGCTCTTGGCTTTGCAGTTTAAGGAGATTTTTCTTCTGTCTTCATCTGTCCACTGAGCCTTTGCATTGGTGACTAGAAGATCGCCTTCTTCTACAATGGACCATATCATGTAATCGTGGCCTTGTAGAAAGTACTCCATTCTTGTCTTCCAATAGGTATAATCTTCTCCATCAAACAAAGGAGGTCTGTTGACTGACTGACCTTCGAAGTTACCTTGGGCTGCCATGGATCTTTACTCTTCAGATCGTTGGATCTTCTTCTTTGTCGAAGAGACTCGCTCTGATACCACTTGTTGCCCAGCTAGCTAGCCCAGGGGGGGGGGTGAATGGGTTATTAAAATTGATCTTAGATTGAACCTGTTCACTAAAAGGATTACACAACAACTTAAACGAAGGTTAGAGTTAGAGGGAATGAAACAGCAAACGCACAAAACACAGCCACAAGACACAAGGATTTTATCCTGGTTCGGAACTCCTTTCCACAGGAGACCTACGTCCAGTCCCTGAGCAATACCTCAGGATATCACTATCAAGGGTACTATCCCCCTCACGGATCCTTACACCCAGCCTCAACTGGTCTTCCTTCAACCTGAAGGGAATACAACCACCCTGGATACCACCAGGTCTTCCTTCACACAGAAGGGAATACCTAATAACAGTAAGCACAAGAACAAGCTTCAGGAACTAGCTCAAACAGCTACAATCTGAAGCAAACAAGCCTCGAGAGAGAAGGATTTTGACACTGGTTTCTCTCAAAGACTTCACTGGCTCTCACAGGAATTTATTTTTCAACACAGAGAGCTAAAGAGCTAAGATCTATTGGAATGGAGTGCTTCGCTCTTGTTTGAACTACAGAAGACTTGAAGGATTGGCTATTCTCTATCACAGAATGTTTTTCTCTTCAAAAGTTCCTTCTTCTCAGTCTTGTAGTCTTGTATTTAAGCTTCTACTTGAAATTTGAACGTTAAAGATCCGTTGTCTCTCATTCTGGTGTACGTTAGACTGGTCTGCAAGGAAGCTTCAGTCTTTTATCCTTTAGTACACGCCAAAGAGATATTTTGATATCTTGTATCTTTTGTGTCCAACGTTGTACAGATAAATCTTGTCAGGTATCTGCAAGCATATCAACAATAAATAGGAGACAGCTAGAACTGTCGTGATTGTCAGTCACAGTTGGAAAAGATATTGCTAGATTTAGCAAAGCTCCTTTCTGTCAAAAAGATGTAGACAGAATAGCACAATAGTGGAAGATATCGTCTGCATGCATGAGAGATACGTTCAGAGTGCATTGAATGCATAGCAGTCAAACAACGAGATACGACTTTGACTATTCAACGTAT
Organism: Colocasia esculenta; assembly: GCA_014218235.1. Taxonomy (NCBI): domain Eukaryota; kingdom Viridiplantae; phylum Streptophyta; class Magnoliopsida; order Alismatales; family Araceae; genus Colocasia; species Colocasia esculenta. The sequence goes on from CM024761.1 coordinate 143,140,613, forward strand.
ATTAAAGAGTATATTGATATAACAATGAATTGATATGAACAAAGCCGATGCCTTTATGACTTATGAAATCGTTATAAGTTGATAGGCAAATCGTTATGACAGAGCATTGTTAGATCATAATAATGAAATCGTTATAAGCACTTATGAAATCGTTGTGCAAGACAATCGTTGTAGACATCAAAGAAATCGATGTGATTACTTACCAAATCGTTACTGTAAGCAAATCGTTATGACAATATAGAAATCATTATGAATCTACAGAAATCATTACGACGAGCAAATCGTTATGACAATATAAAATCGTTATGAATTCTATAGAAATCGTTACGACGAGCAAATCGTTATGACACTTAAGAATCGTTGCGACGAGCAAATGATTACGAGGTCTTAAGAAATCGTTATGACAACTTAAGAAATCGTTGCGACGAGCAAATCGTTACGAGGTCTTAAGAATCGTTATGACAACTTAAGAAATCGTTGCGACGAGCAAATCGTTATGAGGTCTTAAGAAATCGTTATGACAACTTAAGAAATCGTTGCGGCGAGCAAATCGTTACGAGGTCTTAAGAATCGTTATGACAACTTAAGAAATCGTTGCGACGAGCAAATCGTTACGAGGTCTTAAGAAATCGTTATGACAACTTAAGAAATCGTTACAGAGACTTGGCAAGACTTTATAACTTACAAAGAAACCGATGTCTAAGCAAGTCGTTATGATGTATGAAGAAGTCGATGCAATGACTTGGGAAAAATATGAAGTGAGAGTTTTACCTGATTGTCTTGAACTTCCTTTTACTTTTATTTCCTGTCCTCAAGGCTCAAGTAATTCATTAGTATTGTTTTGTTAATCATCAAAATTAATATATAAATAAGTGAATTAATTTATATGGGGAAAGTTTGGTCATCAATCTCCCCCTTTTTGATGATGACAAAATATACTAAACAGCATAAATAAACAGACATGTTTTTCAGAGATGCTTGCTTTAGTTTTCTCCCCCTTTTTGTCAATAAGCAAAAAGATAGTCTAAGAGACAAAGAAGAGAGAAAGCTTTGTATTAATTAGAAGTAAGATAATACAAAGGAGACAAAAGAGAGGCATGCTGTGAAATGACAGCCCATGCCTTGATCTCCATATCTTCAAAAATCTGGTGGAAAACACCATGAGCGACTGAAAAAGAAGAACCCATGGCTGGAATCATCCTTGAATGTAAAGCTGCTGCTACTGATCCAGGAATTCTCCATACTGATCTTTGTCCAGTATGAATCTGAAGTAGGTGCTCTTCCAACATTGGCATGAAGGAGAAATCTATCCAGAGATATTGGATAGAAAATCTTCTGATCAAGAAGATCCTTCTTCAAGGCATAGAAGGCAGTATATCGGGGCCCCACTAAACATATATCTCTTGAATTGGATTTATGGAGTTGAGATCCAAGAAGGCTTCTGCTGATAGAATAGGCTTATTTTGTCTGAACAAGGAACTGTTGATGCTTGCAACTGAAGATGGGATTCCTTATAGAGCGTTTCCCATGCGGAGGGAGAAAGCCTCTCACACTCAGAAATGAGTGGACCCAAGACTGGGAAGAAATGCGGCCAGAGTGGTATTCTATGAAAATAAACCGCAAAAAGGAAGGCATTCTACCCTGCTTAGCTGACATTCTGCCCATCTGCTTAGCAAACATATCAAAAGCATGGGAGCTTGCATCTGAGTCAAACACTAAGAAGTGTAGCTTCGGCAGAAGAACTGGAGAGTCAACTTTGAGGTTTGCAAAATCCACTTTGAGGGGAAGATTTAGTGGATGTTCTGATCTCAGCATCACTATGGCTGAATGAAATGGGTAGAACTGGACTTCAGGCAGCTTTTAGGTAGCAGAAATCACTGTACAACTGGAAGTTCTTGGCTATCCTGATCTCTTTCAGAATGAATGGTCCCCAAGAGGTCTTATGCTGAAGAATGAACCACTCAGAAAGAGTGAGTGGGTGATCTCTATGGGTAAGGGTTTCTGCACGGGCAGTCAAGTATTTGGAGTACTGAGACTTGTTGCCCTTGACGTTGGCCCACTGCTCTTCAGTCTTGAACTCAGTGCCCTCATAGATTAGATTTTTGAGGGTGGGTCAACTGGCAAAGAGGAAGAACAATGTTTAGATGCTCGGAGAGGTTGAGGAAAGGAATACCATAGATAGTGGAAATGATACATTTTTGAAGGTATTCCCTATAGATGGATCTTCTCTGAGGTTCGAGGGTAAGAGAGTACCAGAAGAGGAGGAATAATGGTGAGGAGGGGAGGCTGACAGAGGATGAATGTTTCCTCTTTTTCTTGGCAGGACTGGGAGGATCAGTCCTGTGGACATGAGTGGCAATGGATAGAATTGAGAGGAGGGTACTTCTCTCAAAGTCATCCGGAAGATTAGTGTCAAAGACACTGCCAATTGAGGGTTTTCCGGAATGAGGGTGACAGAAGAAAGAGGAGTAGGAGGATAGAAGAGATGTTTGGGATTGAAAGAGGTAGATGGGTGAACTGGAGTAGTTTCAGTGAGAGGTGAAGAAGGTGAGGGTGATGATGGTGCTGAGGTTTGAGAGGGAGTGGGAGAGAAGAAAGGTTGAGATGGAATGAAAGAGGATGAGGTTTGGGTGCAAGGCATAGGGTGTTTGAAGGTTGGTGGTGCTGGAGGGGCTGTAGAAGAAGAAGAAGGTGAGGAGAGGGTTGGAGTTGCAAGAGTAGAAGGGGCCTTTGTAGCTGCTATTGGCTCTTTTCCTTTTTCTTGACCTTCTCTGACAACTGCAGACGGCCCAGATGGCCTAGACTCTTGATGAGATGGCCCTGATGGCCCTGATGCTTGCACTGATGGCCCAGATGGCCCTGACTCTTGTGCTGGAGGCCTTGGTGGCCGAGGAACAGCTGCTGGTCTGCTCTGAGAATCAGAAAGAGAAAATCCACCTGTCCTCGAAATTACTGATAGCATGGTCTTCATGTCTGACATTTCCTTGTTGAACCACTTCATAGCATTTCGGACTTGAGATAGTTCAGTAGTGGTTGAAGCTTGACTGGCAAGAATGCCTTGGACACTGGTCTGAACTGATGATAATATATCTCCTTGAGCCTTTAATATTCCATAACAGGCTTCAAATTTACTTTGTGGCTCTTTCTTTGCCTTCTGTGAGCCACTCTCTTGCTTTTACTTTTCTGATTGACTGGCTCCTCAATATTAGCAGGGCTTGTACTTGGTCCTTCATTTACAGATACTTTGGCAGGAGCTTGATCTCCCTGAGATGGTGCATCTGTCTCAAGAGCATTTTCCATCATAGATTCCTCAATGCCAATTTGCTCCCCTGAATAGGAGCATTGGGTTCATCATTTTCCTGCTCCCCCTGAGTAGGAGCTTCTTCCAAAACAATTCTCAATGGCCTTCTGCCACTGATTCAGACAAAAGAGACTCTTTAGCAATTGGCTCCCCTTGGCTGGGAACATCTTCCATAATTACTTCTTGTGAGTAGCTGTTTGCACCTCAAAACTGACATTTACTTCAGTTAATTTTCAGTATGGCCTGGTGCCATAGCTTCTTCTTCTGCAAGTCCACCTATTCTGAAGTAACTGAGGTGGAGGGAAAGGAGTCCAACACCTCTCTTAGAATAGAGGCAACTCTGGAGGTGGGCAAAGGATCTACCACACCTGCTACTGTTTCTCCCATTGGAGTTTCTGAAGAATGAGATTCAACCTCCATAACAGGTGATCTTGAAGTCTCTACTTGATCTTCCACTGCAGATTCTGCTGCTGCTTGTTCTACTGCTACTGATTCTACCTCTAATTCTGCTGGTGGATCTGCTGCTTCTTCTGGAATCTCTGGGACATCTCCAATGATGGCCTCTCCCTCTGCCACAGAGGTCTTGGACCATATCCCATTCTGCACTGAGAATCCACTTTTCTTTAGGTTCCTAGACCTTATAGACTGGCCCATCTTTTCCACAACTGCCCCAGATAGATTTACTCCAAAATGATGAATATCTTAGTAAGTAGATGAGCATAGGGCAATGAAACATTCAACTTGCTCTTTGTATCCCAGATTTGATCATGGGCAAACTTCATTCTCTCCATCATGACCTCAGCCATGTTAATCTCCTTTTGCTGGATTACCAGAACATCATATCCGAATCTGCCCTAGTACAAGTTGAGAAAGTGGCACTGCGGGGAACCATGATTTGGCAGATAATAAAATGAAGTAGACGGTTGAAGGCAGTCATCTGATTGATATCTAATTCCCGTCTCTCAGCCTGAAACCTGGACCTATAATGCCAAGACCCTTTGCTTGATCGTTCACTGTGTGAACCCCACTGTGTCCAGAAGTTTTCACCCCAAACAACATGTGTAACAACTCATGATATACTTTAATTTGGATACCCTTTACAGAAGAGACAACCCATCCGCCTCTGACCTTAGACAAACATAAAAGGCTTTCACCAGGTCGGGATAGCTTACCTCGGTGAAGGTGGCAATATCATCCACTGCATCCTTCTCAATGTTTCTGCTATACTGCTCATGCCATTCTTTTCTAGATTTGGTACATCCACTGCTTTATTTCCGCAAACCTTCGTCTTGACGAATGTAAACCTTTCCTGCTGCTCAGGGGACAAATACTCAGCACTGTAGCCCCCTACACTTCCGGAGATCACTGGAGCGGCCATGAGTAGAGTGGAGAAAGGAGATGATGGAAGGGATGGAAGCCCTCAAGGGATTCTTCGCGGGAAGAACAGAAGGCTTCAAATCTTGCGGAGAGTCGATGCAGGAATCGTTAGGGCATCGGTTGGGCGAACAGATAAAGAAGAAGGAAGGGTAAAGGTGGGAGATGAGTGTTCCCACAACGATTTGACTAATTAATAATACTTTATCGAAAAGGGAGGCGCCAAAAGAGTAACGTCAGAAAGCGACAAAAGGGTTTGATGGGTCAAACTACTTTTGATACAATAGCGGTCAAATAAAGTAAATAAGCTGAGTTTTGCTTAATGCCAGAGAGAGAGAGAAAATTTCATTATAATCTGAAAAATTTATATGCCAATTCAAATACAGAAATCTTTTCACAAATTGCACATCCCTAATTCCCTTCTAAGAGATGTAAATCTCTCTTCATGTAGGGCTTTTGTGAAGATATCTACCAGTTGACCATTTGTATCTATAAAAGAAATTTCTAAATTACCACTAGCTACATAATCTCAAATGAAATGATATCTAACCTCAATGTGTTTAGTCCTTGAGTGTTGCACTGGATTCTTGGTGAGGTTGATGGCACTTGTATTATCACACAGTAGTGGAATTGACTTGATATGTATGCCGAAATCCTCAAGTTGTTGCTTTATCCATAGGAGTTGTGTACAACAACTTCTAGCAGTAACATATTCAGCTTCAGCTGTTGATAGAGCTACTGAGTTTTGTTTCTTGGAAGACCAATATATCAGACATCCTGCAAGAAATTGACAACAGCCACTGATGCTCTTTCTATCTACTTTGCATCCAACATAGTCAGCATCAGAATATCCTACTAAATTTATTTCACAAGATTTTGGATACCAGAGACCTAAATCATGAGTTCTAGCTAAATATCTAAATATTCTTTTCACAGAAATTAAATGAGATTCTCTAGGGTCTGCTTGATATCTAGCACACATGCATACACTAAATAAAATGTCTGGTCTACTTGCTGTTAAGTAAAGCAATGACCCTATCATACCTCTATAGTTCTTTTGATCTACCTTTTTACCATTTTGATCACTGTCCATTCTGGTTGATGTGCTCATTGGCGTTGACAATGGCTTCGCACCTTCAAATCCAAATTTCTTTAACAGCTCTTTGGTGTACTTGGCTTGACAGATGTGGGTGCCTTCCTTCCCTTGCTTGATTTGCAATCCAAGGAAGTAGTTTAGCTCCCCTATCATACTCATTTCAAATTCTCCCTGCATAAGCTTTTCAAAGTACTTGCAAAGAGATTCATCAGTAGATCCAAAAATTGTATCATCTACATATATTTGCACAAGTAGTATATGTTTGACTTTTGATTGTATAAATAATGTACTATCTACTTGACCTCTAGTGAAACCATGATCTAATAAGAAAGTACTGAGCCTTTCATACCAGGCTCTAGGAGCTTGCTTTAAACCATATAAGGCCTTATGGAGTTAAATACATGATTTGGAAATTCGGTGTCATCAAAACCTGGAGGTTGTTCAACATACACTCCTCCTCCTTGATAAAACCATTTAAAAAGGCAGATTTGACATCCATTTGAAACAATTTTAAATCTAATGCAGATGCATAAGCAAGTAAAATTCTAATAGCCTCAAGTCTAGCCATAGGTGCATAGGTTTCATCGAAATCTATGTCTTCCTCTTGGGAATAGCCTTGAGCTACCAGTCTGGCCTTGTTTCTTAAGATTACTCCAGACTCATCCAGTTTATTTTTGAACACCCACTTGGTGCCAATAACTGAATGATTGGATGGTCTAGGAACAAGTGACCATACTTGGTTTCTCTTGAACTGATTTAGTTCATCTTGCATGGCTATTATCCAAGATTCATCAGTTAAAGCTTCATTGACTGTCTTAGGCTCTATTTGAGAAACAAAGGCTAAATAATCACAAGGAATTACATTACCTCTTGTTCTTACCCCTATAGATGGATCACCAATAATGTTCTCAAGAGGGTGATCTTTCTTATGTCTCCATTCTTTTGGAAGATTTTCATGTTGAATTTTAGTTTGCTGCAGTTCTTCCAGAGGTGGATCTTCCTTGTCCTCAATTGAGGTATTCTTTAATTTTTCGGACAAGTCATCTGCATCATCAATGTCACTAATTTCTTCCTTTTTCAAGGAAGGGTTAGATTCATCAAAAATAACATGCACAAATTGTTCAATTAATAATGAGCGTTTGTTGAAAACTCTATAACCTTTGGGTTTAGAAGTGTACCCCATAAAGATGCCTTCATCTGATTTGGCATCTAACTTACCAATGTCCTTTTTCCATTGTTGTGGATGAAGCAAGGACATCCAAATATTTTGAAGTGACTGATCTTAGGTTTCTTTCCCTTGTAGAGTTCATAAGCAGTCTTCTTCAGAATTGGCCTGATCATTACTCTATTAATGATGTAGCTTGCAGTGTTGATGGCTTCGGCCCAAAAATATCTTGGCAAGTCATATTCTGATAACATTGTTCTTGCCATATCCAAAAGAGTTCTATTTTTCCTCTCAGCAATTCCATTCTGTTGAGGTGTCCTTAGTGCTGAGAAGTTGTGCTCAATTCCTTGGTCATCACAGAACCTAGCAAACTTTTCATTTTGAAATTCACCACCATGATCTGATCGGATAGAGATAATGGTGAACTTCTGATCTTTCTGAACTTTCTTGCTGAAGCTGACAAAATTATCAAAGGTGTCATCTTTGTGCTCTAGAAAGGATACCCAAGTAAATCTTGAGTAATCATCAACTATGACAAATCCAAAATTCTTTCCTCCAAGACTGGTAGTCCTCATTGGCCCAAATAGATCCATGTGAAGTAGTTCTAACGGCTTTGAGGTGGTCACTATTGTCTTTGATTTGAAAGAGTTCTTGGTGTGCTTTCCTCTTGCACAAGGTCTGCAGATGCTATCCATTTTTGTGTTGACCTTTGGCAGTCCTTCCACTAGATTTCTCTTTCTGAGCTTGTTCAATCCATCCAAACTGCCTTCGGTTGATTGATCTTTGCTGGCTGCCAAACAGACATCTTGATCCTTGAGTTCCTCAAGATAGAGTACATACAAATTTCTTCTCTACAAGCTTCGAAGATGACTGCTCCATCCTTTAATATGCTGCATTTTGATTCTTGGAACTGAATCTGATGGCCTTTGTCACACAACTGGCTGATGCTAATAAGATTGTGCTTTAATCCTTTGACCAGCAACACATCTTCAATAACTGATTTTCCTTTGTTGTTCACGGACCCACTTCCTATCACTGTGCTTTTCCATTATCTCCATAAGTAACTGTTCCTTCTTCATCTTGGAGATTGACGAAAAGCTTCTGGTTACCTGACATGTGTCTTGAGCATCCACTATCCAAATACCATTTGGATGCTCTTGAATTTCCCTGAAATTTAAACATTAAGTTTTAGGTACCCAAGTTCTTTTGGGTCCTGATGGTTAGTATCATTAATTTACCTTTTATTATCCATTTTTTATGTCTTGTTGGGCATGTTGTTACGATATGTCCTAATTTGTTGCAGTGACCACAGCAGGATAATTGTTACCTTTTCTATATACTTGAAATCAGCTTTATATGCTATATCATGTTCAGGTACAAATTTTGGTGTTGGATATGTTTTAGGGTAGACTATGATTTCTTCATTATCTGGGGGTGTATATCCTAACCCATATTTTCTTACATGATCTTCTAGTACCTTTTATATTAGAGAGTTTTTACCATGGTAATTTTCTAGTGTGCTTGATAGTTCATTATTTTCTTCATTTAAGTTTTTAATTTCTTTCCTTAATTCATCTGTGCTTTCCTGTTTTTCCAATTTGTTATTTGTCATTCTTAGCTTTTAGGTCTTCACATAACAATTATTTCTTCTTTTAAGTTCAGTTATTTATTTTTCTAATTCTTCATTTTCTTTTAGATCAGAATTAGTGTTCTCTAGACAAATGATATTTTTCTTACTGACTTTTAATTTGCATACTTCTTTATATTTATCATAAAGTTCATTAAATGCACTTTCTAGATTATCCGAATCTGAATCATTACAGGAATCAAATGAAGAGTCAGAAGTTACCTTGTCTTCGGTGTTGGCCATGAGAGCCAGGTTGGCTTCTTCTCCATCACTGCTTGAGCTTGACTCATGTTGAGTCACTGCTGTTCTCCCAAGCAGCTGCCATTGCTTTCTTTTTATACTTCTTGAATTTTATGAAATTATCCTTTTCTTGTGATCATTCTTATTAAGCATTGGATAATCTGCCTTGATGTGTCCAGGCTTCTTGCATTCATAGCATATCACTTCTCCTTTCTTCGAATCCTTTACTTCTGGTTTTCTGAAATCTTTATTTTTCTTAAAATCTTCTCCCAGACTGGAACTTCTTCTTTTTGCTAGAATTCTTTGAAGTCTTCGAGACAACATTGCTTCTCATCATCACTGCCTTACTGCTTTCACTGTTGTCCAGTGATTCTTCTGATATTTCTTCATGGGCCTTGAGAGCATTGATTGCTTCTTTCTGCTGGAGGATTATCCTAATCTCTCCATATTTATCTCATGAGCCATGAGGGATCCTATTAACTTCTCCAATGACATTAGTTTTAGATCATTGGCTTCCTCAATGGCTGTTACCTTTGGAATCCATGAGGATGGCAGAGATGAGGATCTTCCTGACCATATCTGGTACATCATAGATTTTTCCTAATCCAGCTAACCCATTTGTGATATCTGTAAATCTACTAAACATTTGGGTTATGGATTCACCTGACTGCATCTGGAATCTTTCATATTGGGTCACAAGAATGTCGATTCTTGTCTCCTTTACCTTATCTTCCCTTCATAGGTAATCCTGAGCTTTTCCCACATTTCCATTGCGGATTTACAGGCTGAAACTCTGTTGAATTCTTTCTTGCTGAGGGCACAGCACAGGATGCTCTTGGCTTTACAGTTAAGGAGATTTTTCTTCTGTCTTCATCTGTCCACTGAGCCTTTGCATTGGTGACTAGAAGATCGCCTTCTTCCACAATGGACCATATCATGTAATCGTGGCCTTGTAGAAAGTACCATTCTTGTCTTCCAATAGGTATAATCTTCTCCATCAAACAAAGGAGGTCTGTTGACTGACTGACCTTCGAAGTTACCTTGGGCTGCCATGGATCTTCACTCTTCAGATCATTGGATCTTCTTCTTTGTCGAAGAGACTCGCTTTGATACCACTTGTTGCCCAGCTAGCTAGCCCAGAGGGGGGGGGTGAATGGGTTATTAAAAATTTGATCTTAGATTGAAACCTGTTCACTAAAAGGATTACACAACAACTTAAACGAAGGTTAGAGTTAGAGGGAATGAAATAGCAAACGCACAAAACACAGCTACAAGACACAAGGATTTTATCCTGGTTCGGAACTCCTTTCCACAGGAGACCTACGTCCAGTCCCTGAGCAACACCTCAGGATATCACTATCAAGGGTACAATCCCCCTCATGGATCCTTACACTCAGCCTCAATTGGTCTTCCTTCAACCTGAAGGGAAATACAACCACCCTGGATACCACCAGGTCTTCCTTCACACAGAAGGGAATAAAACTAATAACAGTAAGCACAAGAACAAGCTTCAGGAACTAGCTCAAACAGCTACAATCTGAAGCAAACAAGCCTCGAGAGAGAAAGGATTTTGACACTGTTTCTCTCAAAGACTTCACTGGCTCTCACAGGAATTTATTTTTCAACACAGAGAGCTAAAGAGCTAAGATCTATTGGAATGGAGTGCTCGCTCTGTTTGAACTACAGAAGACTTGAAGGATTGGCTATTCTCTATCACAGAATGTTTTTCTCTTCAAAAGTTCCTTCTTCTCAGTCTTGTAGTCTGTATTTAAGCTTCTACTTGAAATTTGAACGTTAAAGATCCGTTGTCTCTCATTCTGGTGTACGTTAGACTGGTCTGCAAGGAAGCTTCAGTCTTTTATCCTTTAGTACACGCCAAAGAGATATTTTGATATCTTGTATCTTTTGTGTCCAACGTTGTACAGATAAATCTTGTCAGGTATCTGCAAGCATATCAACAATAAATAGGAGACAGCTAGAACTGTCGTTGATTGTCAGTCACAGTAGGAAAAGATAATGCTAGTTTTAGCAAAGCTCCTTTCTGTCAAAATAAAGATGTAGACAGAATAACACAATAGTGGAAGATATCGTCTGCATGCATGAGAGATACGTTCAGAGTGCATTGAATGCATAGCAGTCAAACAGACGAGATACAACTTTGACTATTCAACGTATATTAAAGAGTATTATATTGATATAACAATGAAATTGATATGAACAAAGCCGATGCCTTTATGACTTATGAAATCGTCATAAGTTGATAGGCAAATCGTTATGACAGAGCATGTTAGATCATAATAATGAAATCGTTATAAGCACTTATGAAATCGTTGTGCAAGACAAATCGTTGTAGACATCAAAGAATCGATGTGATTACTTACCAAATCGTTACTGTAAGCAAATCGTTATGAACAATATAGAAATCATTATGAATTCTACAGAAATCATTACGACGAGCAAATCGTTATGAACAATATAGAAATCGTTATGAATTCTATAGAAATCGTTACGACGAGCAAATCGTACGAGGTCTAAGAAATCGTTATGACAACTAAGAAATCGTTGCGACGAGCAAATGATTACGAGGTCTTAAGAAATCGTTATGACAACTTAAGAAATCGTTGCGACGAGCAAATCGTTACGAGGTCTTAAGAAATCGTTATGACAACTTAAGAAATCGTTGCGACGAGCAAATCGTTACGAGGTCTTAAGAAATCGTTATGACAACTTAAGAAATCATTGCGGCGAGCAATCGTTACGAGGTCTTAAGAAATCGTTATGACAACTTAAGAAATCGTTGCGACGAGCAAATCGTTACGAGGTCTTAGAAATCGTTATGACAACTTAAGAAATCGTTACAGAGACTTGACAAGACTTTATAACTTACAAAGAAACCGATGTCTTAGCAGTCGTTAGATGTATGAAGATCGATGCAATGACTTGGGAAAAATGAAGTGAGAGTTTTACCTGATTGTCTTGAACTTCCTTTTACTTTTATTTCCTGTCCTCAAGGCTCAAGTAATTCATTAGTATTGTTTTGTTAATCATCAAAATTAATATATAAATAAGTGAATTAATTTATATGGGGAAGTTTGGTCATCAAACCTCTCGAACGAAGAAGGAAGAAATCCTGAGGACTGACTGCTGGAAGAGTTTTCGAAGCGTGGCTCCCGCCTTCGCCCCCTCCTTTCCTTATAAAGAGGAGAGGCGCGAATTCGAAGCGGGCCCCAAAACGCCTCCCCTTCTATTTTCGAAAATTCCTCCTCGATCGCACCGCTGTTGCCGTTCGAACGCAAAGTGCGACGCTCCTGGCTCGACACGACTCGCACCCATCATGATGGGTTAGCCGTTCGACAGGACTCCAGGCGACGGCACCACATAGCTCCCTGCAACGGGCCATCGCATTAAATGCGGAAGAGACGCCCTCGAAGTGCTCGTGTCACCGAGCCACTCGAGACCGTGGGGGGCAAGTGTGGTGGGCAAATCTGGCCCCCTAGGCCCATGATGGCCCGTTACGGCCCTCTAATGTCCCATCAACGGATGTGGCTCCGTTTCAAGGTGCCACGCCCTCATCAGGGCAGTTCAGAGGCCTCCAAGGCATAACCCCCATGATCGGGCTTCACCAAGCTCCTCAGCAGCATACTTTCGAGCGGGTCACCGGACCTTTTGCACCGAACAACTACAGATGCTACCGAACAGCACGTTCGATCCCCACGTGGGTCACATGCTCGGTAATCTTGTCCAGAGGTTGCCGAACAGCTCTTCGTGTCCTCACGACGGTTATAACCACCTCAGGCCACGCGCCCCATCATCAAGAGGTGCATTAACTACCTGGCATCTCAACGGACATCTGAGCGCATAACTCCTCCCGTTATGCGCACCCGTCAAGGCGCCTTTCCAGGCACGATCTATCAACGTTACGCACGCTTGCCGTAGCACCTATGCCTATAAGAGTACAGGTATAGGACCATGCACTGGTACGCTCTCTCTCATGCGAACACACCCTTACACTCAAAAACCCCCTGCCTTGCAAGCCGCCTACTGACTTAGGCATCGGAGGGTTTTCCCCGGTCTTCACCGGGCCCCCTGATCTTTTCTGGTGATTGCAGGATCCTTCGTCTGCTACCGGCGACCGTCATCTCCCTTACACAAGTGTTAGGCCTGATCCGCTCCGGCCCAACAAGGAAAAGGCCTCCACACATACCTTTATTGGCTTTGCTTGACCTTGGTATTTTTCCTGTACTTAAGACTTATGAAATATTAATTAGATATTATTGATAAAATCTAGTTTAGTTTTGTTAATCACCAAAATACATATGAAATTAATTAAAATTACATGGGGATAGACTGATCATCACTACTCTTCTAGGAACTATGGGTGCTGGAAACATGTTTCCTGTCGACAGGCAGAGACACGGCTATCGACAGGTGCTGTGTACCTCTTCAGAAAATGATCAAAACTATCTAGGAATGTTATACCAAGCTCAGCTACAATTCCCACCATGTCTATGACATTGTACAAGTATAATTTTAACCTTAAATACCAAGTCAATGTCACAAGGAAATGAAAGAAAGACAATTTAATTAACATGGTATACATGGATGATTAAAACTCAAGGAGGAAGATTATTGGAAGAGTAATTCTTCTAGAAATCTCTTCTCTATCTCTACCAATCAACTACCAAGACACACACACTTGACACTAACATGATTTCTAACTAAACCAACTTATTAATGGTAGAAGAACTATCATGGAACTACTTCCTGAATCTGGAAAATAGCATACACATGGTGATAGATTACTTTAAACCATTGCTCCAAGGCTGGGATGTAGGAAGAAGAAGAATAGGATAGGAAGTGAATCCTACCTAGCTTGAAGGATGACACTTTTCACTTCGATGGGGTCACAACCAATAGCAAGGTGAAGAGGCCAAGGTTGCTACCAACAGTCCACTAGCAGCTATACCCAGCAACAGTTCCAACAACAGTTTGAGCAGGAACAAGAGTAGGCACATGAATGGGTACCAACAGCTCCAGCTACACACCAACTGTAGATTCTTGCAAGTACAACAGCAACACAACAACAGGAGCAGAGTCAAAAGATGGGTACGAAAGCCACTGGGGTGCTTTTATAACCCCTTGCATATGCCATGCACAATGGCACGATAGCTGCTGCTATGTCACAGTAAAAACCCTTTGGTTTTTATTGTGGACACGTTTACCATGCACGCTTCCTGCTTAACACCTTAGGTAAATACGTGTGATCCTCCCCCTTAGGTGTGTTGACCTTCTCAATTCCTCACATGTTGGTAGCCCAGAAATCCCAAAAAATCCCCACTGTAATTGGACAATAATTCGGCTGGTCCAATTGTCTACATTTTTATATATTCAAACGATGTCCGTTTATATTAAGATTTCAATCATAGGCTAATGTGATGGTTTTACAAATTATGGTGATTTTAGTTTAATTTTTAGATTTTATTTTATACTGGGTGAAAAATTATCCAAAAAATAGTTGCGTCGGCTTAATCTCGAAATCCGCACGTCAACAAATCCGGATATTTATATTTCTGATATCACCATATTTTTTTGAAAATTATGGTGTTCTCGAATTTCAATTCCGTTATAGTTTTTCGTTACACTAAAGAAACCATAGATTAAGTTTCTTGGCACTTTCTCAATTTGCAAGTGGAACCTAGCTAGCTCTAATCGTCTCTCTCCAAATGTCACTCCTTCTATTAATGCTCCTAACACTATCCGCATTTGTCGTTGAGTTAGTAATTAACGCTTTTATTATCTTTCTATTTTTGTTCTATTTTTGTTTTTTTGTAAGTGATGGAAATGAAAAAAGTGTCATTTCTATTTCGGCCATTGACTTTAGGGGTGTTCGTGGTTTGGTTTGGTTTGATTTGATTTATAGGAGATTTTTAAGAAACCAAACCGAACCAAATTCAGATCCAACCCGAACCAAATTAAAACGAAGTCCCTTGGAACCAAACCAATAAACCGAATTAAATTCGGTTTGGTTCAGTTTAACTTGAAAATAAATGGACCTTTAGATTCTCTTAGTCTTAAATAAGATTTTAATCACTTGTTTCTCTAATAAATCACTATCAAACAATATTTGAAATGAAGTATTAAATATTGATGATCATATTAACCTCCATAATATGTATTTTTACGTAAATATATTGAATAAACTTGATAGATATATACAAATTAAAACTTAGTATTGTAATTCTGTTTAATCAGTTTGATTTGGTTTCTAGAACTTAAAAATCGAACCAAACCGAATTTTCTTTTTCGGTTTAGTTTGAAACCAAACTAATTTTTTTTCATATTCAAACCCAACCAAATCGAATCGAATTGTTCAATACGGTTTAGTTTTTCGGTTTGAACTGAATAATGAACATCTCTAATCGACCCATTGGTGGCTCTACTAAGAGAATTAAAACAATGGATTATTCTTGAGGATTAAATTAGTGGATTGGTTTTGACCCCAAGTCTAATGGGACTCCACTAATTAAACAATTCATCTAAATACAAATATTCTAAATAAAAAAATCAGAAAGAATATCTATTTAGAAAGAAAATTAGGAGAGTGGATTGTTTCTAACCCCACTCTCCAGTTTTCCTGAAATGGGAAACGAGAGCGCCGGAGTGGAACCCCAATTCCTAACATGTGTGGGCTCCGGTTCTCCACTTGCGAAAAATTTCCTTTGCCATTTTTATCTGCTGCTCAAACGCGCGAGAGCGCCTCCCCGCTTTCCTGGTCTTTGCTCTCCTTCCTTGGTAAGCTTCCCCCTCTCCCCCCTCCATTCTCCAGAGCCACCCACCGGACCGGGGGGCGGTGAAGAGTGGGGGGGCCAAAGCGGCGACGGGCATGGTCACCTCCTTCCCCGACCAGCCCCGGCCGCGGTGGTGACCGCCCACCATGGCCTTCGCCCCGCTGGCCTACGCCGGCGGCGGCGGCGGCCTTGTGCTCCTGCGGGTCTTCCTCTCTTTGGCTCCGGCCCTGCTCTCCCTCCTCGTCCGCTGGTGGCGCTCCCTGGAGGACGGTCTCCACTCCTACCACCACTACAAGGTCCCCCGCTACGACGAGAGCCTCCGGGAGAACCCCCTCTACCGCAGGGCCGCTGCCTACATCTCCTCCCTCCCCTCCCTCGAGGACTCCGACTACGCCAACATCTTCTCAGTTAGAGAAAACAGGGTGATACGAACAGAGAAAGAACTGAGAGAGAGGAACACAGAGTATGGTGTAGCCAATGGCTCCTCGCCCCTACTGTGAGGTATGAGGTTTCATTTATATGAATCACAGAGGGTTACACTCGTCTCAACACGACAAATATGGTTACAACAGCTGGGGGTGTTGGCTTGTTACAACAATAGAACATCCCACAAGGGTCGAGGCTAGCCTGGAGAATACATCCCAGAAGGACGCCTTCGTCTGTGCTCTAATATGCCCCCTCAAGATGAAGGGAGGAATAACGTTCATCTTGCTGCGAAAATCCTCAAAAAGAACGAACAGCTAATGGCAGAAGCAACGTGTCGAACATGTAACTGACGATAGAGAACCATCTGGCGGATAAAATGGAAATCCACCTCGACATGCTTCGTTCGTGCCTTGAAAGCAGGATTGGCAGTAAGATATATATAGTGCTGATGTTATCACACCATAATGTAGGCGGACGAGCAAGAGGTAGTTGGAGTTCTTTTAGCTAGCAGGTGTACTGTCCAAATGATCTCTGTTGCGGCAGAGGCAACGGCACGCATCTCTTCTTCAGTGCTGGACCTCCTGGCAATAGTATGCTCCTTCTTGGCGGACCAGGTAATAAGATTGGATCCCAGAAATATAAAAAAAACCACTGGTGGAACGTCGATCGTCGGGGCACCGGCCCAGTCCGCATCCGAAAAAGCATGTAATTCTAGAGTGGTTGGTTTCAACATCAGACCATAATCACAGGTAGATTTAAGATACCTTAGAATTCTTTTGACCAGGATCATATGAGATGTTGTCGGAGCTGATAAGAATTGGCACGCCTTGTTCACTGCATATGCCACATCAGGCCTGGTAATTGTTATGTACTGGAGGGCACCCACTAAGCTGCGATAAAAAAGTGGCATCATCAAGAGGGTCGCCATCATTCCGGGATAATGATGAGCGAGCTGCAATGGGTGTGCTAAAAGGTTTAGCATCCTGTAGTTGAGCTCGGTGCAATAAATCAAAAATATGCTTACTGTTGGCTTAAATGAAGACCCTCTTTTGATCTATGAACCTGAACCCCCCAAAAATAGTGCAAATCACCGAGCTCTTTAAGAGAAAAATTGCTAGATAATTTCTGTATAATGGATGTGACTGCAGCAGTTGAATGACTATGTCATCCACATATATGAGCAGATATATGACAGTAGCATTCTTATGAAACAGGAATAACGATGGATCACATGTAGAGCCAGTGAAACCCAATGTCATAAGATAAGAATATAGACGGAAAAACCAGGCGCGTGCGGGCCTGTTTTAAGCCATAGAGAGCCTTGTGCAACTTGCAAACATGGTGAGGAGTTTGAGAATCCACAAACCCGCGTGGCTGGGGCTGGACCATGTATATTTCTTCATCAAGAATGCCATGTAAGAATGCATTATTGACATCCAATTGTTTAATAGGCCACTGTCTGGAAATAGCAACTGAAAGCACAAGTCGAATAGTTGTTGGCTTCACTACCGGGCTAAATGTTTCATGATAGTCCAAGCCCAGCTGCTGTGTAAATCCCTGTGCCACCAAACGGGCTTTGTACCTAGCAATGGACCCATCTACATGTCTTTTTATTTTATAAATCCACTTACAGCCTACTAAATTAACACCCGGTGGAGGAGGGACAAGAGTCCAGGTGCCATTCTGTTGTAAAGCTGAGAACTCATCTGACATAGCTTGGCGCCACACAGCATGCCGATTGGCAGAGGAGAAGTTACGTGGCTCATGCTCCAAACTGACTGTGGAGTGAAGGGCATATCTGCTGTGTTGAGAAGGGGAAGACGATGGTGTTTGGACAGTGATTGGGACTGTGGAGCGCATGATGTCAGACAGTGAACGGAATTTTGGTGGCGGAGACAGACTGGATGAAGAGTTTGAGGTAGAGGGTGGATGACAAGAAACAGGACTAGAGTTGGTTGTTGACTGGAGAATTGGAGAAGAAGGGGATGTGGGTGGAGCTGCGGCTATAGTATGAGTTGGAGTGTTAATAGTAGAAGGAAGTGATGGTGGAGGAAGAGATATGTATGTGGAGGTATTAGTAGGAGAAACAGTAGAAGATGTTAGTTGTTTGTATGGAAAAGAAGATTCATCACATTACGAGCAAAATAGACACGACCTGTGCAAGGTAAGAAACATTTATAGCCTTTGTGATTGTTGTTATACCCAAGAAATATACAACATTCAGATCTGAAGTCAAATTTGTGGTTATTATATGGCCGAAGATGAGGGTAACAAGCACACCCGAAGGGTGTAAAAGAGTGTAATCTGGTGATCGACCAAACAATACTTCAAAGGGTGATTTATTTTTGAGTACAGGAGTTGGTAATCGGTTTATACGGTAAACTGCACATGATACAGCATCATCCCAAAAAAATGAATGGTAGGTCAGCATGGCTAAGAAGAGTAAGGCAAGTTTCAATCAAATGACGATGTTTTCTCTCAGCCAAGCCATTTTGATGGTGAGTATATGGACAAGCTATACGATGATTAATTCCACATTCTAAGAAGAAGTTGGAGAGATGGCGATATTCCCCTCCCCAATCACTCTGAAAATTTTTAATTGTCGTGGAAAACAGATTCTCAACTTTCTTCTTAAAATGATGGAAGACAGTGAAGACATCACCCTTTGAAACAAGTGGATAAAGCCAACAATAACGGCTATAATGATCTATAAACGTCACATAGTATCTATATCCATTATTGCTCGTATGTGGGGATGGATCCCATACATCAGAAACGATGAGCTCAAGGGGGGATGAAGCTACATAATCAGATGGGGAAAAATGTTGCTGGTGACTTTTGCCTCTCTGACAATGTGAGCAAAAAGTAGTAGAAGATGTGGGTAATGAAATTCCAACAGTATGAAGAACTTGTCGAACTGTCCGTAGAGTAGGATGGCCCACCGATTATGCCATGTAGATATAGGTGCAGCAGCAAGAGCATGTGGGGAAGTAACAGCAGCAGCAGGAAAAATGTAAAGGCCATTAATGCTGGGACCGTGATGGAGAATCTCTGCTGACACCATATCCTTAACAAGAAAATGTGAAGGAAAAAAACTCAATAGAAACATTATTATCTTTAAACTGGGAAACATACATAAGATTTTGGTGAGGGTTGGAACATGCAAGACTTTAGGAAGATTAAATGAGGACATGGTAGTTTGGCCAATATGAGCAATGCGCAAACCTTCTCCATTGCCAATTTGCACCCGTTCATGTCCAGCATATATCGATGGAGTTCGAAGTATACCAACGTCTGGAGTCATATGGCTGCTCGCTCTAGAATCTTGGTACCAATTGGGATCAAACACTGATGGAGCAGATGGTTCAGCACCTGCAGTGAAGGCTTGTGGCGCAGAAAATGATTGTGGGGTATTCTTAAAATTGAGATCAAAGTGACGCCAACAGTTAGTAGCAGTGTGCCCTCGGCGATCACAAATTTGACAAATCTCGTCACTGGAGGGATTGCCGTAAGACTGCCTAGAGAAATTGTCATAAGCCTGTTGCTTGTTAAATTTGCCTCGTCCACCAGTCCCTCGACTGCGAGACCCACGACCACGATTGAAGGAAGTGTTGTGGTTGGTGGAGTTGTTTCTGTTGACCTTTTTGGTACGACAACAAGTTAATCTAGAGGGGGGGGGGGTGAATAGGTTTTTTGAAATCTGAAATAGAAACTTAAACACAGAAAATTATCACTTGAAAGTTTAGTTAGTTGAGTGTGATAGAGAGTAGCAGTGCGGAAGCAAATAAACAATCACACAGAGGACATAAAAAATTATCCTGGTTCGGCCCTTCCCATATGAAAGTCCTACGTCCAGTCCCCAAACAACCTCTTGAGATTTTACTAACCAAGGGTACAGTTCCCCTCAAGGACAAATACAACACCCAGCACCTTGGTTGGTCTTCTTCTCTTTCTCGGGAAAGAAGGCAGCCCACTTCTTTTACAGGTCAAGAAGCCAATCTCCTGGTATAAACCTTAGTGCGGTTCTGCTAGACACAAACCCCTAGCTAGGTTCTACACTATATACAGTCCTACAGCTGGACAAAGATCTTTCTTACAAAAGAAAGAACACGGTTGAGAGTTGGAACAAATGAATACCAACTAAAAGGAACTCTCAGCGAAAAGACTCTCTCCCCAGATTACAAGATGCACACAGAGAGAGTGAAGAGAGGAGAAGGAGCTTGAATGCTTGAGTGCTTCAGATGCTTGAACATTTCTTCTTGGGCTCAGACTCTTTCTCTCTTTTTCTTTGAGTGTATGTGGAGTTGAGGTTCTGGTGGTTCCCCAGAAGACCTTCGTCGGAAAACAGTAAGTGATCTTCAAGAAGGCTCTCACATTCTTCTTCAGTATTGCTTCATCTTTTATATGAGCAGCTTTTGAATAGATCCGTTGGAGTTCTAACCGTTGCTCATCTTCTTCTTAATTTGTCTTAACAGACTTTGGTGGTCTTTGAGGTCTGCAGTCATAGAAGAATGTGTTTAGATAAGCGAAGTGTATGTGAGAAAAGGTGCATACCTCTGTGTTTCTGCTAACATCCTGAAGTAGTAAGCCAATATATCTTTTTCTGACAGGACTCTGAAATAGGCACAACGATTTTCTGTCAGAAGATATTTTTGACTAAGTATTAGGCGCCAAAAGCACTTCAAAAATAAAGGAAATCTATGCTTAAGTGGAAGTGAATCGTTGTTTCTATCAAATCATTCTTAGGTGAAAGCAAATCGTTGTTTGCGATCGAATCCTTCTTTAAGTGACTTATCAAATTGTTTTGACGATCGAATCATTGTTTCACTTATCAAATTGTTATGACGATCAAATTGTTGTTTAAGTGACTTATCAAATCGTTATGACGATCGAATCCTTTGTTTAAGTGAAAGCAAATCTATATGACGATCAAATCGTTGTTTCACTTATCAAATCGTTATGACGATCGAATCATTGTTTAAGTGACTTATCAAATCGTTATGACGATCGAATCGTTGTTTACGTGACTTATCAAATCGTTATGACGATCGAATCGTTGTTTAAGTGAAAGCAAATCGATATAACGATCAAATCGTTGTTTCACTTCTCAAATCGTTATGACACTTGTGAACTGAGATCAATATATATTGAGTAACCATCGATTTGGCTTTTCAGTGCAAATCACACAACGATATTGACATAAATTCATATTTATTAGGAAAGCATGATATATTTAATAGCTTTTAATTAATCATAAGTTTTGTTATCACCAAAATATATATGTTATCACGAAAAAATAAGGGTAAAATATAAGAATGGTTCAACAACCTCCCCATTTTTGGTGATGACAAAATTTATGAGAAGTTTCTGACAAAAATACTTAAAGCATAGAAAATACAAAAAATTCATAGATAATGCATTCTCTCTCCCTTTTTGTTACTAACCCAAAAGGAAGGATCTTACCATGCATTCTCTCCCATTTGTGAAGATTTCTTACCATTGAGGGGTTCAACAATGATTGACATTAATGAATAACTCCCCCTTAGTCTGTGCTCCCCCTGAGTGTTTTCTCCCCCTAAGCATAAGGCTCCTCCTGACAAAGAGGGTAAGGATTCTTCACTTGTCTGTCGACAAGTGTTTCTTGGTGTGTCGACCTGTTGATCTCTTGAGTCGTCTTGTTGACTGGTTGTTTGTCAAGTCTTCAAGATTTTTATCTGCATAGATCTTAGGAAAAGCTTGCAAACATTGTTAGTAGCAATATAAAAATTCAATATTTGTGACTACTCCCTCTTCATATGAGAGTTGGATGAAGAGTTGGCAGTCACCCTTGCCTTGAGCATCTTGTGTTCCTAATGCTCCAATGCTATCCTGCAAATAAACTACTCAGAAGTAGGTACCCAAATCTTTTTGGGTCCTTGATGGTTAGATGTATGAAAATATCCTTTCGGAATC
Source organism: Colocasia esculenta (assembly GCA_014218235.1). Taxonomy (NCBI): domain Eukaryota; kingdom Viridiplantae; phylum Streptophyta; class Magnoliopsida; order Alismatales; family Araceae; genus Colocasia; species Colocasia esculenta. The sequence goes on from CM024761.1 coordinate 143,162,582, forward strand.
CATACTAGGTGCCTTGTTGTGCATGTGTTTACTGTGTGTCCTAATTTATTGCAATAAGAGCAGCAATGAATATAATTTATTTTGCAGTTCTTATTGTCTTTGTGATATCTGTTTAGAACATGATTTTTAGAAACCTTTTTCATTTGATAAAGCTTATTCATTTCAGGGGCCTTTTTTCGAGGCATTTTAGTTTCTTTTACAAATTTGGGCAAATGATATTTTCCTGGAATTATGGCTTGTTTTTCTTTTTCCGGAGATATGTATCCAAGCCCTTATTTATTATTTCTAGATTTTGACCTTTTTAAACATAGGGCTAAAGATGTTTTCCCTCTAGTTAATTTTCTAACTGATTCTTTTAAATAGAGATTTTTTTCAGTTAGAGTTTTTAATTTTTCTTCTAAATCTAACTTCTCATTATTCTTGCTTTTCAATTTTCATTTAAAAGATAATTATTATCTTTACTGTCCTTTAATTATTTTTCTAGTTGCTTCAATTCAGATTTAAGATCAGAATTGATGTTTTCCAAGCAAGTAGTGTTGTTTTTCAGATTTTTTAATTCTTTTACAACACCCTTATGTTTTTCATATAGTTCATTAAAGACTTCTTCTAAGTCTTCAGACTCTGATCCTGAATCAATGCTTGAATCAAAAAATGGGTCAGAATGTACCTCATCTAGTCCTACCATGAGGGCTAGACTTACCTGCTCTTTCTCCGATTCTGAGCTTGATGATTCTGAGCTTGTGGCATCTTCATTTTCCCAAGCAGCCGCCATGGCTTTTCTTTTGAATTTCTTGTGCTTCTTTTTGGATTTTTCTGGCTAGCCAGTCTTCTTAATTCTTGGACAATCTGGTCTCAGATGTCCATGTTTTCTGCATTCATAGCAGACTGGTTCTTTCTCATTTTTCTCTTTCTTTTGAATCCTTCTTGATCCATTTTTCTTCTTCTTGAGAATTTTCTGAATCTTGGACAGTACTTCATCTACGTCACTATCTTCAGAATCTGCATTTTTGGAACTAGAAGAAGAAGAAGTGGAAGGAGTAGCTGCAACTTAAGGGTATTAGTACATTTTTTCTTTGATGAGCTTTCAGATAGTCGCTTCATATTAATTTCACGTGCCATGAGAGAACCTATTAAGTTATCAATATAAGTTTGGTTAAGTCATGGGCTTCTTCAATAGCAGTTACTTAATTTAGGTGTCCATGTAAGAGTTAAGGTCCTAAGTATCTTTCTAACGGTTTCTTTATTAGAAAGAGTTTTACCAAGAGAACTTAGACCAACTACTATGCTTGAAAATCTATTATACATCTGAGTGATATTTTCGTGTGGAAGCATTTTAAATTGTTCGTATTGTGAAACAAGAATATCTATCCTAATTTGTTTTACTTTATTTATTCCTTCATAAGTTACCTGCTTATCCCACATTTCTTTTGCAGATTTACATGCAGATACTCTACTAAATTCCTTTTTAGATAAGGCACAACATAAATAGTTCTTAGCTTTAAAGTTTAAAGATAGTTTGCTTTTATCAGCTACTATAATGGCAGTGGTGCCTTCAGTAGGAGTAATAACGAATTCACCTACCTCAATTACCTGTCACAGATCAAAGTCTGTGCCTCGAATGAAGCATTCCATTCTCATTTTCCAGTATTGGTAATCCTCTCCGTCGAAGAGTGGAGGTCTAATGACTGATTGACCTTCAGCAAATCCTTGAGCTGCCATGGATCTTCTCTAAGATCGTTGGATCTTCTTGATTGATCAGAGAACCTCGCTCTGATACCACTTGTTGGCCTTTTGGTACGACAACAAGCTAACCTAGAGGGGGGTGAATATGTTTATCTGAAATCTGAAATAGAAATTTATACATAGAAAATTATCAGTTGAAAGTTTGGTTAGTTGAGTGTGATAGAGAGTAGCAGTGCGGAAGCAAATAAACAATCACACAGAGGACACAAGGAATTTATCCTGGTTCGGCCCTTCCCATGTGGAAGTCCTACGTCCAGTCCCCAAGCAACCTCTTGGGATTTTACTAACCAAGGGTACAGTCCCCCTCAAGGACAAATACAACACCCAGCACCCCAGCTGGTCTTCTTCTCTTTCTCAGGCAAGAAGGCAACCCACTTCTTTTACAGGTCTAGAAGCCAACCTCCTGGTACAAACCCCAGTGCGGTTCTGCTAGACACAAACCCCTAGCTAGATTCTACACTGTATACAGTCCTACAGCTAGACAAAGATCTTTCTTAGAAAAGAAAGAACACAACTGAGAGTTGGAACAGATGAATACCAACTAAAAGGAACTCTCAGCGAAAAGACTCTCTCCCCAGATTACAAGATGCACACAGAGAGAGTGAAGAGAGGAGAAGAAGCTTGAATGCTTGAGTACTTCAGATGCTTGAACACTTCTTCTTGGGCTCGGGCTCTTTCTCTCTTTTCCTTTAAGTGTATGTGGAGTTGAAGTTCTTCACTGGTTGTACACTCCCTTGAATGATCTTCAGGAAGGCTCTCACGTTCTTTTTTATCATTGCTTCATCTTTTATATGAGCAACTTTTGAATAGATCCGTTGAGGAGATCCGTTGGAGTTCTAGCCATTGCTCATCTTCTTCTTCATTTGTCTTAATAGATTTTGGTGGTCTTCGAGGTCTGCAGTCATAGAAGAATGTGTTTAGATAAGCGAAGTGTATGTGAGAAAAGGTGCATACCTCCGTGTTTCTGCTAACATCCTGAAGTAGTAAGTCAACATATCTTTTTCTGACAGGACTCTGAAACAAGCACAACGATTTTCTGTCAGAAGATATTTTTGACTAAGTATTAGGCGCCAAAAGCACTTCAAAAATAAAGGAAATCTATGCTTAAGTGGAAGTGAATCATTGTTTCTATCAAATCATTCTTAGGTGAAAGCAAATCGTTGTTTGCGATCGAATCATTCTTTAAGTGACTTATCAAATCGTTATGACGACGAATCGTTGTTTCACTTATCAATCGTTATGACGATCGATTAGTTGTTTAAGTGACTTATCAAATCGTTATGACGATCGAATTGTTGTTTCACCTATCAAATCGTTATGACGATCGAATCGTTGTTTCACTTATCAAATCGTTATGATGATCGAATCGTTGTTTAAGTGACTTATCAAATCGTTATGACGATCGAATCGTTGTTTAAGTGAAAGCAAATCGATATGACGATCAAATTATTGTTTCACTTATCAAATCTTTATGACGATCGAATCGTTATTTCACTTATCAAATCGTTATGACGATCGAATCATTGTTTAAGTGACTTATCAAATCGTTATGACGATCGAATCGTTGTTTAAGTGAAAGCAAATCGATATGACGATCAAATCGTTGTTTTACTTCTTAAATCGTTATGACACTTGTGAACTGAGATCGATGTATATTGAGTAACCATCGATTTGGCTTTTCAGTGCAAATCACACAGCGATATTGACATAAATTCATATTTATTAGGAATGCATGATATATTTAATAGCTTTTAATTAATCATAAATTTTGTTATCACCAAAATATATATATTATCGCTAAAAAATAAGGATAAAATATAAGAGTGGTTCAACAGTTTCTATACTGCTGGTGAGAATTGAGATTTATGAGAGCCATATTTGCACAAACATCATGAATGGCTTGATGGTGTTGCTGAAGAAAAATCTCATGATTGAGCAACATCCCCTGGACATCATCCAGAGTGATGGTAGAAGCATCAATCCTTGTAGTAATTGAATGACTTATATTCGGGGCCCAATCCGCCAAGTATGTAAAGAAGCAAATCATTTGAGGAGACTGGATCTGAAGCAAGGGTGAGACAGTTGGCTATATACTTAGCTTTTTGTAGGTATTCAGTAATTGAGGATGCGCATTTTTTGAACTGTTGCAGCTGAAGCCTGAGTTGAAGAACTCGTGCTTTTGAGGTCGATCCGTACGTCTTTGCCAATGTTTGCCAAATTCCTGCCGCAGTGGTGTGACCAACAACAAGAGGCATGACCGACTCTGCAACAGAGGACATGAGAACACTCGTGACCAGATTATCATACTGCCGCCACACATCAGCATCTGGATTAGGAAGCTCCTTGGTTGCATCTTCTGGATCTGCAATAGTTGAGGGTGGGCACGGGATGCTGCCATCGACCAGGCCCATCAGTTTGTAGATGTTGAGAAATGGAAGAAACTGGGCACGCCATATCATGTAGTTGTCACCAGTAAGTTTGACGGAGATGCAGTGGGAGATAGTTAGACAAAGAAGAGAAGAGAGAGGAGGTTGTGATGGGAAAATGGGTGGAGGAAGAGGAGGAGGAGGAAGAAGACGATGAGCTATTTGTGGTAGAGGAAGGGCCCTCAGCCATTACACTTGGCTCTGATACAAGTTAGAGAAAACAGGGTGATACGAACAGAGAAAGAACTGAGAGAGAGGAACACAGAGTATGGTGTAGCCAATGACTCCTCGCCCCTACTGTGAGGTATGAGGTTTCATTTATATGAATCACAGAGGGTTACAATCGTCTCAACACGACAAATATGGTTACAACAGCTGGGGTGTTGGCTTGTTACAACAATAGAACATCCCACAAGGGTCGAGGCTAGCCTGGAGAATACATCCCAGAAGGACGCCTTCGTCTGTGCTCTACTATTCTCCTCCTCCACGAGGACGCCCTGCGACGGCGGGGGCGACGACCACCTGTCCCTGCGCTTGGAGGATGGTCGCACCGTGGAGGACTCCTTCCTTGGCGCCCGCATCTCCTGGACCAACCTCTCCGACGCCGCCCTTGTCCTCCGCATACGCCGCCAGGACCGGCAACGCGTCCTCCGCCCCTACCTCGACCACGTCGAGTCGGTGGCCCAGGAGGTAGAGCACCGCCGCCGGGAGCTCCGGCTGTACACGAACTGCGCCGGGGGTGTGGGCCGGCGGTGGACGTCGGTGCCCTTCACCCACCCGGCAACTCTGGACACGCTCGCCATGGACCCCGACCTCAAGCGCCGCGTCCGCTCCGACCTGGAGTCTTCCTCAAGGCCAAGGGCAGGTCCCATTACCATCGCCTGGGCCGCGTGTGGAAGCGGAGCTACCTCCTTTACGGGCCTACCGGCACCGGCAAGTCCAGCTTCGCCGCCGCCATGGTCAGGTTCCTCTGCTACGACGTCTACGACCTCGACCCGGCCCACGCCGCCGACGGCTCCGACCTCAACGCCCTCCTGCAGACGACCCCCGGTCGGTGATCGTGGTGGAGGACCTCGACCGATACCTCCACACGGCTCCCGGGGTGGGCCTGTCGGGCATACTAAGCTTCATGGACGGGGTGTTCTCCTGCTGCGGGGAGGAGCGGGTGATGGTGTTCACCATGAACGGGGTGAAGGAGAGGGTGGACCCGGCGGTGCTGCGGCCGGGGCGGGCGGACGTGCACATCTACTTCGCCCTCTGCGACTTCAGTGGCTTCAAGGCCATGGCGAGCGGCTACCTGGGCATCAAGGACCACAAGCTGTACCCGCAGGTGGAGGAAGCCTTCCAAGGCGGCCGGCAAGGAGGGGTCGGCGGGGAACATCCGGAAGCTGTACGGTCAGATCACTTTCCTCCGGAAACCGGATCCTCTCGCAACGCTGCATGAGGGGACTCAGACAGTCACCAACCTGCGTTGGACGCGTGGCCGTCTTTCCTCTCCACTTCCGTCCCTCCTCCCTAACCGGTCATCAGGTTGCCTCCCCCACCCCCCCCCCCCCCCCCCCCCCACCACACACACACACACGCGTCTCCACTTTCCCATTTCCACAGTAACACATGTCTTGTTTTTTTTTTCTTAGTTTTAATTTTTATCTTAAAATTCGATTGTAAAATTGTTTTTTTTTTATAGTTTTTTCTTAAATATAAAAATAAATATCATTAAAAATATAATATTAATATATACGAATTCGGAATGGTAACATCTTGAAAAATTTTAATAGTTGAAAAATATGAATAATATAATTATTAGACTTCATTATTATTATGAGATTGAAATAATTAATATTTGAAATTAATTGATACTAATAAACGTTACCTTAGTGCCGTACAGAGAGATGTGCGCTCCGACAGGACGACACCGAAAAACTATAACGAAAATAAAATCCGAGAACACCATAATTTCTAAAAAAATATGGTGACATCAGAAATGTAAATATCCGGATTTGTTGACGTACGGATTTCAAAATTAAGTCGATGCAACTATTTTACGGACAATTTTTCACCTAGTACAAAATAAACTCTAAAAATTAAACTAAAATCACCATAATCTATAAAACCATTACATTAGCCTATGACTGTAATTTTATCACAAATGTATATCATTTGAATGTGTTTTAATAGGATCTTTGGGCCAACTAATTTTTAAGCTATTTATGGGAACCATTTTAACCAATTGATTTTTTCCCCTTAGTTTTAAATTTTATTTTAAAATCGTATTGTGAAAGATGTCATTTTATTTTATATTTTTTAATATAGAAATAAATATCATTAAAAATATAATATTAATGTCTATCCAGTTCGGGACTGTAATGTCCCGAAAAATTTTAATAGTTGAAAAATATGAATAATATGATTATTAGACTCATTATTATTATGAGATTGAAATAATTAATATCAGAGATTGATTGATATTAATAAACATTATCTTAGTGCCGTACAGAAAGATGTGCGCTCTGACAGAGCGACACCGAAAATTGTAACGAAAATAAAATTTGAGAACACCATAATTTTCAGAAAAAATTGGTGACATTAGAATATAAATATCTGAATTTGTTGACGTACAAATTTGGAAATTAAGTCGATGCAACTATTTTCCCCGACGAATTTTTACCCAGTGCTTATGGTTGCATTCAGGTGCTTATGGTTGCATTCAGGTGTATATGGTTGCATTCGGGTGCATATGGTTGCATTCAGATGCTTATGGTTGCATTCAGGTGCATATGGTTGTATTCAGGTGCTTATGGTTACATTCAGGTGCATATGGTTACATTCAGGTGCATATGGTTGCATTCAGGTGTATATGGTTGCATTCAGGTGCTTATGGTTGCATTCAAGTGCTTATGGTTGCAGTCAGGTGGTTATAGTTGCATTCAAGTGCTTATGGTTGCATTCAGGTGCTTATGGTTTCATTCAAGTGCTTATGGTTGCATTCATGTGCATATGGTTGCATTCAGGTGCTTATGGTTGCATTCAAGTGCTTATGGTTGCATTCAGGTGCTTATGGTTGCGTTCAAGTGTATATGGTTGCATTCAAGTGCTTATGGTTGCGTTCAAGTGCATATGGTTGCATTCAAGTGCTTATGGTTCCTCAATAAGCACTTGAATGCAACCATAAGCACTTGAATGCAACCATATACACTTGAATGCAACCATTAGTACCTGAACGCAACCATAAGCACCTGAATGCAACCATAAGCACTTGAATGCAACCATAAGCAATTGAATGCAACCATATACACTTGAATACAACCATAAGCACCTGAATGCAATCATAAGCACCTGAATGCAACCATATGCACCTGAATGCAACCATATGCATCTGAACGCAACCATAAGCACCTGAATGCAACCATATACACTTGAATGCAACCATAAGCACCTGAATGCAACCATATGCACTGAATGCAACCATATGCACATGAACCCAACCATATGCACCTGAATGCAACCATAAGCACTTGAATGCAACCATAAGCACCTGAATGCAACCATATGTACATGAATGCAACCATAAGCACTTGAATGCAACCATAAGCACCTGAATGCAACCATATACACCTGAATGCAACCATATGCACCTGAACGCAACTATAAGCACCTGAATACAACCATGGTGCATATGGTTGCATTCAGGTGCATATGGTTGCGTTCAGGTGCATATGGTTGCATTCAGGTGCTTATGGTTGCATTCAGGTGCATATGGTTACATTCAGGTGCTTATAGTTGCATTCATGTGCATATGGTTGCATTCAGGTGTATATGGTTGCATTCAGGTGCTTATGGTTGCATTCAAGTGCTTATGGTTGCATTCATGTGCATATGGTTGCATTCAGGTGCTTATGGTTGTATTCAAGTGCTTATGGTTGCATTCAGTTGCATATGGTTGCGTTCAGGTGCATATGGTTGCATTCAGGTGCATATGGTTGCATTCATGTGCTTATGGTTGCATTCAAGTGTATATGGTTGCATTTAGGTGCTTATGGTTGCGTTCAGGTGCATATGGTTGATTCAGGTGCATATGGTGTCATTCATGTGCTTATGGTTGCGTTCAGGTGCATATAGTTGCATTCAGATGCTTATGGTTGCATTCAGGTGGTTATGGTTGTATTCAAGTGTATATGGTTGCATTCAAGTGCTTATGGTTGCATTCAAGTGTTTGGTTGTATTCAGGTGCTTATGGTTGCGTTCAGGTGCTTATGGTTGCATTCAAGTGTATATGGTTACATTCAAGTGCTTATGGTTGCACTTGAATGCAACCATATACACTTAATGCAACCATATGCACGTGAACGCAACCATAAGCACTTGAATGCAACTATATACACTTGAATGCAACCATAAGCACCTGAATGCAACCATATGTACTTAAATGCAACCATAAGCACCTGAATGCAACCATAAGCACTTGAATGCAACCATATACACTTGAATGCAACCATAAGTACCTGAATGCAACCATAAGCACTTGAATGCAACCATAAGCACTTGAATGCAACCATATACACTTGAATGCAACCATAAGCACCTGAATGAAACCATAAGCACCTGAATGCAACCATATGCACTTGAACGCAACCATAAGCACCTGAATGCAACCATAAGCACCTAAATGCAACCATAAGCACCTGAATGCAACCATATGCACATGAATGCAACCATAAACACTTGAATGCAACCATATGCACATGAATGCAACCATAAACACTTGAATGCAACCATAAGCACTTGAATGCAACCATAAGCACATGAATGCAACCATAAGCACATGAATGCAACCACAAGCACTTGAATGCAACCATATACACTTGAATACAACCATAAGCACCTGAATGCAACCATATACACCTGAATGCAACCATATGCACCTGAATGTAACCATAAGCACCTGAATACAACCATATGCACATGAATGCAACCATAAGCACCTGAATCCAACCATAAGCACCTGAATGCAACCATATGCACCCGAATGCAACCATATACACCTGAATGTAACCATAAGCACCTGAATGCAACCATAAGCACTGGGTAAAAAATCGTCCGGAAAATAGTTGCATCGACTTAATTTCGAAATCTGTACGTCAATAAATCCAGATATTTATATTTCTAATGTCACCAATTTTTTCTGAAAATTATGGTGTTCTCAAATTTTATTTTCGTTACAATTTTTCGGTGTCGCCCTGTCAGAGCGCACATCTTTCTGTACGGCACTAAGATAACGTTTAGTAATATCAATCAATCCCAGATATTAATTATTTCAATCTCATAATAATAATGAGTCTAATAATCATATTATTCATAATTTTCAACTATTAAAATTTTTAGGGCGTTACAGTCCCGAACTGGATAGACATTAATATTATATTTTTAATGATATTTATTTTTATATTAAAAAAATAAAAAATAAAAAAATGACATCTTTCACAATCCGATTTTAAAATAAAAATTTAAAAATAAGGGGAAAAAAAATCAATTGGTTAAAATGGTTCCCGTAAATAGCTTAAAAATTAGTTGGCTCAAAGATCCTATAAAAAACACATTCAAATGATATACATTTGTGATAAAATTGCAGTCATAGGCTAATGTAATGGTTTTATAGATTATGGTGATTTTAGTTAATTTTTAGAGTTTATTTGTACTAGGTGAAAAATTATCCGTAAAATAGTTGCATCGACTTAATTTTGAAATCCGTACGTCAACAAATCCGGATATTTACATTTCTGATGTCACCATATTTTTTAGTAATTATGGTGTTCTCGGATTTTATTTTCGTTACAGTTTTTCGGTGTCGTCCTGTCGGAGCGCACATCTCTCTGTACGGCACTAAGGTAACGTTTATTAGTATCAATTAATTTCAGATATTAATTATTTCAATCTCATAATAATAATGAGGTCTAATAACTATATTATTCATATTTTTCAACTATTAAAATTTTTCAAGATGTTACAGTCCCAAATCCGACATATATTAATATATATTTTAATGATATTTATTTTTATATTTAAGAAAAACTATAAAATAAAAAATAACAAATTTCACAATCGAATTTTAAAATAAAAATTTAAAACTAAGAAAAAAAAAACAAGACATGTGTTACTGTTGCGCATACTGGGAAATGGGAAAGTGGAGACGTGTGTGTGTTGTGGGGGGTGGGGGGGGGGGGGGGGGGAGGCAACCGGATGACCGGTTAACTGAGCAGTGGGGGAGGAGGGACGAAAGTGGAGAGGAGGGACGGCCACGCGTCCAACGCAGGTTGGTGACTGTCTGAGTCCCTCCTGCAGCGTTGCGAGAGGATCCGATTTCTTTCCGGAGAGATAGCGAGGGGGGGGGGGTGTGTTTAGACGACTTTTTCAGAAAAAGTCCAACAGAACCGAAAAATAGCTAAAATAGCTTCGTTCCCTCGAACCTTTGTAATTTGTGTTTAACGACACAAATGTTTCTTAAACGGTACATAATATACCCATTTATGATGATCCTTTTACTTAGAAATTTTGATTAACGTACTATTATTAAAGAAAAAATACAGATTTATACCACTGCATATACAATAGTTTTTTTTAAATAAAAATAGTATTCGGGCTATTTTTGCATATTATACAGAGAAAATTAATTAGGGATTCCTGTCAGATGGTGGAACTTTTTTCCTCGTCCCTGTCAGAATACTGGAAGACGTAAAGTCCTTACTTTTCGTCCGATTTAATTTCCAGTCTCTACTTTTCAGACGTGACCATTTACGACCCTCGACCCACGATTTTCGTCTCGTTGGCGTCTGTCTCTTTTTCCTATTCCTGTCTTACCCTTCCGTCCTTTCGAAATTCGAATATATTTTTCCATATCGACACTAACGCTTCTATCCTTTCGAAGGGTCGTGAAATCACATTGATAAAAAGTTGCTCTTACATAACGTGCAGAACACACTTACAACAATCATTGACATCACTTACACAGGTCCTTTTGAAGGCCCATGAACCATTCTTCACAACTATAAAAGGAACCTATGGCTTCATATTTATTTTTCACAAGCTTTTCTGAGTCTTCTTCTTCCTGTCTTTCTTGCTCGTCTTCTTCCTCTTTATTTACATATGTCTTCATCTGACGGTGCTCCCCACAGGGATGGCAAGGCACTTGCCTCACCGGTGCCACCGTCGCCCCCGGCGCCACAGGCTGCTCCACCTTCGCCACCGACCTTTAGTCCCGACTACTGGAACGGTTTTTACATCTGGAAGATGGTTTTACACAAAGCCTCTCTGTTGTACGATCACAAGGGCCTCACCAACATCCTCCTTGACGTCGGCCCTAGGGCAGAACACATCTGTTCCTCCTCCCCTTCCTCCCCTAGCTGTTCCTCCTCCTCCCCTCCCTCCTCCACCGAGTGGTCGGGTTAGGGAGTTTAGATTGTAACGGGGCTTGTTGATGCAATATAACCCATTTTCATTTTATGCAGTCTTCTGTGGGCTTGTATGTGCTTTCTATTATGCAAACTGAGTATACTATTATCTATACTATAATGAAAATACCTAAGAGTGTAGTGTATGTTAGAGTGTAGTGCTCGAACTGTAAGAGTGTAGTGCTCCAACTATAACATGCTATCATGTATACTATAATGAAAATAAGTAAATACTGTAACAGGTACTACGTATACTGTAATAGTGTACACTACAAGAGAAAGCGGTATTATCGACGGATATTTCCGACGGAATATTTCCGTCAGAACTACCGACGGATATTCCGACGAAAAAATTTCAGTCGGTATATAAGTAAAAAATACCGACGGATGAATATCCATCGAAAAATTCCGTCGGTAATAATTTTAGTCAGAGGATTACCGACGGATATTCCGACAGAAATGTATCCATCGGAAGTTCCGTCGGTAAACCCGCAATTTCCCTCCCCCGCCATCCCCGCGAAACCCACTCTCTCTTTCCTTTCCACTCTCTCTCTCTTCTCTCTCTCTCTCTCTCTCTCTCTCTCTCTCTCTCTCTCTCTCTCTCTTTCTCTCCCTCTCTCTCACCCTCGCCCCTCGCCGCCTGCAGCACCACCGCCGCCACCCAGCTTCCCGCCGTCGCGACCCCGCGCTGCCGTCGCGTCCCCGCACCGCCGTCGCGACCCCGCCTCGCCACCGCTACCCTGCGTGCCGCCTGCACCACGACCTTGCGCCGCCCGCCTCGCTGGAGGCCATCCAGGTGTGTACTGTGGCGGAACCCCTTTTGTTCAAGCCCGTTAAACCAATAACGAACTTGATTCGAGTCCGCCTCCCGCGAACGGGCCGTGGCCTCGCAAGGGATACCACACACGAGTCCATGTAAATAGAAAGGAACACACATACTCACATATAAAATTCACCACTTTATATATGTTACATCAGATTTACATAGCCAAATTTCAACAAATGTAAAAGGAACTACAAGAACCTGGGGCATATCCTGAGGTAAACTGGTGCAACTGAAGAAAGAAACTACACTGCTATGGGAGCTACACTGCTAGAGGCGCTAGCCCAACACCGCTGCGGCGCGGCCCTGAACTGGAAGACGGTAACGAAACCTCCTCTTCGCCTCGCCTGTGGGGAGTAGGGGTGAGCCTCACTAGTCACTGGCTCAGTAGGGAACTCCCCCAACTCGAGCAAACTATATGCAAGTATGGAAACAGTAAACTATACTAACAATTTATAGCACAACCGCGCAGGATATTAAAGCAGTAAATATACTTACTATTTGCCGACTATATTAAACAGAGTAAATAAATAAACGACAAAACTCAATCACGTGTACGAGCTAAAGTAGAGACTGCCACACTCGAGCCACGTAGACTGGTTCGCGACACCAGTAACTGACTCGGACAAACAAACACAGGTCTACCTCTCAGTCTCGCAGCCACGGACGAAAGGTCCAGCTTCCGCTCCACGTGGAAAAGTCAAACAACTGTGGAGACCAACTAAACACCACCCCTACGGGTACACAACCGCAGGCCCATGCCTGACACCTCTAGGGTCTCTGGCCGGAGCACTCTAGAGTGAGGCACTGGAAAGGACTAGCTGGAGACCAGTGTCGACTACTGGTGTCCGTACCCCCAGCTAAGAGCGCGCTACAAGTGACTAAAAATAAACTCAAGAGTCACTATCCCACTGTCGTCTTTCCCTCAGTCGGATGAACAACTCAAACAAAGGAGTGAGGGTGTCCAAGACAGACGACACAGACCTCGACGGTACAACACAAGTACCGGGACAAGTCCCGAACTAACAGCCTGGCTCATAGAGAACCTGGGGCACCCAACTAGAGAGGTAACCATGGTAGGCGTCGTACTACCTGCCACGCACACAAAACTGCATGCGCACCGCACAAACCACGTGAAATCTGACGATATCCACAAGTACCGACTGTCCACAACATGTGAACACAGTGCGTCCCGGGTGTATAGCACGCCAACACATAAACAACTAGCTAGCTATGTAATAAACACGCTAACCTTGTAAACACGCACTCCCAGAGTGCCACAGGTGCTAATGCACCGCACGATACTACCAAATACATCGAATAATAACAGTCGGATAATATATCACATACATAAGTCATGCACATTCAGACCACTCGGCTGTGGTCGCGACATAGGCCTGTGTCGCTTTCAGAATGCGACAGCCGAATATGGCGCATTCACCATGTGAACGCGACGCACCTACATGTCTCGTTCCCCACCTGAACGCGACGGAACCCCCTGTCGCGTTCCCCACCTGAACGCGACTGGTCGACCTATCGCGATCAAATCGCGACGGGGGGTTATGTCGCCTTCACAGGCAGGAACCCTAATCCGGGATCCTCTCCACGGATTACCACTTTATTCTATGCAAACCACCCTTAATTCATGTTTTTCATGCTTTTGTGAGTCCCTAATCATGGTATCTATTGTTAGAAATGCGAATAACAGGTTGTACGATCATCACCCGTGATCTACAGTCGAAAATGGGAGGAATTACCCTACCTCCACGAAGAACGGACAACACAGCGATTCCACGGCATTTCTCCCGTCCCACGCGAACTCCTCTCGGCGAGAACACGCCAAACCGCAAGCTTCCACGCCGAAACACCCCAGGAAACCCGCGCAACAGCTCCCCTTGGCCAATCAGAGCATGATGCTCAGCTCTGTCTGGCCAAGCAAGGGTTTTAACACCGCTTGCGGTTGAGAACGCGATGGATTACTCCGTCGCGACCTCATAGCGACGGACCTGAGCGTCGCCTTCCCAAGGCTAACGTCTGCAAGTCGCCTGGCGTACGACACATGGTGCACATGCAGACGATCGCCGATCCCTGGCAGTTTTCAGAATGCGACGGGCAGGGTTGTCGCGTTCAGAACGCGACGACCCCCTCTGTCGCGTTCATAGACAGAGAATTCTACGGTGCTATAGGCCTAAACTGTCGGCCCAATAAGCTTCAAAAAAACACATGCACATACCGAACACAAGCCACATTGACCACACATTGGCCTCACAAGTGCTAAACACAAGATCCACAAGGATCTGAAAAATGCACGACGTTACATTACTATCATCTAAAAAGAAATTTCGACCTCGAAATCCATAACACAATTCAAACATATATATTCAACTTTAAGACATAATTTACAAATACTATCATCTAAAAAGATTTAAAACCTTACTCAAACAAGTAAGGATACCCCTTAGCCATTTCCTCGGCTAGCTCCCAGGTTTCCTCACCTCCCAGCCTATTTTCCCACCTGACCTGAACTAACCCAATTTCTTTGTTTCTTAACTTCCTTGTCTTATGGCCTATAATTTGCACTAGGTATTCAGGCATAGACATATCCGGCCTCAAATCACCACCTTGATAATTGATTTTTGGGCTAGGTCTTCAATACACTTTTTAACATGGAGACATGAAAAATATCATGCACATCTGCAAAATCAGCTGGCAAATCAAGTCTATAAGCTGTCTCCCTAATTCTTTCTAACACTTGAAAGGGTCCACAAACCTTGGACTCAATTTTCCTTTCTTACCAAACCGCACAATACCTTTAGTAGGAGAAACTCTAAAAAAGACAAAATCCCCAACCTCAAATTGAAGTGGTCTCCTTCGATTATCTGCATAACTTTTCTGCCTGCTCTGTGCTGTCTGCAACTTTTCTTTAATAAACTTACCATTTCAGTGGTTTGATGTATCAACTTAGGGCCTACCATTTGCCTTTCTCCCACTTCATGCCAATTTAATGGTGTTCTACACGGTCTTCCATATAGAGCTTCATATGGTGCCATTCCGAGACTGGTATGGTAACTATTATTATAAGCAAATTCAACCATACCTAAATGCTGCTCCCAGCTACCACCCAAACAAACAACATGCTCGCAACATATCTTCAATTGTCTGGATAGTCCTTTCTGTCTGACCATTCGTCTGGGGGTGGTAAGCTGAGCTGTATCTCAGCTCAGTGCCAACTACTCTCTGCAAGCTTCTCCAGAAAACTAGAAGTAAACCTGGGATCCCTATCAGAAATAATAGACTTCGGAATACCATGCAGTGGAATAATTTTGTCAACATAAACTTTTGCTAATCTCTCCACTGATCAGGACATACTTATTGCTATCAATCTGCATACTTTGGTTAGTCTATCAACAAATACCCATATTCCATTATGTCCTGCTGTTGATCTCGGCAAACCTGCTACAAAATCCATAGCAATATCATCCCATTTCCATTGCGGAATGGGTAATGGTTGCAATAAACCTCTAGGCTTCTGATGCTCTGCCTTGATTTGTTGAGAAACTACACATCTTGAAATAAATTCTGCTATTTCCTTTTTCATATGAGGCCACCAAAAATACTTCTTCATATCCTGGTACATCTTGGTACTACCAGGATGAATAGTGTATCAAGATTTATGGGCCTCTTCTAATAGTCTCTGCTTCACTTCTTTTTCTGCTGGCACAAATAACCTGCCTCTGAGCCTGACTACACAGCTATCATCTATAGTAACTCCTTCCATTTTCATAATTTCAGCTAAATTTACATCCGCTCTCTGGGCCTCAACAATTTGCCAATACAATGACGGCTCCACAACACTACTAGCTAATATTGCCCGCCGTTGACTGCTTGGCACATACAAGGAGTTTTCCGTTATCTCCTCGTACAACTTCCATTCCTTGATCATCATATGACTTAGATATGCCTTTCTGCTTAAGGCATCAGCAACCACATTGGCCTTACCCGGATGGTATGCCAAATTGAAATCATAATCTTTTAAATACTCCACCCATCTAAGCTGACGGAGATTCAAATCTTTCTGGGAAAAAATATACTTTAAACTTTTATGATATGTAAAAATCTCAAATCTCTTGCCATATAGATAATGCCTCCACATTTTTAAGGCAAACACAACTGCTGCCAGCTCCAAATCATGGGTGGGGTAATTCTCTTCTGTCGATTTCAATTGCCTGGACGCATAAGCTATTACCTTACCACGCTGCATTAGCACTGCGCCAAGCCCTCTCCTAGATGCATCTGTATATACAATAAAACCACCATTACCTGTTGGTAATGTCAGTACTGGTGCCGCTGTAAGTCTCTTCTTTAATTCCATAAAACTTCTTTGACATTCACCAGACCATACAAATGGCACACCCTTCCTAGTCAACCTAGTCATGGGTGCCGCAATCTTGGAGAAATCCTGAATGAAGCGCCTATAATAACCTGCTAACCCCAAAAAGCTTCTAATTTCAGTAATTGTCTTAGGCACCTCCCATTTCATCACTGCCTCCACTTTACTTGGGTCAACTGCCACTCCCTCAGCTGATATGACATGGCCCAAAAACTGAATCTCTTTTAGCCAAAATTCACACTTACTGAATTTGGCAAACAACTGATTATCTCTTAATAACTGCAAAGCAAATCTCAAATGTGCTGCATGCTCCTCTTCAGATGCTGAGTAAATCAGAATATCATCTATAAAGACCACAATAAACTGGTCTAAATATGGATAAAAATTCTGTTCATCAGATCCATAAATACTGTAGGCATTGGTTAGCCCAAATGGCATAACCACAAACTCATAGTGACCATATCGAGTTCTAAATGCTGTTTTATCAATATCACCCTCTCTAATTCTCAATGGTGGTACCCTGACCTTAAATCAATTTTATAAAATACCTTAGCTGATTGTAACTGATCAAATAGATCATCAATTCTAGGTAACATGTACTTATTCTTTATGGTCACCTCATTCAATTTTCTATAATCAATACACATTCTAAAGCTTCCATCTTTCTTTCTTACAAACAGCACCGGTGCCCCCCATGGGGAATGACTTGGTCTAATGAACCCTTTTTCCAGCAATTCTTCTAACTACTTTTTCAATTCTTAAGTTCTGCCGGCGCCATTCGATATGGTGCTTTAGAGATCGGCATGGTGCCTGGCAACAACTCAATGTTAAAGTCCACATCTCTGTGTGGAGCTAAACCCGACAAATCATCTGGAAAAACATCTGCAAATTCCCTAACCACGGGAAATGCTTCTACTGACTTACCAGCTTCAACCAGACTCATAAAAGCTAAATAAGCTACACATCCCTCATTAACTAATTTTCTAGCTTTAATTGCAGAAATTATAAACTTAGAAGTACAAGAAGGCATACCTTGATATTCAAACACTGTACCATTAGGGTGACAAAACTTGATATTTTCTTCTGCAATCTAGTATAGCTCCATAAGCTTCTAACCAGTCCATACCCAAGATAATATCATAATCAGTCAACTAAAGAGCATACAATCGTCCCGGCATCTGGTTCCCTTGAACCACAACAGGAGCTTCATCTATGTAACACGAGGTGAGCATAAACTCCCCCGAGGGAACCTCCACTACTAATTCACATGACTTCTCTTCTAGAGGATGAGCATACAATCCAAAAATCTTCGAAAATGAAAGAATGAGAAGCACCTGAATCAAATAGAACTCTGGATGAAAAATCATAAATAGGTATTGTACCTTCTATCATGTTTGATGCCTCTTCCTGGGCATGAGTGATGGCCATAACCCGGCCCCTACCTCGCTGCTGCGGTGCACCTTCACCACGACCTGCTAATGACTGCTGAGGCTGCTACTGCTGCTGAATACCTCTACCATATCCATATTCTCTCGGATAGGGGCAATTGCGGATCAAATGCCCTGGTTGATTACAATTATAACATCTATAACCAGGTGGGATAGTGGGCTGCCTAGCAGTACTCTACTGCGATTCTTCTACCTCTGGTTTATAGCCACGCCCCTGCTGAAACTGCTGACGGCCTCCTCTTCCTTTGCCCTTAAATACTTGCTTCAATTTCTGACCCCACTTACCAAAACCTAAAGAAGAAGGTCCTACTGGTGCTTTTCCCTTACTGACTCCTGTTGCCTGCTGGGGTAGCCGAAAACTACCCGAACCTGACCCGCTCGCCTTGTAAGGCCCGTGATTCTTAAATGATTATAATATGTACTTAGCAAAATAGCAACATTTTCAAGACTATAAATGTGTTATTCATGTGAAAATGCTTTTAGAATCCATGTTAGAATTATCTCTTATTATAGTGTACAAACTCCATGTTTAAAATGACTAATGTTTAGCTTATAAGTGTGTGAATGTGGCTAAATGAGTTTAGTTTAATATGTTGAAAAGTGTGTAGAAAGCATGTGATAGACTTTAAGTTATTGAAAATTTTTTATAAGATAATTTCCAGTGTAACCTGTGTAGAAATTATGTTAAGATTTTTACTTTAGCTAATTGTTAAATCCATGTTATATGATATTATGTAGTATGAAAATGTGAAGGTTGTGTGATGCATGTAAGTTTAGTGTATGGTGTTACTTGTTGATCTTTTGAACTCATTCTTGCTTCGGCGTACATGTGCAGAGATTACTACTTCTTCCGAGGAGATCGTTAGGAGCGACTCGGAGCGGGAGTAGGAGACCTTGTTTAGATTCAGCATTGCATTTTCATTTTCATAAGTATGTATAAAGACTCTGCGTAGTCTTATGTGGACATTTTATTTAGTTGCTTCTAAATTATGAAAAGTTTGGTTTTGTTTTCTTCTATATGGACTGTGAATGTGGATGATGGAATAAGAGTTACTTTTCAGTCATATTCAATTCCGCTGTTATGTGAATGTATTTTGTATATTCCAGCCTATTATATAATGGTTGGGTAAATGTCCCACTGTAGCGGCCTTCATTATATTGATGAGGGTTGGTATAACCGTACCGGTATAAGGAGGGTCGTTACAGAGATTGGTATCAGAGCGACAAGGCTGAAATTGTACATAAATATACACATAGACCATCATCTTCATTGTATGCTAGTCTGTGTAGATTGTCCACATATGGATAGTTAGGAATAGATAACCTAGTTTCTAAATTGTGATTAAATTATTTTGCAGGCTATGGCTTCACGTGGTAGGGTGGTGTTTCTGCTTGTGAGGGTGAGCAGAGGAGAGATGAGCCTAGGCATGAGGACCAGGGAGAGCAGCAAGCCCCAGCACCCCAGGGTCCTGTGCTTCCCCCACCGCCACCAGTAGACTATGGAGTGTTCATGTAGGGTTTAGTGCAGGCCATGCAGACGCAGGCTCACACCCAGGCTGCACTCCAGGCTCAGCTAGAGGCTCAGGTTAGAATAATAATATTAAGTAGTGTTTTATTAATGCATGTTTGATATGTTGTTGTGTTGCTTATGATGCTTGTTGTAGCAGGCTCAGGTGCCAGCTCCCCAGGCTGACCATGGTGGACCCTCCATCATGGAAAGGTTTAAGAGGATGTCGCCACCCTCTTTTAAGGGGGAGAGCGATCCGTTATTAGCTGAGAGCTGGATGAGGGAGATGAGAAGATCTTCCGGGCTATTAGGTGCGCTGAAGATGACAAGGTCACTTTAGCCACCTATATGCTACATGTATGTGTAAATTAATTTGGTGGTTAATTCTTTAAGTATAAATTATGTTGATTAGTCCTTATGGATGGTTTTGGCAGGAGCGAGCCAACGTGTGGTGGTCCTCGTTGCTGCGTACGCGGTTCGAGGATGGTGCTGTGGAGGTTGGTTGGGATGAGTTCGTGAGGCTATCCGAGCCAAGTTTGTCCGGAGCACATCCAGGACAAGATGGAGCAGGAATTCCTCTCGTTGACTCAGGGCTCCATGACCATACTAGAGTATGAGGCTAGGTTTCCAGAATTATCAAAGTATGCTCTCATATAGTAGCTGATGAGCGCAGGAAGGCGAAGAAGTTTGTGATGGGGCTGAGACTATCATTGAGGACGAGGTTGGTAGCTTTCGATCATTGTACCCTTGAGGCAGCACTTAGCGTGGTGTGTCGGCAGGAGGAAGAGATGGAGCAGTATCTAGAGGAGAAGAAGGCTTCTCAGAAGAGGCCAACAGCTCCATTTCAGAGGCAAGAGAAAAGAAGGTGACTTTTCAGTCACCGCAGTGTCCCGTGGCATCGGGAAGCAGTCAGGTACCTTCTCAACGTTCCCCTAATGGTAATAAGGAGTGTCCTCATTGCGGGAGGGCACATGGTGGTACAGAATGTTGGAAGCTGGTGGGGAAATGCTTGAAGTGCGAGAGCAGAGAGCATAGGATCAAGGATTGTCCGAGGCTTTAGCAGGGAGTCCAGCGTGGACCAGCCCCAGCAGCAGCAGCAACAGCAAGCAGCGCCAGCGACGGGATGACTAGGGAGACCTCGAGCCCCAGCTCGAGTGTTTGCGTTAGCTCGTGAGGACGCGAGTAGGCGGATCACGTCACCGAAGGTACGGTTCTATTCTTAGGTGTTCATGCTCGGGTTTGTTCGATACGGGTGCTACCCACTCGTTCATTTTCGAGCGTTTTGATAGGCAGTTGGCCTTAGAGTCAGGGATAGAGTCTAAGGATTTAGAAGTCCCTTTGTCTGTGCACACACCTGCAGGTACGGTATCGATTAGGAAGTGTATTCCGTCTTTACCAGTGTGCATTGAGGATAGAGTCCTAGAAGGGGTTTCTTCTTGCTAAAGATGAAGGACTACGATGCTATTCTTGGTCTGGATTGGCTAGAGGAACACTATGCGTTAGTAGATTGTCGTGGGAAGAAGATCATTTTTCGCATTCCTGGTGAAGATGAATTTTTCATCCTTTGCCAAGAAACTTGGCAGGGAAGTTTGTCATCTCTGCCATGAGGGCGATGAGAATGGTAAACAAGGGTTGTGACACTTTTCTTGCCAGTGTGGTATTAGTACCCAAGGCTGATGAGTCACTTACTCTTGCGGAGATTGATGTAGTGCGAGAGTTTCCATATGTTTTTCCTGATGATTTATCTGGATTGCCACTGGCTAGAGAGATAGTGTGACGGAACGCCCGCCAAGCCTGTGTTAAATCGATAACGTACTTGATCTGAGTCCGCCTCCGCGAACGGGCCGAAGCCTCGCAAGGGATACCAAACCACAGTCCGTGTAAACACAAAGGAACACACCATTTCACATATATATTCACAAGTTTACATAGCCATATTTCCACAAAACTGAAAAGAAGTACAAGACCTAGGGCATACCCCGAGGTACAACTGAAGAAAGTAACCAACTAGCTACACTGCACTACTGAGACTACACTGCTGGAGCTGCTACTACACAGTGGAGGTACTGACCCTGCACCACTACGACGTGGCTCCGAACTGGACGACGGTCGAGAAACGTCCTCCTCGCTCTCGCCTGTGGGGGTAGGGGTGAGCCTCGCTAGTCACTAGCTCAGTAGGGAACTCCCCCAACACCGAGCAAACCAAAAAACACAGGTACAAAAGTAGTAAACAGTACCAACAATTTATAGAACAACTAAGTAGGATATGAAAGCTGTAAAAGTACTTACCGTCTGCCGACTACGAAAAACAACTGTAATATTAAACGGCAACCAGTACAAGAGTACGAGCTAAAGTAGAGACAGCCAAACACGAGCCACGTGAACTGGTTCGCGACACCAGAGACTGACTCGGACAAGCTAACACAGGTCTACCTCTTAGTCTCGCAGCCACGGACGAAAGTCTAGCTGCCGCTCCACGTGAAAAGGTCAAGAAACTATGGAGACCAACTAAACACCACACCTGCAGACCACATGGTCGCAGGCCCATGCCTGACACCTCTGGAGACCCTGGGCTGGGCCCTCTAGAGTGAGGCACTGGAAAAGGACTAGCTGGGGACCAGTGTTGACTACTGGTGTCCGTACCCCCAACTACGAGCGCACTACAAGTGACTAAAAGACAAGTACGGCAGTCACTGTCCCACTGTCGTCTTTCCCTCCGCCGGACGTACAACTCAAACACAAGAGTGAGGGTGTCCAGGTCAGATGACACAGACCTCGACGGTACAACACAAGTATCGGGACAAAGCTCCGAGCTAACAACCTGGCTCACAGAGAACCTGGGGCACCCAACTGGAGAGGTAACCACGGTAGGCGTCGTACTACTCGCCACATACACAAAACCACGTGCACGTCACACACAAACCACGTGAAGTCTCGTACAAACCTCGTGCACTGATAGTCCACTACACGTGAACACCACGTAAACACGTAAAGAACCAGCCAACTGCGTACCCAGTACGCTAGTCTCATAAACTTCGAGTACTAGGTGCACAACAATTATCATTGCACCGCTCAATATACAAATATTCATTATATCAATATTTAAACAAAAGCATGCTAACGGCAACATCGACTGCCATCGATGGGATATAAATGGCATGGTATCTGGCCGTTAATCTCCCAGCTGAAGAACCTGGCGTCAATCGATGTTGACGCCAAGATCTTCGGCCATCAACTTCACAGAAACCCTGGGCTGATACCTCAGGTATTCCCAGCCCTAAAACCAATAGAAAAACACGAGGAATCACCTTCTCTAGCATGCATGAATCTAATCAACTCGAAACAACATGTTCCATTGTTAAATTGATCAAACCACCCATTAACCCCGCATGAAGTACCATTACCCAAAACACAATAAACATGCGAATTCATGCTTTCCAATTGCATTATCACAACCTATAGGGACTAAAGGGATCATCCCTACCTCAATACGCACTTAACCTCCTAAATTCTCCTGCTTTGCACCAAACCCTCCGCGAGCTCCTACGGAGATTACACCTCGTTCCGGTGTTTCCTTGGCCGATTCGTCACCACCTCACGTTCCACGATCCTCCAACTAACCTTTTACAACTGTTGGAAGTAGTGGGGAAGCAAGGGGCATGAAAACAGAGCAAGGGAGAGGGAGAATGAGCTGAGGAAACTGTCCTCGGGTAGACCTATATTCTGCAGGTCGCACAGGTTGGCGTCAACCCTAATGCCGTTTAGGGAAACTGCCACCATGAATGTCCACAAAGCCTGCCGTTAAGTTCATAAGGTTGGCGTCACTTTCGATGGACGCCAATCTAGTCAACGTCCACACCTGGCCGTCAACCCCTACTCAACAGCCGCAGGTTCTATCTTATTTCAGGACCAAACCTATACCACCACTGCGCACACCCCACGTCCACACCACACTGGCTCACAATGGCCACCACAACCATTCACACATGTCAGTAAGGATCCGAAAAACACATGACGTACAGATAGAGTTCACTTTAGAGTTACTTCCAGGTACCTCCCTATCTCGAAGGCACCTTATCGGATGGCACCTGTAGAATTAGCAGAGCTAAGAAAGCAGTTGCAGGATTTGTTAGATAAGGGATTTATTTGCCTAGCATTTCCCTTGGGGCGCACCTGTCTTATTCGTGAAGAAGAAGGATGGGTCACTTAGGTTATGCATCAATATAGGAAGCTAAACCAAGTGACGGTGAAGAACATGTATCCCTTACCTCGGATTGATGATTTGTTTGACCAGCTGCAAGATGCATCAGTCTTTTCTAAAATTGATTTGCGGTCTGGTTATCATCAGTTGAGGATTAGGAGTGAGGATGTGTCCAAGACGCTTTTAGAACCTGTTATGGGCATTATGAGTTTTTTGTCCTTCCTTTTGGTCTGACCAACGCCCCTGCAGCGTTCATGGATCTCATGAACAGGGTGTTTAGACCGTATCTAGATAGTTTTGTGGTAGTTTTCATTGATGATGGGTTGGTTTACTCTCCGGATGAGGCCACACACCGTCAGTATTTGAGGATAGTGTTAGAGGTTCTTCGTGAGCACAAACTGTATGCCAAATTCAGAAAGTGCGATTTTTGGTTGCGTGAGGTTATCTCCGGTGTGGTGTAGTAGTAGAATCCAGCGAAGGTCCAGGCTGTTATGGATTGGGAGATTCCTAAGACTCCTTCAGAGATTCGGAGTTTTCTTGGTTTGGCGGGTTATTATCGGTAATTCATTGAGGGATTTTCATCACGCCGCACCATTGACCCACTAACCAGAAAGGGAGTAAAATTTTGTCTGGTCTGAGGAGTGTGAGAGTAGTTTTCAATTATTGAAGACTAAACTCACATCGGCTCCTGGTGTAGTTTTTCCGAGTGGTGTAGAGGGTTTTGCTATCTACACGGATGCATCTCGGATTGGCCTTGTTGTGTATTGATGCAGCAAGGAAGGTAGTAGCGTATGCTTCTCGTCAATTGAAGGAGCAGAGCGAAACTATCCGACTCATGATCTTGAGCTTGCGCAGTGGTTCATGCACTGAAGATCTGGAGGCACTATCTTTATGGTGTCAGATTTGAGGTGTTCACTGACCACAAGAGCCTAAAGTATCTTTCTCCCCCAAAAGGAATTAAACCTTAGGCAGAGAAGATGGATTGAGTTTCTGAAGACTATGACTTTGACCTCCAGTATCATCCTGGAAAGGCGAATGTCGTAGCGGATGCCTTTAGTAGGAGAGGTCGTCTCTCCAGTAGGATTGGAAGATGTTGGAGGATGCAGCGTGTGTGATGACTGAGTTAGAGCCGTCATTGTGCCAGGCTTTTGTAGCTCAGTTGTCCATTAGGTCTTCGGTTTGGATGAGGTTATCGAGCAACAGAAAGCCGCCCTAGACTCCAAGAGTTAGTGGGCAAGGCGGGCATTTCTCGTGATGAGGATGGTGTGATTAGATTCATCACACGTGTTTGTGTTCCCGACATCGTGGATGTCGTGAGCGTGTATTATCCGAAGCTCATAGGTCTAGATTCTCTATTCATCCGGGTAGCACTAAGGTGTACCAGGATTTGAAGAGATCTTTTTGGTGGTCTGGCATGAAGAGAGATGTAGCAGAATTCGTGTCTAGATGTCTAGTTTGCCAGCAAGTGAAGGCCGAGCGGCAGCTACCATCTGGTCTTATGCAGAAGATGGAGATCCCAATTTGGAAGTGGGAAGCTGTCACTATGGATTTTGTTACGGGTTTACCTCAATCTAGACGAGGTAATGACTCGATTTGGGTAGTGGTAGATATATTCTCGAAGACTGCGCATTTCTGCCTATGAAGAAGAAGCAGTCAGTAGAGAGTTTTACTAGATTGTATGTTAGTAGTATATTATATTGCATGGAGTACCGAAGTCGATCATTTCGGATCGAGACCCGAGATTTACTTCGAGATTATGGAAGGGTCTTCAGGATGCGTTAGGTTCGGAGTTGAAGCTCAGTTCGGCGTTTCATCCCCAGACAGATGGACAGTCCAGAGGACTATCCAGACGCTCGAGGATATGTTAAGGGCATGTGTTTGGATTAGAAGGATGATTGGGAACGCCATTTACCTTTAGTGGAGTTCGCATATAACAACAGTTTTCATGTGAGTATTGGTATGGCTCCATTTGAGGCTTTGTATGGTAGGCCTTGTAGATCTCCTTTGTGTTGGGAGGAGACAGGCGATAGGCAGTTGATAGGTCCGGAGTTAGTTCAGGAGACTTCGGATAAGGTTCATGTGATTAGGAAGAGGCTTGTTGCGGCACATGATAGGCAGAAGAGTTATGCCGACAACAGGAGGAGGATTTAGAGTTTGCAGTAGGTGAGCATGTCTTTTTAAAGATTTCGCCTACTCGTGGTGTAGTTAGATTTGGCAGGCATGGTAAGTTAAGTCCTAGATTTATTGGCCCGTATGAGATTCTCAGACGATTGGGCAGCGTGGCATACGAGCTAGCTTTACCCCCAACATAGCTAGTGTTCATCATGTTTTCCACGTTTCTATGCTCAGGAGGTATGTCAGAGATCCATCTCATGTTATTAGTCACGAGCCAGTGGAGATCCAGCCAGATCTTTCTTATATGGAGCAACCAGTAGCTATCTTGACCGGAAGGTCAGCACCTCCGGAACAAGAGCATTGCGTCGGTGAAAGTCTTATGACACAACTTCTCGCGAGGAGGCTACTTGGGAGCTTGAGGATACAATGAAGAAGAGTATCCTCAGCTGTTTGAATAAAGTTGGTCTAACTTCGAGGACGAAGTTTCTTTAAGGGGAGAGGGTGTAAGGCCCGTGATTTTTGGGTAATTACTTGTGTGAATAATTTTATTGTGCGTAGTACTTATTATATGTATTGCATGAATTAGTGTTATGATAATGTATACATTGTATATATGTAAGATATCTATATGTGTGAGTGTATATAGTTCTGCATGTTTAAGTCTGTTCCGTGAACCAGTTGGCGTCAATATCAGTTGACGTTGACTGTGAATCGACGGCAATATCGATGGACGCCTATTCTGAATCGACGACCAGAGATGTTGACGTCAATATCCCAGATTAGTTACTTTTCAGATCCAGAAACATCTCCGGAAACACAGCCTCTTGTTTTAGAAACCAACCCCAACGGCTCTATGCCTTACCCAAACACATCTCCGACCCTTGCCCTTATAAAACACCCTCGTGGGCCGATTTGACTCCTTTTGACTCTTTGTCAAAAACCCTAATATTCTATGTGCGAAACCCGACTTGGACCTCTGAAATCCAGTGACTGGCGACTTCATCCGGCATCCTACAACGACTAGAGAGGAGTCAATACATCCGGAACGACTTCCCCACACTGGTGTGCTGAGGAGATCAACACAGAAACCGGGTGAAGTGGATTTGAGGACTCTTTGGTTTAGGCCGAGGAGGGCTTCTTCGACTCAAATCATCGATTGAGAAATTTTTCTACAGGCAAGTACCCCATCCACATAATCCCTACATGTGTCTAGTAGGTCCCAGGAATTTTTAGAAATTTTTCTCGTGTCCTGGAACCCCCCGTTCACATGTCTTTTTGGGTGTTCAGTCTGTGTTTTTCACAGACATGAACTTAACGGTGGATCCCTTGCCGTTAAGATCCTGAGCTGACGACACCCTATGTCGCCGTTAACATGAGTAAACGTCATACCTTGCCGTTTAGTTCTTCAGGCAAGAGCAGTGGACTGTCTGCCTTTATAAGCTATTTTTTTAGATTTTCTGCGCATGGATATATGGTAAATTTATATGTTATGTAGTATGTGTAGTGGAGCATGTGTGTAATTTCTGTGAAATTCGTTAAGTGTATTAATTATTAAAAAATTTGAAATACATGTTAAAAGGTTCTGAATATTGTAAATTACTGTTTATGATATCCTTGTGGAAATTAAGTGTTAGAATTTTCTGTGGTGCTTAAATCGATGTCAGAGCATGTTGTTAAAATTTGGAAATTTTCTGATGACTATGTAAATTTATATATTTTCTGAACTGAAATACAGTGAACATGTTTATTAGTGTAGAAATTCAGATAAATAACGTAAAACATAAAATGCTTAGAAATTAACCTATGCTTAGAAATGTCATTTTTCATGTATAGAATGAATTTTGAGTCCAAATGATGATATTCCATTCTAGTTTGACTATTTTAATCTTATGTAATACCACTGTTAGAATTTTCAGAAATTGTGTGTAACTCAGAAAAATGCAAATTTGGTATGCATGATGATTAACCTGTAATAGATTTTTGGTTAAAATTTTATAATGAAATGATGACAGTGACTATACATTCCTGTTTCATGTGACATTGATAGATTAGCACATGTTAATGTAGATATTAAAAATCTGAAATCTTCAGCATGATTAGACTTATTTTGAAGATTTTAGTTCTGAAAACAGTAGTGCCGTGCTAGGTAATACTGAAGTATGTGAAAATGTGAACACAATATAATATGATAAATTGTGCATTAAGTGTGTGTTAAAAGTTTGGAAAATGTGTAATTGTGCCAATGGGTGACACTGCTACCTTAGAGGGCTGTGGAACTGTACTGTGGTAAAGTCCCAACGGGAAAGTTCAAAGTGTGTGATGTCCCACGGGCATTGGGATTAATCCTGGAGGCAAACAAGTATCGCTAGTTAGGGTGGTAGTGCTTCTCCCGTTCTGCTCAGTAACTAAGATTTATCACTGAAATGCCTAGGTGATAGATATGTGATGTGATTAGTGTGTGTCCTTCTAAAAGGTGGTTTGGGCTATGTGTCACGCATTTAATACATGTGAACTTGTGTTTAAGTGGAAGTGAATGTGTAAATTGTGAAATTGTGTAAGTAATCATGTATTAGTATGAATTCTTGTGACAATATGTAAATTGATAACTTCTTAAATGATATATAATATGTACTTAGCAAAACACAACAATTTTCAAGAGTATAAATGTGTTATTCATGTAAATGCTTTTAGAATCCATGTTAGAATTATCTCTTATTTATGTGTACAAACTCCATGTTTAAAATGACTAATGTTTAGCTTATAAGTGTGTGAATGTGGCTAAATGAGTTTAGTTAATATGTTGAAAAGTGTGTAGAAAGCATGTGATAGACTTTAAGTTATTGAAAATTTTGTATAAGATAATTTCCATGTGTAACCTGTGTAGAAATTATGTTAGGATTTTTACTTTAGTTAATTGTTAAATCCATGTTTATATGTTATTGTGTAGTATGAAAATGTGAAGTTGGTGATGCATGTAAGTTTAGTGTGTTATGGTGTTACTTGTTGAGTTCTTTTGAACTCATTCTTGCTTCACGTACAGGTGCAGAGATTACTACTTCTTCCGAGGAGATCGTTAGGAGCGACTCGGAGCGGGAGTAGAAGACCTTGTTTAGATTCAGCATTGCATTTTCATTTTCATAAGTATGTATAAAGACTCTGCGTAGTCTTATGTGGACATTTTATTTAGTTGCTTCTAAATTATGAAAAGTTTGGTTTTTTTTCTTCTATATGACTGTGAATAGAATGTGGATGATGGAATAAGAGTTACTTTTCAGTCATATTCAATTCCGCTGTTATGTGAATGTATTTATGTATATTCAGCCTATTATAAATTGTTGGGTAAATGTCCCACTGTAGCGGCGTTCATTATATCGATGAGGGTTGGTATAACCGTACCGTATAAGGAGGGTCGTTACACGCCTGTCGAGTCCGAAATACCTCTCAGTGTAGCTGCTCTCTGAGCTGCCTCCTCAACTGTTCTACACATAACGGTATCACCACATTCTGCAACTCTTCTCTCAAACCCCGAATAAAATATTCACCTCATAGCATTATCTGATACTACATAAGGCGCATATCGGCTAAGTGCCATAAATCACATATGATATTCTAAACTAAGGTATTACCTTGCTGAAGTGTCCGGATTGCTCTCTTTTCACCTGCTACACTTGAAGTGGGAAGAATGTGTCATTTAATGCCTCGAGAAATTCCGGCCAGGTAATAACCTCCTCTGTCCTGCCTGCAAGGTGGTTGCATCTTCAGTCGCCACCACACTGCTGCACAAAGCCTCTCAACTGGTATGTTTGCTAGCACAACTTTGTCCGCTGCTGGACACCTCATGGTCGTAAAGACCCTTTCAACCTCATGAATCCAATGCTCCGTCATATCTGGATTCGGCCCTCCTGTATAAGTGAGCGGCTGCAACCTCAGAAACTTTTCAACTTGCATTGCCGGCTCTTCTCTGCTGCCATTACTGGTGGTGGTGGTACAGGTGCCACATAAGGTACCTCCACTCTTGACGGTGGTGCAACAGGGGCCACGGGTACTCCAGCAACTGGTGGTACTACTGCTGAAGGTACCGGGGCTTGCTGATCCTCCTCATCCGAATATCGGTGAGGCTTTCCCAAATCCTCTCAATCATACGCTGAGTGGACTCCTCAGGGTTCTCTCCTCCACCACCCCAGTCTCTTCTATCAGCCATCTCAACTTCCTGCATAAATAACACATCCATTACAAACATAACCGGTCATTATAAAACCAAGGTCAGCTACCAGCAGTGTACAAGTGCAGAAATAAGGCTATGTAATTTCCCGATTCCTTTATATTTACACAGACCTCACTCTGATACCAACTGTGGCGGAACACCTCGTTCAAGCCCGTTAAACCAATAACGAACTTGATCCGAGTCCGCCTCCTGTGAACGGGCCGTGGCCTCGCAAGGATACCACACACGAGTCCATGTAAATAGAAAGGAACACACATACTCACATATAAAATTCACCACTTTATATATGTTACATCAGATTTAAGAGCCACGTAGACTGGTTCGCGACACCAGTAACTGACTCGGACAAACAAACACAGGTCTACCTCTCAATCTCGCAGCCACGGATAGGGGTGTTTACACTGAACCCTTCGCCTGCCCTAGATATGGCTCTATGGTACCCAGATTCTGGTGCTTCGCATCATGTGACTCCGGATTACCACCAGCTCCACAACCCTGCACCTTACAATGGCTCGGATCAGTTCTCATAGGCAATGGCTCAGGTCTGTCTATTTCTCATATCGGAGACTCCCTTATTCCTACGTCTGCTCGTCCGCTCCATCTCAATCATATTATTCATGTTCCTCACATGGCTAAGAACTTGTCCGTTCGCCAGTTCTCTAGAGATAACAATGTTCTGTTTGAATTATTCGGATCATCTTCTTGTCAAGGATCAGCGAATGGGACAACCACTTCTTCGTGGCCGAGTTAGGCAGGGTCTTTATCAACTGCTCCTTCCGGGTCGTTCCTCTCCATTTGTGTTCATTGGTGAACGAGCATCCCTTCCGACCTGGCACGAGCGTTTGGGACATCCAGCTTTACGCACTGTCTCCCGTGTTCTCGCTTAGCATCAGCTTCCAGTTTCTCATCGACTTTTTTCGGTTTGTCAGGCTTGTTAGCATGCCAAGAGTTGTCTCCAGTCTCTTCCTGCTACTGCATCTATTTCCTCTAAGCCTTTAGATCTACTTTCTCAGACGTTTGGGGCCCGGCTCCCATGCAATCTCATGCTGGGAATCTTTATTATGTTATCTTTGTAGATGATTTTAGTAAATTTACCTAGCTATTTCTTATTCCTCGGAAGTCAGATGTGCCTGCTATCTTCCTACGTTTCCAAAAGCATGTTGAATGTTTCTTTAACACTAAGATTAAGGTCATTCAGCCTGACTGGGGTGGCAATTTTCGATCACTGCACTCCCATCTTCAATCAGAGGGTATTCTTCATCGTCTTTCTTGCCCACATATTCATGAGGAAAATGGAGCAGCTGAACGTAAACATCGACATGTTGTGGAAACTGCGCTTGCTCTTCTTACTGCTACCTCTGTACCTCATGCTTATTGGGATGATGCTATGCAAACAACGGCCTATCTGATCAATCGTTTGCCTACACCTCTTTTGCGTAACAAATCTCCACTGGAAATATTGTTCGGCATCACTCCAGATTATTATTTTTTACGTGTCTTTGGTTGCGCATGCTATCCCTGGTTGCAGCCTTATAATGCACACAAGTTTTATCCCAGATCAGAATTATGTGTCTTCTTGGGCTATAACAACAACCATCATGGGTATCGATGCCTACACATTCCAACTGGACGAATCTATATTTCGCGCCATATGGTCTTTGATGAATCACATTTTCCTTTCAAGGAGCAGCTATATTCTCCAGTGCCCTCCCAACAATCCTCAGGTATTCTGGGTCCTATTCCGGCTTTTCCAATGCCTACGCCGGACCCTTCTAGGGCTCCTCCAGTTCTCAGCACGTCACTCATACCTGCCGCTACTGGCTCGCCATGCTCTGCTGCACACGCCTCTGCTACTTCTTCATTGGGTGCTGGCGCCGCTGACTGTAGTCCTTCTACTCCTGCTGTTGGTATATCATCTACTGCTTTTTAAGATTCCAACTCGCTGGCCACTTCACCTCCTCAACGCACTAAGTTGCTAGCTGCTATTTATCGCGACACTGCTCCATCTCTGCTTTAAGTTCCCCCTTTGCAGGGACCAACTTCACATCCGGAGGTCTTGCAGTGTGCTACTTCTCCTGTGGATGATGAATCTGTCGAGCCCACCTGCTTCTCCCAGGCTGTGCGCCATGATGTTTGGCGCAATGCTATGGCATGTGAGTTTAATGCGCTCCTTCGCGACAATACATGGACTCTTGTTCCTCGTCGTCCCCGTGCCAATGTTGTTGGTTGTAATTAAGTGGGTATTCAAAGTCAAGAGAAAAGCTGACGGTAGTCTTGAAAGGCACAAGGCCCGCCTTGTTGCTAAGGGTTTTCGTCAAATACATGGGCTGGATTTTCAAGAAACATTTAGTCCTGTTATCAAGATTACCACTGTTCGTCTTATTCTCTCTTTGTCCGTTTCATTTGGTTGGCCTGTCCATCAACTGGACATCTCTAATGCCTTTCTTCATGGACATCTTGCCGACACGGTCTTCATGGAGCAGCCATCGGGCTTCACTCATCCCCAGTATCCGGATCATGTCTGTCATCTGCACCGGTCTATCTATGGCTTACGCCAGGCGCCACGAGCTTGGTTCTCCCATTTAAGCAATCGCCTTATTGCTCTTGGCTTTCGTGGGTCAAAGACAGACACATCCTTATTCTTTTATACCAGCCAGTAGTCTCAACTATATGTCCTCATTTATGTGGACGATATACTTATCACCGGTAATAATTCATCTCTTATTCATCATCTTATTAAGGCTCTCAGCACAGACTTTGCAGTTCGAATCTCGGCCTGGCCCGGTTCTTTCTTGGTATTGATCTACAACCTCACAAGGATGGCGTGCTCCTTTCTCAATCTCAGTACATCTCGTCTATCCTGAAGCGTGCTAATATGTCTAATTGCAAGCCACTTGGTTTCCCTGCTGCTGTTACTGTCCCTCCCTCCAAAAGTCATCTCATAGATGATCCGACACATTATCGGAGTATCGTAGGGGCCCTACAGTATTATTAGGAAAGGAACACAGGAAAGTTGGATCTCTGAACTCACACACCTTTCAGAGGTGGCGACTGATCTATATATATATATGAATACAAGGTACACTGATAAGGTTACAATAGGTTACAGTGGATGAGGCACTAACGGCCTAACAGATAGAGAGAGAGCCTTGTGCATGCATGCGAGATGCTCGCAGGTGGTTGATCATGCAGCAGTTTGTTCATCTGTTGATGAATACTGGGTATCTCGCTGGGATGGTTTCATACGCCCCTACAAGCTCAGCAATGGCCCAACAATGTTGAGCTTGGAAGTGAGAGATTGAAAACGTTGCTGGGACAAAGATTTGGTGAAAACATCGGCTAGCTGATCGTGAGTTGAGACAACGCAGACATTTAAGAGGCCCTTGGATACCCGTTCACAAACAAAATGATAATCTATCTCTATATGCTTGGTTCGGGCATGGAAAATGGGATTGGCCACAAGGTAAGTTGCACCAATATTATCGCAGGACAGTACAGTCGGCCGAAGAAGGAAAAACTGCAACTCATGCAGCAGGGACTCAATCCAGATGAGTTCGGCAGTGGTATTGGCAACCGATTTATATTCAGCTTCCGTGCTTGAGCGAGCGACTGTTTGTTGCTTCTTCGAACACCAAGATATGAGATTTCTGCCAAGAAAAATTGTAAATCCACCTGTCGAACGGTGATCAATGGAACACCCAGCCCAATCCGCATCAGAGAAAGCATGAAGTTGTAGTGGCGAATGCCGATGAAGAAGAAGACCTTGCGAGGAGGTGTAGCGCAAATATCGTAGGATCCGCTTCACAAGAGCCCAGTGCGCCTCGGTTGGTGCATGCATAAATTGACACACCCGGTTGACAGAGAAAGCAATATCAGGCCGGGTTATAGTGACATATTGTAAGGCACCAACAATGCTTCTATAGAATGTGGGATCAGGTAGGACAGGACTGTCCACAGAAAGATCAACCGTAGAAGAGGATGGTGTTGAGATGGGCTTGCAAGAATCCATATTAGCTCGCTTCAGAACATTGCCAATGTAATTGGATTGAAAAAGAACTACACCATGTGGATGAGATTGAAGTTCTATCCGAAGAAAGCGGGACCTAAATCTTGCATTGCA
Source organism: Colocasia esculenta (assembly GCA_014218235.1). NCBI lineage: Eukaryota > Viridiplantae > Streptophyta > Magnoliopsida > Alismatales > Araceae > Colocasia > Colocasia esculenta. The sequence continues at coordinate 143,197,025 of CM024761.1, forward strand.
AAATCTGTTCTGAGGGATGAGATAAGAGATTGAATGGCTTCATCACTGGAACTTGTGAATAAAATGTCATCCACATATATGAGCACATAAAGGCGATGTGTTGAGGTTATACTATAGAATAGAGAAGCATCCATTTTAGAGTCGTGAAAGCCTAAGGCAAGAAGACTGCTACTTAGTCTAGAAAACCAGGCCCTTGGAGCTTGGCGAAGGCCATAGATGGAGCGCTGTAAGCGACAGACATGTTGAGGATATTGAGAATGTAAAAAACCAGGAGGTTGCTCCATGAACACAGTTTCATCAAGGAAGCCATGTAGAAACACATTGGATATATCCAGTTGACGAAGAGACCATTCAAGAGATAGAGCAATAGAAAGGATAATCTGAATGGTAGTGATCCGTATAACAGGACTGAATGTTTCTGAAAAATCTATCCCATATAATTGGCGATATCCTTTAGCAACTAACCTCGCCTTGTGTCGCTCAATGCTGCCATCAGAGTTTCTTTTGATGCGAAAGACCCATTTACAACCAACTATATTGGCGTTGGGTGGGTGAGGAACCAATGTCCAAGTGTGATTTCAAAGAAGAGCATTGAACTCACTGGACATAGCATCGGGCTAAACAGGAACTCGCACCGCCTGGGAGAAGCAACTGGGCTCCACATCAGCGGATGCAGCTATCAAAGCATGAGGTTGTTTACCAGTGGCTGCACAGGATGTAGTTGGCGAGGAATCCCTCAGTGCAGTAAGAGGAATGGAGTCCTTGTAAAGATCACGAATCGTCCGTGTGCATCGAGGAGGAGTGGTAGATGAAGATATGGCGGACGATGACTCTTCCATGCCGATAGATGGAGGGGACTCATGTACCACCTTCTCATTGTCTGCAGAAGCCTCAGACGTAGACTGCAAGGGCGCAGGAGAAGCAACAGATGGTAGGGTGGTAGCTGGAGCAGTAGATGAAGACGCATGAGGGGAGACAGCAGTCCCCATTGGACGACCAAGTGCACTTCCAGGAACCACCACAGGAGAAGGCGAAGTGCAAGAGAAGAACGGCAACGGCCCAAGAATACCCGGTGACGATGAAGGAACTGCAGGAGACTGTTGCTCAGCAAAAGGAAACCGAGATTCATCAAATACCACATGACGTGATATATAAATTTTGCCGGACTGGAGATGCAAACAACGATAACCATGATGACTGCCACTGTATCCCAGGAAGACACAAAGAGCTGAACGAAAATCAAATTTATTTCTATTGTGTGGGCGAAGCCATGGGTAACACGCACATCCAAACACCCTGAGAAATTTGTAATATGGAGAAATACCAAATAGAATTTCCAATGGACATTTGGACTGCAACACAGGAGTTGGCATGCGATTTATAAGAAATACCGCTGTTAACATTGCATCATCCCAATAACGAAAGGGAACTGAGGTAGTACTGAGCAAAGCTAGCGCAGTGTCCACAATATGCCTGTGCTTTCTCTCGGCGGCACCCATCTGTTCATGGGTATGAGGACAGGAAAGACGATGTTGAATACCTGCTGACTGAAAATGAGTGTGCAAGGAGCGATATTCCCCGCCCCAATCTGTTTGAACATCCTTTATTTTCTTGTTGAAAAAACGTTCAACAAATCGTTGAAAGCGGATAAAAGTAGGCAGAACGTCGGATTTGCGAGCTAAAGGAAAAAGCCAGGTGAATTTACTGTGATCATCAACGAAGCTTACATAGTACAAGGAACCAGAAGTAGACTGAATGGGAGCAGGACCCCAAACATCAGAAAACAGAAGATCTAAAGGTTGAGAAGAACAACTATCGGTAGCAGGGAGATGCGACTGATGAGTCTTTGCTAGTTGACAGGACTGACAAACAGAATTCTTAGGGGAGCCAAGAACAGGTAGTTGATACTGGGATAAAACGCGGGCAACAGTGCGGAGGGCAGGATGTCCAAGGCGCTCATGCCAGGTTGAAACAGAGGTCCGCTCGCCAACCAATGCCACAGGTGAGGAAGAGCGGGGAAGAACTAGTTGATAAAGGCCATGCTTAACTGGTCCTCGAAGCATTGGAGTTCCTGTGCGACGGTCCTTGACAAGAACAAAGTCAGGATGAAATTCAAAAATAACATTATTATCTAGTGTAAACTGGCGAACGGATAACAAGTTCTTTGAGATCAAAGGGACATGAAGAATGGAACGAAGAGAGAGAGAACGGAGAGAAGTGGAAGAGGAGGAAGAGCCAGTGTTGGAGATAGGCAAACCTGCACCATTGCCAATCATAACCTGATCTGTGCCATGATACGGAGTGGGATTGGTGAGCTGGTGAAAATCAGGAGTAACATGATGTGTAGCTCCTGAATCTGGATACTAGACTGCCGTATCTGAAGCTTGAGGGTGCCCACCAGGAAACGCCCCTGGAGACACAACATTGATATGAAGAGCAGCTGGTGATGGCGGCGGGAAGTGAGCTGCCTGGGTAGACTGAGCAGACCGGGTAGAGAGCTCTGAGCAATCAGGAGCCTGGTGCCCAAACTGCTTGCAAAGCTGGCAGCGCGAAGATCGCCACTGGCCACGACCACGGCCACGGCCACGGCTGTGGCGAGAACCATCTTGAAAAGGGGTAGAAGACGCAGTAGGCTTCCCATGGCTGACGGTGTTAGCAGAGGGTGAAGTGAGATCAGCGGCTTCCTGTTGATGCAGCATCCAGCTTTCATGAGCAAGGAGCATCCCATGGAGTTCTTCCAGAGTGAAGGACTCAAGGCGCGTGGTGACAGCGGGTACAAAGGAGTCAAACTGAGGTCCCAGACCATTCAAGATGTGGAGAACAAGGTCAGAAGTGGGAACCGGATGCCCGATCGCGGTAAGCTTGTCCGCGAGAAGCTTCACCTGTTGGATATACTCCGTGATGGAGCTCGACCCACGACGAAGCCCGTGGAGCTGGGACTTGAGCTGTAAAGTGCGGGCTTTGGAAGTCGAGGCAAAAGAGCTGGCTAAGGCGTCCCATGCAGCTCTAGAGGAGTCCAGGTGAACGATGAGGGGCATGAGGGACTCTGAAACAGAGGCAAACAAACAGGAGAGAAGCTGTTGATCGCGCTGTGCCCACAAAAGATATGTTGGGTTGGGAACAGGAGGATCGCCAATGGTCTTAGAAGGAGCAGAATCTGAACCTTCAACAAGATCAAGCAGCCCATGGCCACGGAGGAGAGGAAGGAATTGTGCACGCCAAAGGAGATAGTTATCTGCCGTAAGTTTAATGGGAAGGAAGGTCATCATAGAAGAAGATGGAGTAAAGATGAGAGAGGAAGGAATTGTTGGCTGGGTTGTGGAGGCAGATGGAGAATGTGGCATTGCAGGTACTTCAGATGCAGCTGAAGAAGAATGTGAGACCATTGTCGTGAGACGAGAAGGCTCTGATACCATATTAGGAAAGGAACACAAAAAAGTTGGATCTCTGAACTCACACACCTTTCAGAGGTGGCGACTGATCTATATATATATGAATACAAGGTACACTGATAAGGTTACAATAGGTTACAGTGGATGAGGCACGATCCTAAAAGGAAGGAACGGCCTAACAGATAGAGAGAGAGCCTTGTGCATGCATGCGAGATGCTCGCAGGTAGTTGATCATGCAGCAGTTTGTTCATCTGTTGATGGATACTGGGTATCTCACTGGGATGGTTTCATAAGTATGCTACCTTGACGAGGCCGGATATCTCTTACTCAGTCAATAAGGTCTGCCAATTTATGCACGCTCCTACAGATGTGGATTGGGCAGCTGTCAAATAGATTCTCCGATATTTAAAGCTCACATCCTCTCACGGTTTCCTTCTGCATCGACAATCTTCTCTTGTTCTCTAGGCATTCTGCGATGAAGATTGGGCTGGCTGTTCAGCCGATCGCCGCTCAACAGGTGGTTATTCTATCTACCTTGGCCGGAATCTTGTTTCCTGGTCCTCCAAAAAGCAACCTACTGTTGCTTGCTCGAGTACAGAAGCTGAATATAAGTCCGTTTCTAACACCACAGCTGAGCTCATTTGGATCGAGTCTCTACTTCACGAACTGGGGATCTCTCTTCAGAGCACTCCGACTATCCACTGTGATAATATAGGAGTCACTTATCTCGCTGCCAACCCCATTTTTCATGCATGCACTAAACACATTGAAATTGATTATCACTTCATACGTGGTTGCAAAAGGATTGCTGAGAGTTTCATTCGTTTCCTCTAAGGACCAGATCGCGGACATCTTTACCAAGGCTCTTCCTCGACCGCGATTTTCCCTCCTATCATCCAAGCTCAACGTCTGTGCACCCCCGTTGAACTTGCAGGGGCGTATTAACGCAACAGAAACTTTAGAAACTCCGCCACGTTCGCCACCTTCTAGCGGTGGTTCCATGCACGTTCCGCCATGTTCCATATCTGTTGTGGCACTGGATAAGTCGGTCTTATCGTCATCTCAACAAGGCTGAGCATCATGTATGTGTGAGTGGTTGAGTGGTTGTACATAAGATCCCCATAAGATACGAGATAGTAACTGTATATTGTTGTACTCAACATTTCTATATATATATATGTGTGTTATTGCAAAAAGTAACATAGGTCGGCTCAGGCCGAGGTGACCATTGAGGCACTTCTCGCCCAGGTGAGCCGAGACGACCAAGCCGGTGAATCCCATCTGAGGCGCGCTTGGCCGACATGTGACGCTTGTTCCGAGCTTCCGACCTGACCTACAAAGCCCGCCGAGTGGTCTCGGTGGAGAGACACGCCGATGCTCAAGTCAGTCGCTAGCCGAGAAGAATGGCCTAGCATGGGGTAGAACAACGTACCTTTGCCTGTGGAGTGTCCGCCCTTTATATAGTGGTGGGATATCCGCACATTAGCTGGACGAGCCCATCAATCTCGTTGGCAGTTCTCGCGATTAACGCCAGATCGTGGCCATAACCGGCATGCCAGATCAATGAGATCGTGGTCTTAATGTCCGCAATTATCGGTCCTGCGATCCTCAGATCCTGCCTCATTTGCCTGCTGCCCATGTGAAGACCGTTGTGGGTCACGTGAATGCGCCGAGTACCAGGTTGGTCCTACCCGAGCTTCGATAGATGTCCCGAGGTGCAAAGTGATGAACCTCCTGATCCCTATTACCGGAATGTATAATGTCCACGTCACCTGAAGATAGGTCGTCAGCTAGGACCCTTTATGAGGTTGGCTTCTACCAGGGATGGAACCGACCTGCCGGAGTATCGCATCGATTGGCTCGTATTTACCTATTTCCCTATTACCCCCAAGAGTTTCTTTCTGAGACGCTTACCAGTCGGCCTTACCCGACTGAATCCTGGCCGAGTGGGTTGAGGCGACCGAGCTAGGAGGGGATTTAGCCAGACGAGGCTTGCTGATGGAGTGTCAGTCACAATCTTTTGATGTGGTCGGCTGTCCCAGGAGACAGCCGACCTGCTTGGAAACCCCCGTATCACTGGCCCCCTAGGTTCACGTCGGTCCATGAACACGGGCCGAGGTGAAGCTACATTTTTCTTATTGAAAGCGCCTGCTTTGCCACGGGGTGCAGCTGACCCACGTGGCCTATCACAACGATGCCGGACATCGTCCTGCCATAATGACACGTCAAGGACTCGTCAGAGCCGCCAAACGTCGCTTCGTCTGATGAGCCGCCCTGTGATGCTTCGTACGCGGCGTAGTCATAATACCGTCGCCTCGTTTCCCGAGCGCCATCACGGCGCTCCTCGCTGGCTACGTGGATCGGCATCTGAGGGGTCACCCCACAGCCAATCCGGTAATGACACGTGAGTAGATCTTAACCGTTGACATAGAAGTCGGATCTCTGCCGTTGGATTTGATTGGCCCCCCGGCCCTATAAATATCAGGGTCTGCTGCCGAAAGCCTGCCCTTGCTTTCGCACGCGACTACTCTCCGGTCGACCAGCCGACGTGCCGATGATAGCGACGCCGACCTCCCTTGTCTACTCTCACTCATTCTTCGCTTGCTTCCTTCCGAGGTAAGCGATGTCTTCAAGTTCCTGCACGTTCTCCTCTTCGGGCCCCCGTGAAGTTTTTGTGTCTGGGGATTCTTCTCCCTCAGAGGAAATCTCTTCATCGATTTCTCGGCCCGATGGCCAGTCGTCGGATAACCCCGAGCAGTCTTCTGTTGAGGTCACTTCTGGGTCATATATCCCCAAGAAGCCTTCTTCCCATACCTCAGGTTCTCGTCGGCAGGCCGACAACGTAGCCGACGCTAGCTGTGAGACCGATGACGAGACCGTCAAATGGGTGAAGACTCACCCTGGTCTCGACTTCCCTGAGGGTTTCACGGTGTACGCCTTGGAACAGCTCCGTGCCCATTACACTATGGAAGGCGGAGTTGGTGTCTATAACGAGGCCATTCGAGCAGGCTTTCGATTCCCTTTACACCCTTTTATTACTATCCTCCTCCTCAAATTGGGGGTCGCCCCGTCTCAACTGACTCCCAACTCCTGGAGGTCGATCGTCGGCTTTCTAGCAGTTTGTGCTCTTGCCAAGGTTCTTCCGACCACGCGGCTTTTCTTCTACTGCTTCTCAGTGAAAGCTTTTGGCGACTAGCTGTACTTTGCAGCTCGGTCTGGCCGAAAAATCCTGGGCCGAATGCCTTCCTCTGTCCATAACTGGAAGAGGCACTTCGTCTTCGTCCACTTCTCGGTTGTGTGGCCTTTTCCGACCACTTGGTCGTCGGTAAACATACGCGACAAAAGCTTCCAAGCTCCGAACCTTGTAGAATCCGAGCTCGCGGATTTTGATTCGTTACAGGTGCTGGATCCACCCGACCTGTATCAACCTTCAGACAAACTATTCAAGTTGATTGCCCAGGCCGACAGAGGTCTGATTTCCCTGACGTTGCGATACGTGAAACGTCATCTTTTCATTATGTGATCGAACACTGACCACCTGCTTCTCCCTGCAGTAATGGCCGACAAAGGTAAGTCATCGGCTGCTCCTGACGTCGGCCCAAAACGTGGGATTTCACTCGTGGATCGAGCAGCACAGAGGTTCTCGGGTCGCGGTAAAAAGAGCGCCTCAAGGCCATCCAAGCGTTCTATGGAGCACGCTGGCGACCAACCTCGGGATGCAAAGCGCCGATCGTCGGATCCTCGACTGACGACGTCTAGACGACGAGAACACCGGATGGAGCAACCTGCCGGTGACCACCATGATGAGCCAGTTACGAGCTCCCGTCCAGCGTTAGTGCGTATGGACGAGCTTTCGGCGACCGAATGGTCTCGTCGGGCGACCCCGGCGAGTGCACTGGCCCGATCCTCGGCCAAGAGAGCGAGCAAAATAGTGGAAGATTTCTACAGCTCCATGCAGACTCAGCTAGGCCTCGTCTGGGCCCTGTTTAAAAAAGCCGAGAAGTCTCAGGTGGTGGCCGATCAGCGAGTCCTCGAGGCCACAAACGAGGCTAAGGGGGCCGAGAAGAGGGCCCGAGAAGCCGAGACTCTCTTGGACTCTGAACGGCTGAAGACGAAGAGAGCCGAGAGGATGCTGCTCGGATGACGTGAGCCATCGAGGATCTCAAAGAGGCTCTTCACACGAAGGAGTAATTGCTTGAAGCGGCCAAGGCTCAGAGCTCGAAGATGGCCGAGGAGGAGCGCGACAAGGTTATCGCAGAATACCGTGATTCCAAGGAGTTGAATGAAGATGTGGACAAACTCTTCAAGGCGGGATACGATCACTGCCTCGAGTGTATCCGAAAGATCCACCCTGAGTACGATCTGCCTAACCTAGGAGAAGACGAAGATGTGGCCGCCGAGGAGGACGACCAGGCTGTAGGCACCATCGGGACGTAGGCTGCGGATGCCGAGGAGGTTCCCGATGATGCTTCCGAGGCCATTATCACTGATCAGGCCGTTATCACTGATCAGGCTGTTGCTACCGGGACTCAAGTTGCTTCTGACGACGTCGTCGTCGATTAAGTGCTCATGCTTTTGTACGCGGCAGCTAGCCCCGTGATGTACCCCCTCGTTATCAGTAATGAAAACACGTGCCTCTCTCATTATCACTCGTGTAATTGTATGTCGCTGTCTGGTCCGATCTATACGTTACATCGGACGATGTATATTTCCTGACGAATGTTCAGGCGGCCTTACTTAGTGAACCGATGTCGGCATCTATCGTATGCCGAGGTGCCTTACTACGTCGGTCGCTGTCTCAATTCCTAAAGTCCAAGAGAATACTTTCACGGCTGGCGGCTCCGCGATTAATGCCAGATCGTGGCCATAACCAGCATGCCAGATCAATGAGATCGTGGTCTTAATGGCCGCAATTATCGGTCCGCGATCCTCGGATCTTGCCTCATTGCCTGCTGCCCATGTGAAGACGTTGGGGTCACGTGAATGTGCGAGTACCAGGTCGGTCCTACCGAGCTTCGATAGATGTCTGAGGTGCAAAGTGATGAACCTCCTGATCCTGTTACCGAATGTATAATGTCCAGTCACCTGAAGATAGGTCGCGGCTAGGACCCTTTATGAGGTCGGCTTCTACCAGGGATGAACCGACATGCCGGAGTATCGCATCGATGGTTCGTATTTACCTATTCCCCGTTATCCCCAAGAGCTCCTTCTTAGACCGTACTAGGTCGGCCTTACCCGACTTGAATCCTGCCGAGTGGGTTGAGGCGACCCGAGCTAGGAGGGATTAGCCAGCCGAGGTTGCTGATGGAGTGTCGGTCACAATCTTCTGATGTGGCGGTTGTCCCAGGGAGACAGCCGACTGCTTGGAAAACCCCGTATCAATATGTACATGAGATCGCTGGAAGGGTTAAGCTTTTCCAAAACCACGTTCACTGTCTTAACACCTGGAGTCTATCGCCCTCGGATGGCCTCAGCCACGGTGTCCGACGTCACCGTCTCGACCTCCGCTCCCAGTCCCTGACGGTCACCCCCATCTGCAGCACCTCTGTCACCAGCAGGGCATTCTTGGGCTGGTCCGAATGCAGCGGCCACGTCACCCCATTGCTCAAGCCCTCCATGCAAGAGTTCCACCCACAGTGGCTCATGAACAGCGTGTCGCCCGGTGGCCGAGTATGTCCAGCTGCGGTGCCCATCCCTGCACCACCAGCCTCATACCCGCCACCCGATGCTCGTAGTCGTCTGAAGTTTTGGCGCCCGTCGTCATCCGGCGGCGAGAAGATGTCCGCCCGGTCGGCATCCTGGAGGACCATATGAAGCGCTGACGGCTGCGCTCCAACCCGTGTGCGAGCTCCGTGATTGCTCCTCGGGCAAGGATGACGTCGTCCCCAAGGACACGTACACGACCGAGACTGGGGGCTGCCTGTCCAGCCACTCCATGCACTCGTGTCTCGCTGGGGACACGATGGCGTCCGTTCTGACCTGCTCGAGAGCCGACACCGGGTGTCAGGGCCGACGGTGAAGAACTTCCCATGTTTAAAACTAGCTCCCGGTCCAGAAGGTCGATGAATTCCCCTCCACGGGCGGCATGTGTTGAAGAGCCGGTCTGCGGGGGGGGCGTCTTCTCGTACTGGCACCTGATGAAGCCCGTGAGCTCCTCCGTGAAGTAGCCATCGACGGGGGCACGTGCCGGCAGTTGGGGAGCACAGAGCGGAAGCCGGCCATCCTCCCCACAGGCGGCCCACTGGAAGAGGAGGTGGCAAAGGTGGAGACACTGTGGAATATGTAGGCCTCGCTGTGGGGGATGGCGACCGCCTTCTGAGTGGCGAAGGACATGAGGGAGTCGTGGACGACGACGACGCGTCGGGAGGAGGTGGAGAGTGAGCGTAGGAGGACGGCGAGGGGTCCCTGCATGCGGAGGCAGGCGTCGAAGCTGGGCTGGAGGTGGGAGGGGTGTAAGAAATGAGGAAGAAGGATGCTCCAGATGATAAGAATTTGTGCTTTTCTCTTATTACTTCGTCACTGTGTCTCTGTTCAGTATTTATAATACAAGGGAATATGAAGCGTTATAATTGTGAACAACCAACTACTAGTATTTATGACAGGAGGTGTGATGCATAGGAAGGCATGCAGACGCAGTTATTTATGTTTTTGGAGAACGTGCTCGTGTTCTTGTTTTCTCTGCTCGGAAGGGTCTGCTCGGTAGATTTTCTTTGGTCGGAAGGTTCTGCTAGGAAGGGTAGCTTACACGCCCCCGCAAGCTCAAGGGGGGCTGCACACATTGAATTTGGATCTATTTCGTAAACTTCTGGCGGGCCAAAGGTTTGGTGAAGATGTCTGCACGTTGATCTTGAGTTGAAATGTAAGCAACAATAATTTTTTGGATGCTACCCATTTCTGAACAAAATGGAAATCGATTTCCACATGTTTGGTGCGAGCATGAAATACAGGATTGGCGGCCAAGTATGTAGCGCCAATGTTGTCACACCATAGAGTAGGAGCCGGAGTGGAGAATCGGAGTTCTCGCAAGAGTGAGAGCAGCCAGAGAAACTCAGCAGTGGTATTAGCCACTACTTTGTATTCAGCCTCAGTACTGGAGTGAGAGACAGTCGTTGTTCTTGGAGCTCCAGGAGATTAGATTCTGTCTAAGAAAGATGGCATACCCACTGGTGATCGCCGATCTGAGAAGAGCCAGCCCAGTCGGCATCACTAAAGGCATGTAGATGACAGGACGAGTCTTATGAAAGAAGAAGATGCCAATAGCGGAGGTCCCCTGTAAGTATCGCAGAATGCGCTGAACGTGAGTCCAATCATGGGTGGTAGGTGCATGCATAGGTTGACACACTTTGTTCACAGCATAGAGATGTCTGGCCGAGTGATAGTGGCATATTGTAGAGCACCAACCACACTACGATACATTGAACCATCAGTGAAAGGAGTGACCTGCATATCAATGCTGAGGACCGTGCTAGCCATGGGTGTTGAGAGGGGCCGCGCAGCAGTCATCCGAGTTCGTTGAAGAATATCAAGGATGTACTTAGTTTGTGTAAGCAGGTACCCGGATGAGTGTGGCAGCAACTCGATGCCCAAGAAGAAGTGGGCAGGTCCAAGGTCTCGAACAACAAAAGTCTCCGCAAGAGAGGAGATCAGAGAAGAGATGCCCCCCTGGATCATTACCGGTGACAAGTATGTCATCGACATAAACCAAGATGAAAAGCTGGGAATGTGCTTGACATCGAAAGAAAAGAGATGTATTGGTCTTGGTGCCACTAAAATTATGAGCAAGAAGCTAGTTGCTGAGATGTTTGAATCATGCCTGAGGTGCTTGTCGGAGACCATAAAGAGACCAACGAAGTTGACAAACATGGTTCGGAAACTGAAGATGAACAAAGCCAGGGGGTTGCTCCATAAACACTGTCTCTTCGAGGTCGCCATGGAGAAAAGCGTTGGATACGTCGAGTTGCCGAAGGGACCATCCAGAGCTAATGGCAATGGCCAACAGTAAGCGAACAGTGGTGATCTTGACAACAGGGCTAAAAGTATCAAAGCAGTCAAGCCCGGGTTGTTGACGGAAACCTTTGGCCACAAGTCTAGCTTTGTGGTGCTCAGTTGTTCCATCAACATGTTTCTTGATCTTGAATACCCATTTGCAGCCGAGAACATTCATTGTAGGATTACGGACGACAAGGTCCCATGTACCATTACACAGAAGGGAGTCAAATTCGGTAGCCATGTCAACATGCCATGCAGGATCCTTGACTGCCTGAGTATAGCAGGTGGGTTCAGAATGGACGGATGTGAGTAGAGTTGTCGGCACAATATCTGTGGCAGGTGGTTGAGAAGGAGCTGTATAAAGCTCACGCAGAGAGCATGTCCGTAAAGGTGGATCCGGCGAAGAGCTAGGAGATGGATCACTAGGCAGAGATGGCATCGTGGAGCTAGTGCTCAGAGAAACGTCCTGCCTTTATGGAGGCGATGCAGGAGTAGAGGGCTGAGAGAGCTGTGTAACTGGAGAGGACTCTTCTATGTTGGAAGCAGACCTTGGAGTAGCAGGAGAGGCAGCAATAGGTGTAGGCAGCCACAAAGCATCCGTGGGAATGTTGTCGGTGGCATCAGGTGCTGATCCAAGGAGACCAGGCAGAAATGGCGTTTCAGAGGCAGCTGCAAATGGGAAGTTATAACCAAGGAAAACACAACGCTCAGAACGAGGGCTGAGTTTGGTAGGGGCGTAAGGGCGTAGCCAAGGGTAACATGCACACCCAAAGACCCGAAGGAAGGTGATGTCTGGTTGGTGTTGGAATAAAGTATTGTAGGGAGTATCCATATGAAGCAGCAGGGTGGGTAGACGATTGAGAAGATAAACGGCGGTCAGAACAACCTCATCCCAAAACCGCTGGGGTATGGAAGCATGAGGCATCATAGCCAGGGCAGATTCAATGATATGACGATGTTTTCGTTCTGCCGCGCTGTTCTGTTGAGGGGTGTGGGGACAAGAAACCTGATGTGAGATGTAATACCCTCGAATTTTAAATATCGTGATTTACTTAAATTCTTATTTATGCAAATCGATTAGACTTAAATTGAGATATTTAGGATTTAGGGTGTGTTTAAGACACTTTATCATACCCAGGTATCACTTTCGGTCGTGCGCACCCCGACGGGTGACATCGAAAAACTGTAACGAAAATGAAATCTGAGAACACCAAACTTAGAAAAATGTGGTGATATCAAATATGTAATTATCCGGAATTTTGATGACATTATTGAGATTAAGTCGACATAACTATTTTGGACTATTTTTCACCAAGGGGAAATAAAATCTAAAAATTAAACTAAAATCACATAATTGTAAAACTTTCCTATTAATCTATGGTTGAAATTTCGACGCAAATGGACTTTGTTTGAACATGTTTACATCAAGACAAAGGGCCAGTTGAATTATGGGTCAATTACGGTGACCAAATTCTAGGTTTATTTGGGTACTTAAGTGTGAGGCCTGAGGAGGCCAGCACACATTAGGATAAGAATAAAACATGAGTTAAACCTCTTACACGTTAGTTACAAAGGTGTAAGTGTTAGATGGGGTGCATGAGACATGTGTCACAGTAAAAACATTTGGTTTTTACTATTACACTGGATACGGGAGGTGGCGCCATGCATGTGATGGTCTATGGCTATAAAAACCTCTCCTCACCCTTCGTACGCACCCTTTCCACCTTTTGTACCTGCTCACCCTTGCACACCACAGCTCCTGCTTCCATTTTCTTCTGCTTCTTGCTGCTGGAATGGCCTGCTGAAGTTATCCCTGCATCCTTGCGTGGGGATAGCTTGCAATTGGAGCTGTTGCTGTATGTTCTTACAGCTTCATTGCTAAGGATTACATCTCTCAGGTTGCATCTGTCAAAGTGGTCAACCGTACAAGCTTCTCATTCCTTCTTCTTGTTTCTGTGAAGCTTTACATCAAGGAGAAAACTTACTCTAATCAGTAAGGTAGGATCCATCTCCATTGATTCGGTTCTGTCATCCACACATGAAAAGGAATTCTTGATGAACGGATAAGTTGTTATACCTATGGGTTTCCATTTTTCTTCCAGACATGATAAGATTATTCTTGTTGGGAAAGGAAAAACTTGTTCTATTTTAGAAATTGACTCCTATCTTCTTCCTCTACTCTTGATCCATGTTCCTGTTATAGAGTTCTGGTAGAAGTCTAAATATCTTTAGAATAGTGCGAGGATTCGGTTTAGATGGTTGATACTTCAAGCCTTGATTAGATCCATGAAACACTTTGAGTTTTAACATTATCTTGTAGGAATCTTCCAATAAACTATTGCTATCAAGACCATGCTTCCAGTATTACACTATGTGGTTTCTAGCTAGACAAGTTTGAATTGCAAACCTTCTTGTTCCATCTCGCTTGTTTAGCTTGTAAACCACTGTGAGAATTACAATTAGACTCTTCCATTTGATATAAATCATGCCTTGATTCATAGGTTCCAAGGTAAAGTGTTTAGAGTGAATTCAAAGTCACTTATGAATGAGGAACTGGCGATGGTTGACAGGCAGCTCATAGCTGTCGACAGGCCAGCCTTCCTGAACTCTAGAATAACTGGCACTGTAGCTAGTTGTCGACAGCCCTTGTAGATGTCAACAGATAGACACAGAACCAGCAAAACTGAGCTCTGTCTGCTGCTATCTGTCGACAGCCCTTCCTGGCTATCGATAGCTTAGTTCTGATCCGAATTCAGCACTCTTTCATGTATGAATCCTTGCTAAAAGTTCATCCTAAAAGCCTAGCAAGTACCCACTTATTTACATTGGTATTTACTGTCATATTACAGCAAAGTTTACCCACATTATGTACCTTAACCTCCCTTGATTATTCTTAACATTGTCAATTACGAGTAGTACTCGATGAGTCTATTCTCCAGTATTCGGTAACTGAGTCTATAAAAACCTGATCAACTGAGAGTTCATATGCTTGAACACCTTATGAGATGTGAATAACTTGTGATGACAATGTGGATCTCATCTTCTTGGGTTCTTATGTGATTTCAATCTTCCGAAGTTATTGGTTTTGAGTCATAACCCTGTCTCAACCAATTGTCTTCTTATATTATTGAACTCCGAATAACTCTGTCACCAAGATATCTGTATTAATTCTCAATCAAAACTACCTTTGGATTTCCAATTTCTTTTATGCTCATGAAAAGAAATTTATGATCTGAAGACAGTGCTCTCTTTGTGCATATTCTTCTTTTCTTCGGATCGTTTTGACGATAATCCTCTTCTTGGCAGAAATGGCCGAGAAGAATGCCTCGGTGCCGGAGGGACAAGAGGAGGTTGACTACGCGGCCATTGCTGCCCAGCACTTCTCTGAAGGGGGAGGCAGGCGGAAGAGAAAATGGCTCGGGAGAAGAGGCCCTCCGAGGAGGCCGATGTCCAAATCGTGGATGCCCCGACCTTTTCTATCCTGAAAACTGGTCCATCTGTGACAATGGCCGTGCCGAAGCCTCAGACCACCGCAACTGCGGAGAAGACGATCAAGCGAGCTCGTCTGACTGATCAGCGGCTGATCAAAGGTGGACCAGGTGCTGGCTCGCCGTCTCACTGTCCGAGTGCCTGGGTGGCTCCGCCCACAGGGCCGAGCCCCATGGACTGGGCCCGGACCTCCGCTCCGGCCCACACTATCTCCGGGCTGTGTCGATGAAGGACTCAGACCTGGTGGACGAGCTGCTTCGGGGGGAAACATCACCTCGGGATGCTCATGAATCTGCTTCAGAGGATGAACCAGAGAGAGTAACAATCGAGGGCAGTTGTGCGCGCCATCGAGGAGAAGGTTGCTGATCTCGAGAAGGAAGCGCTGACCTGAAGACCTCCATCGCTACTGAGAAAGCTCGAGCGTCCAAGTCCGAGGATCAGGCTACCTGTTTGCTCGGAAGATCGGCCAGCTTAAGGCTTCGCTGGCTGCGGAGAAGAAGGCGCTGGAGGCCGAGAAGGCAGCTCGGGAGGAGGAAGCCAAAGCCCATGCCCAACTCGTCGCCGACAAACGTCGGAAGGCCGTGGTCGAGGACAAAAAGTCTGATGTGCATATTGACCAGATAACTGGTCTATTTAGGGACGGGTATAAGCATTGTCTAGAGGCGATGGCTAAGGCCTTTCGCGACCTTGACTTGTCTTCTGTGCAACCTCCCTTAGAAGACGGTGACGAGAGTCCAACGAGGAAGCCAGACGACCGCGGCTGTACAGTCCAACGTGGGAACCTCCACTCGGCACCCTTTGTTGACCCCGTTATCCCTCCAACTAAAGTTGCCCCGAGCCTTGACTGTGGTTTTTTTTTGTAAAAACTTTTTGTGCTTTGAGCCGTTTAACCTTTTGTCCTTGTCTACTCGTGATGTTTCGATGTTTTGAACGCTTTAGGGTGTCCGAGCAACCTTGTCAAGGAGCTCAGAGCGTCGAAGCAACTTTACTATGAGCGTTAAGAGTGCCGAAGTAACCTTAGGATATTTAGGGTGCCGATGCGACCTCGTTAAACTTGGAGTGCCGAAGTGATCTCCTTAGAGACGGTAGAGTGCCAAAGCGACCTCGTTAAACTCGGGGTGCCGAAGTGACCTCCTTAGAGACGGTAGAGTGCCGAAGCGACCTCGTTAAACTTGGAGCGCCAAAGCGACCTCCTTATAGACGGTAGAGTGCCGAAGCGACCTCGTTAAACTTGGAGTGCCGAAGCGACCTCGTTAAACTCGGAGTGCCGAAGCGACCTCCTTAGCTTTCATATTTCACAGATAATAACATCGCAAGTGCACGACATTCCATGTTCTCGGAACTGCCGAGCCACTTAGATCTGCCAAGCGGTAGGCCCCCTGTCCGAGGTCCTCACTCACTCGGTATGGGCCCTCCCATGTGGAAGATAGCTTCCCTCCAGCTGACTTGGGGTTTGAGACGGCAAGCTTCCGAAGGACGAGGCTACCCTTGCTGAAACTGTAATACCCTCAAATTTTAAATATCATGTTTTACTTATAAATTCTTGTTTATGCAAACTGATTAGACTTAAATTGAGATATTTAGGATTTAGGGTATGTTTAAGACACTTATCATACCCAGGTATCACATTCGGCGTGCGCACCCCGACAGGGCGACACCGGAAAACTATAACGAAAATAAAATCTAATAATACCATAATTCTTAGAAAAATATGGTGGTCTCAAATATGTAATTATCCGGAAATTTTGATGACCAGATTTGAGATTAAGCCGAAACAAAATATTTTTGGGTGATTTTCACCCAGTGGAAAGTAAATTCTAAAAATTAAACTAAAATCACCATAATTTGTAAAACCATCACATTAGGCTATGGTTGAAATTTCAACAAAAATGGACGTCGTTTGAACACCTTTACATAGGGATTATTGGGCCAGGTGAATAAGGGTCAATACGGGATGGATTTTGGGTGATCAGGCTCTACAAGGCCTGCACACATTAGGATAAGAATAAAACATGAGTTAAACCTCTTACACGTAGTTACATAGGGTAAATGTTAGATGGGGTGCATGAAACATGTGTCACAGTAAAAATCAAATGGTTTTACTGTTACACCTGGATACGGGAGGTGGCGCCATGCATGTGATGGTCTATAGGCTATAAAAACCTCTCCTCACCCTTCGTACGCACCCTTTCCACCCTTTCTACCTGCTCCACCCTTGCACACCACAGCTCCTGCTTCCATTTTCTTCGTTCTTACTGCTGGAGTGGCCTTGCTGAAGTTATCTCTGCACCCTTGCGTGGATAGCTTGCATTGGAGCTGGTTGCGGTGTTCTTACAGCTTCGTTGCTAAGAATTACATCTCTCAGGTTGCATATGTCAAAGTGGTCAACCTGCAAGCTTCTTATTCCTTCTCTTTTTTGTGAAGCTTTACATCAAGGAGAAACTTACTTAATCAGTAAGGAGGATTCATCTCCCATTGATCGGTTCCGTCCTCCCCACATGATAAGAAAATTCTTGATAAGCAACAAGATGATATACTGAAGCTATTCAGTTTTTCTTTCAGTTGGTAAACACGTTCTTAATGGGAGAAGAACAACCTTTCCACTCTAAAGACTGTTTTCTATCTCTTCTTCCACCCTTGATCTTTATACCGGTTATAGAGTGTTGCTAGAAGTCGCCATATCTTTAGAACAGTGTGATTACTTTCCATTTAGATGTTTGTACCTCAAACTTTGATTGGAGTCTTAAATACCTTGAGTATTAATGTTTATTTTGTGGCGATCTTTCCATTTAACCTTGTTAAAGGCCTACTTTCAGTGCTATGTATGTTAACTTCTAGCTAGACAAGTATGGTTGTAAACCTCTTGTTTATCCCATTGTTTAGCTTATAAACCACTATGAGAACTACAATTAGAATCTTCAAATGATATAAATCATGCCTTGATTATAAGTTCCATGGTTAGAGTGATTAGAATGAATACAAAGTCACTTATGAGAGAAGAAATGGCAGCTGTGACAGGCAGTTCATAGATGTCGACAGGCCAGCCTTCCTGAACTCAGGAATAACTGGGACTGTGTGCATCTGTCGACAACCATCTTGTTACTGTCGACAGATGAAACACAGACCAGCAACCTGAGCTCTGTCTGCTACAATCTGTCGACAGCCCTATGGCTATCGACAGCTACAACCTGATTCGAATTTTTGCACTTTTCTATGTATGAATCCTTGCTTAAACTTCATCCTAAAAGCCTAGCAAGTTACCAAAAACCTTATACCTTGGTATTACTGTCATATTACAGCAAGTTTACCCACATTTACCTTAATCCCTTGGGTTATTCTTAAAGTTGACAATTACGAGTAGTACTCCGATGGAGTCTATTCTCCAGTGTCGTAATGAGTCTAAAACCTGATCACCTGAGAGGTCATTGTTTGAACACCTTATGAGATGTGAATACTTGTGATGACAATTGTGGATCTTCATATTCTTGGGTTCTTATGTGATTTCAACCTTATGAAGTTATTGGCTTTAAGTCATAACCCTGTCTCAACCAATTATCTTTCTTATATTATTGAACTACGAGCAACTTGTCACCAAGATACTGCATTAATTCTCAATCAAAATACCTTTGGATTTCCATCTTGTTATGCTCATGAAAAGAAATTTATGATATGAAGACAGTGTTCTCTTCAAAAGAGGGTTTAGAATCACTTGTGGTAGCACCGCCACTTGTGATCAGCTGAGGGAGACAGTTGTAGGTAAATCAAGTCAATGGACTGACGAGGTGGGTAATAAATCCCGTTCTTGCGCAATGAACAAGATCAAGGTGCTGGAATCGCCTAGGCACTGAGGATGTATTTACGTCTATTTAGTAACCTCTTGAGAGCAGTGATGCCTGTCAAGTTCGTTTCCAAATCAAGTATGGTCTGAATTCTGAAAAACAAATAGACTCTTATTCTGTGATTTGTTTGAGCTCATTATGAATTCAATTTGAGCTATATGTTTCTGTTAAGTATAAAATTCATGAGCAAATGCATTTTCGATCTATATATGTTTAATTCACCTACTGAGTCCTTCCGACTCATGCCTTTGTTTCCTCCAACCCTTCAGATTGAAGGTGTGCATAATCTCAGCTACACATGAATCCAAATTCCACTGCGAACGATGAAAAGAGAAAGAAGAATAGCGTAGTTTTAGTAGTTTTTAGTTGATGATGTATTAAATTAGAGAGAAAACTAGCTCTTGTAAATAAGAGATTAGTACTTTGTTACTTGTGATGTATAATATGTTCAAAGACGCCTTTGTGGAATGGTTTGCTAATGATTGAGCATTACACAGATTTATCTACCATAACTAAAGTTTGTCAGCATAACCCCTCCCCCGATCAAAGGTATGTGTGTGTTATATGTATGTGTTTATGTGAAGGCGGAGGAGGGTGTTACAGAACGGCGAGGCCTGACAGTGGGTCGAATCTTCGCTTCATCCTCCGTGATAGGCTCGACTCTGAATGCTGCCTTGTCCATCCTCTTCGACTAGATCCAACTCGGCTCGTAGTGAGCGATCATTGTCTTCACGCTCGAACCTAGAATTCTTTAGAGGGTATGAGCAGCTCCACTGGGGTCACTGCTTCTACGCTGAAGGCGGAGCGCGAAGGGAGACTCTGATTGAGTGGCTTCACGGGGTGTTGCTCGGTACGCCCAATAGCACATGGGGTAGCTCCCAGCCCAGTGGCCTTGTGATCATCCAGTCGCCTCCTCAGCCGTCAAGGAGCGTCCGATTGGTCACTTCGGCCTGCCATTGGATTGCGGATGAGCGACGACGTGAACCGGTGGTCGATGCCGAACCTTCGCAATGCAACGAAACCGGCATTGTCAAATTGCTTGCCATTGTCGGTGATGATGTCCGGCAGTCCAAACCTGCAAATGAGGTTTTTTCCAGACAAACCCCCATGCATGGTGTCGGTAATCTTTGTTAATGGCTCGGCTTCCACCCACTTGGTGAAGTAGTCGACTCCGACGATGAGGAATTTTTGTTGCCTCGAGGCTGGAGGAAATGGGCCGAGGATGTCAGGCCCCATTGCGCGAAAGGCCGGGGGGCCGTCAATGGAGTGAGGTGCGGGGGGCCACCGATCTCTCTGCTGAAGAGCTAGCATTGCTGATATCTTCGGACGTAGTCCTCGGCGTCTTTCAGCATGGTCGGCCACAGTAACCTTGCGAGTTATCTCCGGACAATGATCGTGGTCCGTGTGGCTTCCGCATGTACCTCATGTACTCAGCGACGATTTCTTCGGCATGCTTTCGGTTCACGCACCGCAAGTGGGGAAACTGAAGCCCCTCCTGTAAAGATTATCGCTGATCAAAAAAAACCTGGGAGCCGTCCTTTACCTTTAGGCCTCTCCTCCATCTTTGGGAGTCACCTATCTCGGATGTACTCCACGATGGGGGTCATCACATTGGCTCGGCCTCGGTGCACATGACTTATTTGGTTCCCACAAAGGTTCGCCGAGAGCTCCTCCACGAGAATTGAAGTTGCCGGACGACTTCCCGAGGTAACCACATACTTAGATAGTGCATCGGCTTGGGAATTCTCAGCTCGGGGAATCTTCATCAGGTCTGCTGATTCGAAGTCGCCCATCATTCTCTGGACCTCGGCCAAATACGCGGTGAGCGTTTCTTCCCTCGCCTCGAAATCCTTAAAGACTTGAAATGACCAGTTGGGAGTCGTTGTGGACCTGGACCCTGGTCGCTCCCAAGACTTTCGCCATTCTATGCCCTGAGATCATAGCTTCGTACTCGGCTACGTTATTTGAAGCAGAGAAGCCGAACCGAATTGGTACCTTAAGACGAGGCCTTTGGGGGAGTGCAGGACGACTCCCGCCCCGCTACCTTGAGAGTTGGACGCCCGGTCTACATAACTTCCATTCTGCGACAAACCTCTTCTGACTCAGACGACCTCGCTGTTCCCTCGGAGATGAAGTCGGCTAGGGGTTGTGCCTTGATGGCGAACCGTGGCCTGTACGATATATCGAACTCTCCGAGCTCGATAGCCCACTTGGCCATCCTCCTGAGGCTCGGGTCGGCTGAACACTTGCTTGATGGGGGCGTCGGTGAGGACCCGATCTTGTGAGCTTGGAAATACGGTCGGAGTCGCCGAGCTGCCATCACCAATGCATACCCGCCTTCTCGAGGATGGAGTAGCATTGTTCGGCCCCTCGCAAGGCTTTGCTCAGATAGTACACTGGAAGGTGCTTCCGCTTTCCTCTCATACGAGCACTGAGCTAATCGAAGTGAGTCGTAGCCGAGATGTATAAGAACAAATTCTCCTACAACGGGCTTATTAGGGTTGGTACGTTAGACAGGTGAGCCTTGAGCTCGTCAAAAGCCTTTTGGCACTCGTCGTTCCACTCGAACCGCCGTTTTCGAAGTACGTCGAAGAAGGGCTTGCACCTCTCGGCGACTTTGACATGAATCGGCTCAAGGCGGTGATTCAGCTATTAAGCCTCTGTACCTCTTTGACGGTCCTTGGAGCTGTCATGTAAATGATGGCTTGTACTTTGTCGGGGTTGATGTCGATGCCTCAGTTCGAGATGAGATAGCCGAGGAACTTCCCACACGGACACGAAGATGCACTTCTCGGGGTTCAGCTTCATCCGTACTGTCGTAGCACCTCGAAGGTTTCGGGTAGATCCGAACATGGTCCTCGGATCTCCGGCTTTTTACCAACATGTCGTGATGAAATCTCCAATCGTCTTACGATTTGTTGCCGAACATCATGTTGACGAGCCTCTGGTATGTTGCCACTGCATTCTTCAGTCCGAAGGGCATTCGGGTGAAACAGTACAGACCTTTTTCCGTGGTGGAAGGCGGGGTTTCCCCTCGCTTTAGGGGCCATCCTAATCTGGTGATACCCTGAGTATGCGTCGAGGAAGCTCATGAGCTCATGCCTCGCCGTTGAGTCGACGAGCTGGTCGATGCGAGGAAGGGGAAAGCTGTCCTTCGGGCACGCCTTGTTCAGGTCGGTGAAGTCCAGGCACATGTGTCACCTTCCATTCGCCTTCCTGACGAGGACGACGTTGGCCACCCATTCGGGGTAGAAGGCGTCCCGAACAATACCTGTACGAAGGTATTTTTCCAGGTTGTCGTCCACTACGTATTGTCGATCGGCCGACAAAGGCCGCTTCTTTTACCATACAGGCTGAGCTTCGGGATCCACGTTCAGGTGGTGCCGAATAATTTATGGGTCGATCCCGGGGAGGTCATCCTTTGCCCAAGCGAAGATGTCGCTGCTACTTTTGAGGTACTGGACCAGCTCCAGCTCCAACTCTCGGAGCTCGGCGCCGATTACCACCGACTTTCCTTCCGTGACTTCAACTTGTTTAGTCTGTTCGGCAGGCTCGTGCCTTTCAACATTCTCATCATACGTGGGCTTGTACTTAGAAACGAATGGTTCCTTTGCTTTTATTGAATTCACATAACATCGGCGGGCTTCGGTTTGGTTACCAGCGACCTCACCCCTAACTTCTGATGATAGGTGGAGGGGACTCCCCCTAACTTCCCTAGGAGGCCCCGGCCAAAGATCGCATTGTAGGCCGACTTCACTTTCACCACCAGGAAGTCGGCCTCAATGGTGACAGATCATGGCCTTGTCCTGAGGGTGACCTTTAACCTGATCGACCCCTCGGCACTGACGGGAGTCCCACTAAACCGAAGAGGGGCGTCGCGACATGCTTGAGCTCGGTGCTCATATTGGTCATTTTTACATAGCATCATAAAAGAGAAACATTAGGAGCCGCTCCATTATCAACTAAGTCCGATGTACATCATATCCGTCAATGTCGGCGTGGATGACAACGCGTCATCGTGGGGGAGGCTGAGGTCGACAAGTCTTCCTCACAAAATGTTATGGCACCCCGAGCTCTTGGTGTCCAACTCCTTGATCTCGGATCGACGGTCGACGCGTACGCCTTCTGCTTTCTCCCGCTGTCCCCTCCTCCCGCCGAGCCTTCGACGAGGAAGAGGACCGCTCCTTTGCCCCCACGAGCTCCGCGCTCCTCCAGCTCGGGGGTACGCTCCTTCGCCTGTCCGTCGACGACATCTCTCCCGATGATGCCACACCGAAGCATCTCCGCGATTCCAACTTTAAGGCTCGGCACTGGGCGGTGGTGTGCCCGTAGCCCTTGTGGTATTCGCAGAAGAGGTCGGCTTCGCGCCCGACGGAGGCCGAGCCAACGGCCGGGCCGCCGGAACTCTGGCAGCTTTTGATGACAGGTAGGATCTCAGACGACAATCTGCCAAAGCGAGGGAGATCTCGGAGCGGTGCGATTCATCAGGTCGACGGTTCGAATCCGACCGCCTATCTCCACACGATGGATGCTCGTCCCTCCTAGGCTTCTTTGGTTCCGGTGCTTTGCTGAGGCTCCCAGCAAGCAGGCGACCCAGCTTGCTAGCTGTGCGAGGGTGGAGTCCAACCTCACGTACTTTTGCATACGGGAAAGAAGGTCGGAGAGACTCACAGACAGCTTCTTGGCGATGGATGCTACGAATGACGAGTTGGAGCAGACTCGTGTCAGGATGTTCACGGCCGTCTGCAAGTCGAGGTCGACCACCTCATGACCTCCAACTGGAATCTTTTGGCGTAGTCGCGGAAGAGTTCACCCTCCTTCTGGGTGACAATCCAAAGGTCGTCGGTGCACAGGGAATGCTGCACCGTGTTGTAGAAATGGTCCAGGAAGCGTTGTGCGAGGTCGGCAAACAACGCCGTGTTGTCGAGGGTCGACATGAACGCTCGGCACTTCAACGCATCCGAGAGGTTCACCATCTCGATCTGCCCCTGGAAATTATCAAGATGATGGACAGGGTTAGTGGTCCCGTTGTACTGCCGAAACTTTGGGAGTTGTAACTTCACGGGTACTGGTGCCGAGGTAATCTCCTCGATGAATGGTGAGGTGGAGAGTAGCGTCGCCACCGAGGGGGCCTGAGTCCCCGCTAAAGGGCCTCAATCTTTATATTCATCTACTGGATGTCGCTCCTCCAGCGGGGCTCTGCCGATAGTAGATCCGTCGGGGGGGTGTTGATTCGGTCGAGTAATGATCGACCTCGGTCATTCTGGGGGCGGCCTGCTCTGTTGCCATGGCTTGAGCCGCGGGTGCCGTTGCCGGAACTTGCGGGGGTGCCGACGTCGAGGGTACAGGCGCCACTACTTGGGCGTCGGCGTGGCTCACCGACATTGCCGACGGGACGGCCTGGGCCCCCGCAGGCCCAGCGTCATCGCGGATGGCCGGTACAGGGGCGATCGTGCGACCTGCTACCCCGCCTTGAGTTGCCACCGCCCGTTGGTTCTGCTCCATCCAAGCCAGCACCTCGTGGAGCCCTGCGATCAATGTCTCGACGCGGTCAAGAAGAGAGGAGGTGTTCGAACCTTGCTCTCCAGCACCTAAACCACCTCGGCGATTTCTTCGACAACAGTGGTGGGGACGATCTCTCGTCAGACGAGCAAGCCACCGTCTTCCTTTGGGGGCCATGAGAGCAAGCTTTTGTACGAAGTTCTCATAGACGGCGCCAAAAATGTTGCTGCAAGAGTAACGGGGTCGGTTCAGGCCGAGTAGCTCCCAAGGGACGAAGGCGCACTCCGTGTACGTTGCCGAGTACTTGCAAGACCACCGAGTGACCTCGGTGGGAAGGGACTCCGACGATCAAGTTAGTTCGAGAGGTCGGAGTGAAAGAGGTTTTTTGGTCTAGGAGTTGCGTACCTTTTTCGCAAGGGAGGCCTCTTCCTTTTATAAGGGTCCTATGAACTAAAATATGGGAAGCGGGCTGAGGACGTGCCCAAAGAATCGTGCTGGATCTCCGCTGACTGGGGGTGAAAGATGGCAAACGTGGTTGTGTTGGCCCCGGATACTTCGGGCCAATGATCGTGCGCAATGACCCTGCCGTTATTGGACCTTCCCGCTATTGTCATGCCCAGTTAGTTAACGGACGTGGCCCGCGTTCTTCGGACCTTCTTGTCAATGGTCTTTCTATTATGGTTACACGGGTCGTCGTTTAGAAAGTCAAGGCTAGCTTGGTTACACCGAGGTCCATGATGGAATTCGACTCGTCTGGTAGCTCGGCTCGTCACCCTGACCTGACCCCTTGGGAACAACTCGGCTAACTTTACTTTCACGCTGAGTTCCCCAGGACCGTCCTGTGCACACAGTGCGCCAACCTCTACTTGGTATGCGTTGCCCGCTAGGCCAGTTTGTCATCTCGGCGATTATCGGCCAGGCGAGGCTCTTCGCCAGATTCCCCGAGGATGACCTGTGTCAAAAACCATTAGTGGAACTGGATCCGCTGAGTGAGCAGATACAGAGGTGGTAACCTGAAGTGTAAGTTCTTGTGAAGACTATTGGTTCGATCAGAGCCAGCTGAACATCAAGGTACTTCTCCCTGTGTTGTCCCTGCCGTGCGCGTACCATATATGGCAGCTAGCAGTCACATCTCGCCGTGCGCCATAGGAGAGACTATTAGCTATGTTGCTACTGGAATAAGGGCTCAAGCTGAGCATGTCAGAGAATGGGACGAAGTTGAAGATTCTGAGCTCCGACCTGCAAGTCTATCGAGGCTCTTCCTCAATGGATATAGACTCCGACGATCAAGTTAGCACGGGTGGTCGTAACCAGAGAGAGTTTGTGCAAAAAATTATGTACCTTGTGATGGAACGTTTAGGCTTTTTTTATAAGGCTAGGATGTTTCACTGACAGTTGTAACCTTTCGTAATTTCTGTTTATGGAGCCTGCACCAAAGATAGTCAGCGGGATCACCGGGGTTGCATCTGTGTGTCCGTGACTATTGCGCTAAAGGGAGCAAGAGGACGCGGCCCACAGACACTGCACGGTCTAATGAACTGTTCCCCGAGAATATTGCCTTGGTCTGCGGTGCTGACAAGGCTCTTACCATGGGCAACTCCCTTCCATAATACTCAAACGACCGCAGGTCAGATTGACCGAGCACATGCTCGTTGAC
Source organism: Colocasia esculenta (assembly GCA_014218235.1). NCBI lineage: Eukaryota > Viridiplantae > Streptophyta > Magnoliopsida > Alismatales > Araceae > Colocasia > Colocasia esculenta. The sequence goes on from CM024761.1 coordinate 143,222,893, forward strand.
TGACCGACGTCGGCGAGTTAGATTGCGCTTAAGTTCGGGAACTGATTAACATCGGCTGGAGATGACCCGTATCAACTTAGCTAGCTGGTTAAGAGCATAATATATTTTAATGTATATTAGAAGTACATTAATTGTGTTTACCTTACAAAATATTAAAAATTAATAAATATTTCTTTATTCAACTTGATCACTCCCGCTAGACATGCCGCGAACTTCCAATTTGCTGCATGTGATTCCAACGCGGGCGTTGGTGGCCCTTACACACACACACACACAATATTATATATATATAATATATATATATAGAAAACTCGAATAATTAGGATAGATGAAGTGTGCGTATGTACTTGGGGTCCACTTAATTAGTCGTTCCAAGTTGAGATATATCTCTAATTCGAATGCACGTAATGGCGATTCGGTTCCACGTACACCGCTATCTTTTTTTTTTTTTTGACAATAAGCCCCTATTTGTCCCTGCATGTCGTCCAATCACACCGAAATCTATCATATCTCAGGCTCTCAGCATTGTTTCCACACGTACACGCTTATTTAGAGGCTCTCTTCTAGATTAACTAACTAGTTCTATGTCTGTGCGATGTACGGAAATATTTTAGGTATAAAAATATTTAATATAATTATAAAATTTTATTTATTTAAATAATATTATAATTATTTATAAAGAATTTCAAATATAACAACATCACATTATCTATAATATAAAGTGAAAAATAAATATTTTCAGCAAATAATAAATCCACGTCATGTATATTGCGAGATGTTTGTCTATAAATATCATTTAGGTAATATTCATAAATCTCTGATAAATTTTCTTTATTAATAAAAACATTACATATGATTTCAAAAACTAATTTATTTGTTTTCAGGGATGAACATATGTTTTAAAATTGAAATTAGATTACCAGAAATATTTCGTATGTAAGTTTTCAAGGCCCAAAAAAATAATTTCATGCAATATAAATAAATGCTATTAAATTTTAACATAACATAAATCATAAAATAATAAAGAATTGGTTATCAAAATGGATATAAGTGAATATGAAAAATATAACATATAAATAGTCTTTACATGTACTAATAGATTTACACGTACTATTTACATGTGTAACATAACAAATTTATAGGTATAACATAACATTCTTTTCACAAACTATTATTAGGTGTAATATAATAATTCGCATGTATAGATGTTAATTCGTAAAAACTACACCTGATAATTTTAGTCTTTAGTTGAGATCTTTTTGGGGTGCATCATATTTTTATATCTTTTTATTTTTTGTGTTTGTTCTGATCTTAAGAACAACTGCCTAAAAATAATAAATATTGTAATTTGTTAAATACTTGTAATGGCGGGTGATGGTGGGGTTGGCGTTGCCACGATGGTGTGCATCTCCCACTGCCTGAATTCATTGTTCAGTGTAATGGTGTAGGCTAATTTCTTGACATAAATATTGTGTCTTCTATTAATCATTGTAATGGCTTGTGATCTTCTTCCAGCACCTTCGCTTCAACAATCTGTGAATGTTCTCCTTAGTTCTAGCATATTCTTATAACAAATTACCTGTAACAAAACACTACTATATATATTATCAAGGCTGGAGGACGATGTGCTCTAAGCCATTTTTCTACTTCTTTTCATCTTCTTCCATCCTTCAACTTTCAGGATGTGGATGTAGTCATGCCGCCACCGGGCATCCGCTACACCAGCGCCTCCCCAAAGTGGTTGAAGGAGATGGTCACTTGCATCCCCAAGCTTGTCTCGCCTCGCCTGCGTGTTGTGCTCCAGCAGCATCACCTCGTCGTGGTGCGAGAAGTAGTTGTTGGACATGGTGATCCCCGTCGACCCCACGATCGCATCAATAAGCCCATGCATCCGTGCAGTAGGATAGCGAGCAATGGTCCATCCAGATGTTCTGCGCACCGAAAGGAGATGTCGTCGCCGTTCGACTTCCTGTAGAACGCGTGATAAGTTTGTTAGCCTTGCCCTGTATAAGGATGATGCCCGTCAAGGACTACCGGTTGAGCAAGGAGGTCATCGTTGAGCAGCACAGAACCATGTGCGGCGCACTACAGTGGCCAAGCAAGGAACTATACTGCAGAAGGGAGGCCAGGAACAAAGTTGAAAGCCACGTAGAAGAGGGTGGGAGGGGGATAGGTTCCATGCAGCATAAGAGAAGGAACGGAGGATAGAGTGCTCCAAAGGAAGTATCGCCCTCTTGACATCGCCGAGAATGAAGGGCGCCCGACATCATCGATCTACTGATTCGAATCTCTTGCGATCTGCCAGTCGACGCCGCTGCCCCCTCTGCTTCTTCCTCCTCACCCTCCTCCTCGTATCTACTGCCTGTAGTTAAAAAAAAAACGAAAGGAACGGCTGCGAGGGTGGAGAATAGTTTGGTTATTGTGATAACCGTTTAAGAATTTTTTTAAAAATAGATGAACTGTCTGCTCCAAACTATTATTGTGAAGGGACGTCGCCAGTGGGTGCTCGAGCGCCGCAGGTGGCCTGCGCGAAGTTGTACAGTGGCATCCCAGTGCAAACAGAGGTGGGGCACATGCAAGCACCCGTCGCATGCAGATTGGCGGATTGTCCTCTGTAGGTGGTGTGCCCATCACCGGAAGCAGAATGGATGCACCGCTGCAGGATGGTGTGGACGCTGTGAGGAGAGCAGACAAAGCAGACGACGATGCACGGGTCCATTCTGCTTCGGATGTCAACATGGGTCGGCTCAAGCCGAGGTGACCACGGAGGTGCTTCTCGCCGAAGGGTGAGCCGAGATGACCAATGCGATGAATCTTCCCTGAGGCACGCTTGGCCGACGAGACGCATGCTTCGAGATCCTGACCTGACCTGCAAAGCCCGCCGAGAGGCCTCGGCGGGGAGACACTCCGACACTCTAGTCAGTTGTTAGCCAAGCAGAACGGCCTAGCCTAGGGTGGAATAGCGTACCTGTGCCGGTGGAGTATCTGCCCTTTATATAGTGCTAGGATACCTGTGTATGATTTGGACGATCCCGCTAATCTCACTGGGGGTTTCCGTGATTATCGCCGGATTGGATGTTGCCCACGTACCGCCAGATCATGGCGATAGTGGTCTTAACAGCCGCAGTTATCAATCCCGTGATCTTCGGACATTACTTTATTCGCCTCGTCCGTCATGTGACTAACGCTCTGGGGAGCACTTCGAGTGCGCTGAGTTCAACATCGGCATTTTCTGAGGAGGATTTTGTGGCCGATCTTAAGAAGTCGCCCGAGGAGTAGAGCTGATGATATTTTTGATCTGAATTGTCGAAGGATTGCTGTGGGGGAAGTGCAAGCACGTCTGGCACAAGGTTGCGCAGCGGCGACCTTCGAGATCGTCCTCGACGAGCAGAGTGAATTGGCCCTAAAGAGCAAAGAGGTCACACTATCCGACATGAACGTCGGCTGACGAATGCTCTGCCTGCGATGAAGGTTGTCAGTATGTGTCCTGATGAGGTCAGCAAAGCGAACCGACCTATCGGGATATCACTGTATCAGCCACGATTACCGCACGTGCGGGTTTCAGGGGGACGTGTCTTCCGAGCATCCCGCAGTCGGGTGAACTGTCTTCCGGGCATCCCGCAGTCGGGTGAACTGTCTTCCGGGCATCCCGCGGTCGGGTGAACTGTCAGACAACGCTCTTGCCATAACTGCAATAACCAGCTGCCGCTGGGACGACTATAGGTCAGATGGGTTGAGCGTAGCTCGGCCGCCATTCAACGTCATTCGCGAGTACTACTTCGGGGCAAGACGTGCACAAAGGCACCACTTCAGATATAGCTGTGCTGAGAGATCGTCTTGGTCGAGCTTCGAAAGATGGCCTGAGGTGTTCAATATGTTTGAACCGCCGGACCATACTCGTCCGATAGCATATATTTGCCATTCTGAGAAAGGTCATCGCCTTGTCTTTCGGGTGGTCGGCTTGGCTCGGATCTTAGCCGACCTGCCGAGAACATACCGCATCAAGTTTGTTAGCCTTGCCCTATATAAGAATGACGTTCGTCAAGGACTACCGGTTGAGCATGGAGGTCATCGTTGAGCAGCACAGAACCATGTGCGGCACACTACAGTGGCCAAGCAAGGAACTATACTGGAGAAGGGAGGCCAGGAACAAAGTGAAAGCCACATAGAAGAGGGTGGGAGGGGGCTAGGTTCCATTGAGCATAAGAGGAAGGAACAGAGGATAGAGTGCTCCAAAGGAAGTATTGCCTTCTTGACATCTTCGAGAATGAAGTGCGCCGACATCATCGATCTACTGATTCGAATCTCCTGCGATCTGCCAGTCGACGCCGCTGCCTCCTTGCTTCTTACTCCCACCCTCTCCTCTTCTACTACTTGTAGTTAAAAAAAAATAAATGAAAGGAACGGCTGCGAGGGTGGAGAATAGTTTGGTATTGTGATAAACGTTTAAGAATTTTTTTAAAAAATAGATGAACTGTCTGCTCTAAACAGTTATTGTGAAGGGACGTCACCGGTGGGTGCTCGAGCGCCGCGGGTGGCCTGCGCGAAGTGTACAGTGGCGTCCCGGTGCAAACAAAGGTGGGGCACATGCAGGCACCCGTCGCATGCACATTGGCGGATTTTCCTCTGTAGGTGGTGTGCCCATCATCGGAAGCAGAATGGATGCACCGCTGCAGGCTGGTGTGGACATTGTGAGGAGAGCAGACAAAGCAAATGACGATGCACGGGTCCATTCTGCTTCGGATGTCAACATGGGTCAGCTCAAGCAGAGGTGACCACGGAGGTGTTGCCCAGCTAGCAAGCCCAGAGGGGGGGTGAATGTGATTCTTAAAAATATTAAGAACTTTCAACCTGTTCACAAAACAGTCACACAAAACACACTTCACAGATTGTTAGTGTTGATGAAGGAAAAATCAAACACACAAAGGCAATCACACGACACCGAGAATTATCCTGGTTTGGATCTCCTCTCCTTAGGATCCTACGTTTAGTCCCTGAGCAATATCTCAGGATTTCACTAACAAGGGTACAGTCCCCCTTAAGGACACTACAGCACCCAGCACCCCAACTGGTCTTCCTTCACTCGAAGGGAACAACACCCTGGATACCCCACTAGGTCTTCCTTCACAACTGAAGGGAACAACACCCTAGATACCACACCAGGTCTTCCTTCACAACCGAAGGGAACAATACAGGAAATGTGAAATTAGATCAAGCCCTTAGATCAAGCTTATACAATGCTAGATCTGAAGCTAACTGAGAGGAAGATCTACAGTGTGGGACACTCTCAGTTTACAGAAGCTCTCAAGACTAACACACTGAATGCAAAGAGCTAAGAGCTTGAATAGAAGGGAGTGAGGCTTTGCTCTTCAGAATGCTCGCAGAAAGCTTGTGAAAGATTTTCGTTTGAAACTCTAATTATGTCTTCTGGAGCTTCAGTCTTCTATATATATCTTCTATTTGAAAATTTGAACGTTGAAGTGCCCGCTGTCTCTAAGCTTTTGTTTACGTTAGACTGCATGGTCCTGCAGAGCTTCCCGTTCAACGGTCTTCATGCACACACAGAGAGAAGATCTTCTGTAATATCCTTTGGCTTCTATTTTTTCCAACGTTGTATGATGAGTGCTGTCAGAGACCTGCATGCATTACAAGCTTAAACAATAGACAGCTAGGTTGTCTCTTGTTGTCAGTCAACGTTAGACTGATTTTATACAGAAATAGAAGTTTCATTTTGTTCTTCTAAAAGATGTTTACAGAGTAGGCACGATAATGGAAGATATCGTCTGCATGCACTATAGTGATATGTACTATCGTAATAAATGCATGGCTGTCAAAAGATATACGTGAACACTTTGACTTTTTCAACGTATTAAAAAATTAGCTCGAAAACCAAACTGTTATTTTCCATGAAATCGTTACATGTATGACTTATGAAATCGTTATGCAAATGAGTTGATATTCATGTAAATCGTTGTGCACTTATTAGCAAATCGTTATACACAAGTCGTTATAATCAAATCGTTAAAGACAATGTGAATGAATCGTTATTTACTGTATCGAATCGTTATAAGAGTAAATCGTTATGACAGTATAGGCAAATCGTTGTGAACCAAGTCGTTACGAGCAAATCGCTGTTCTTCACTTAAGAAATCGATGTGAGACCAAATCATTGTTCTCACTTAAGAAATCGATGCGATAAGTAAATCGATGTGATCACTAGAGAAATCGTTATGATAGCAAATCGTTATGTCCACTAAAGAAATCGTTATGACCACTAAAGAAATCGTTATGATAGCAAATTGTTATGACCACTAAAGAAATCGTTATGATAGCAAATTGTTATGACCACTAAAGAAATCGTTATGATAGCAAATCGTTACGACCACTAAAGAAATCGTTATGATAGAAAATCGTTACGATCACTAAAGAAATCGTTACGATCACTAAAGAAATCGTTACGAGGGAAAATCGTTACGAATACTTAACAAATCAATGTGAGGGTAAATCGTTGCGATCACTTATCGAATCGTTGTGAGGGCAAATCGTTGCGATCACTTAATGAATCGTTGTGAGGGTAAATCATTGCGATCACTTAACTGATAAAAGCACAAAGCGAATTCTTATGAGTATGAAATCGTTATGAGCAAGGAAATCGTTGTAGCTTTGATGAAATCATTATGACTTATAGAGAATCGATGTGTATATGGATAGTGTGAAGAATACTTACCTGTTTGGCTTGTTTTTCTTTTGTTTTGTTTCCTGTGCTCAAACCTTAGAGCAAATAAGTTAGATTTCACTAATATCTTAGTTTTGTTAATCACCAAAATCGATATGTAATTAATTTAAATTATATAGGGATAAACTGATCATCAGGAGGTGCTTCTCGCCGAAGGGTGAGCCGAGACGACCAATGCGATGAATCTTCCCTGAGGCACGCTTGGCCGACGTGACGCATGCTCCGAGATCCTGACCTGACCTACAAAGCCCGCCGAGAGGCCTCGGCGGGGAGACACTCCGACGCTCTAATCAGTTGCTATCCAAGCAGAACGGCCTAGCCTAGGGTGGAATAGCATACCTGTGCCGGTGGAGTATCTGCCCTTTATATATTGCTAGGATCCTGTGTATGAGTTGGACGATCCCGCTAATCTCGATGGGGGTTTCCGTGATTATTGCCGGATTGGATGTTGCCCACGTACTGCCAGATCATGGCAATCGTGGTCTTAACTGCCTCGGTTATCAATCCCGTGATCTTTAGACATTACTTTATTCGCCTCGTCCGTCACGTGACCAACGCTCCGGGGAGCACCTCGAGTGTGCTGAGCTCAACGTCGGCATTTTATGAGGAGGAGTTTGTGGCCGATCTTAAGAAGTCGGCCCGAGGAGTAGAGCTGATGATATTTCTAATCTGAATCGTCGGAGGAGGCTGCTGTGGGGGAAGTGCAAGCACGTATGGCACAAGGTCGGCTGTGCGCCGACCTTCGAGATCGTCCTCGACCGAGCAGCGTGAGATGGCCCCAAAGAGCAAAGAGGTCACACTGTCCGACCATGAACGTCGGCTGACGAATGCTCTGCCTGCGATGAAGGTTTCAGCATGTGTCCTTGATGAGGTTGGCCAAGCCGAACTGACCTATTGGGATATCACCGTATCAGCCACGATTACCGCACGTGCTGGTTTTGGGGGACGTGTCTTCCGAGCATCCCGCAGTCGGGTGAACTATCTTTGGGCATCCTATAGTCGGGTGAACTGTCTTCCGAGCATCCACGGTCGAGTGAACTATCAGAAAAGTGCTCTTTCCATAACTGTAAATAACCCCCTGCCGCTGGGATGACTATAGGTCGGATGGGTCGAGCGTAGCTCGGCCGCCATTCAACGTCATTCGCGAGTACCACTTCGGGGCATGTCGTGCACAAAGGCACCAGGTCGGATATAGCCATGCTGAGAGATCATCTTGGCCGAGCTTCGAAAGATGGCTCGAGGTGTTTATATGTTTGAACCGTCGGACCATACTCGTCCGATAGCATATAGCTGTCATTCTGAGAAAGGTCATCGCCTTGTCTTCCAGGTGGTCGTCTTGGATCGGATCTTAGCCGACCTGTCGAGAATATACCGCATCATTGGCCCCCCAGGTTCGCGTTGGACTGTGAATCGTAGGCCGAGGTGAAGCTGTTGAAGAATACGCGCCCTCGCCTCATCATTGTGCCAACCCACGTGGCCATCTCAGCATTACATTGTCATGCTGTCAGCGCCGGCCTGCTACCTGCCACGCCGTCAAGTCGTCTATTCATTCTGTTCCGCACCATATTTCCAGATCTTCTCGACTGTCGTGCGAACTCCAACCGCCACGTCACCTCCTCGACTCCCGCAAGCCATGATTCGGTTTTTTTTTGCTTCTCGCGCCGATTGGATCCGAGGCATCGCTCGGCGGCCAATCGATTCACGCCTTGTTAGAATCTGAACCGTTCTTCTCGAATTGGAATCTTGTCATTCTCGAGGTCGGGGTGGACCTCTTATGACTAGTCAATTCTCGAGGTCGACTCAGACCTCTATGACATCGAAACCATCAATTCTCGAAGTCGCTGGGACCTTTGACCACGTCAATTCTCGAGGTCGGCTCGGACCTCTATGACACCAAAACCAAGTCATTCTTGAGGTTGGTGCAGACCTCTTATGACCATGAAACCAAGTCAATTCTCGAGTCGGCATGGACCTCTATGATCACAAAACCAAGTCAATTCTCGAGGTCAGCGCGGACCCTATGACCACAAAACCAAGTCAATTCTCGAGGTCGGAGCGGACCTCTTATGACCATGTCAATTCTCGAGGTCGGCTCGGACCTTTATGACATCGAAACCATCAATTCTTGAGGTCGCTCGGACCTCTGACCACGTCAATTCTCGAGGTCGGCTCGGACCTCTATGACACCAAAACCAAGTCAATTCTTGAGGTCGGCGTGGACCTCTTATGACCACGAACCAGTCAATTCTCGAGGTCGGCGTGGACCTTTATGACTACAGCCAACTCTCATGGTCGGCTCTAACCTCGTCAATGCTCGAGGTCGGCTCGGACCTCTATGATCAGCAATCCACGAGGTCGGCTTAAACCTCTATGACCGCCATCAGCCCACGTTGGACGTTGTTTCTCAGTTCCCAGAGAGTGCCGAAGCGACCTCGTCCAGTGAACTACGACGTCCACGACCATTGTGTGCATCGAAGCGACACGCCATTAGTCCATGTCGGACGTCGTCTCTCAGTTCCAGGAGTGCCGAAGCGACCTCGTCCAGCGAACAATGACATCCACGTCAATTGGGTGTGCTGAAGCAACCACGCCATCAGTCCACGTCGGACGTCGTCTCTCAGTTCCAGGAGAGTGCCGAAGCGACCTCGTCCAGCGAACCACGACGTCCACAACCATTGCGTGTGCCGAAATGACCACACCATCAGTCCACGTCGGACGTTGTCTCTCAGTTCTAGGAGAGTGCCGAAGCGACCTCGTCCAGCAAACTACGACGCCCACGTCAATTGGGTGTGCCGAAGCGACCACACCATCAGTCCACGTCGGGCGTCGTCTCTCGGTTCCAGGAGAGTACCGAAGCGACCTCGTCCAGCGAACTACGACATCCACGTCAATTGCGTGTGCCGAAGCGACCACGCCATCAGTCCACGTCGGACGTCGTCTCTCAATTCCAGGAGAGTGTCGAAGCGACCTCGCCAGTTAACTACGACGTCCATGTCAATTGGGTGTCCGAAGCGACCACGCCATCAGTCCACGTCGGATGTCGTCTCCCAGTTCCCGGAGAGTACCGAAGTGACCTTGTCTAGCGAACTACGATGTCCACGTCAATTCGGTGTGCCGAAGCGACCATGCCATCAGTCTACGTCGGACATCGTCTCTCAGTTCTAGAGAGTGCCAAAGCGCCTCGTCCAGCAAACTACGACGTCCACATCAATTGGGTGTGTCAAAGCGACCACGCCATCAGTCCACGTCAGACGTCGTCTCTCAGTTCCAAGAGAGTGCCGAAGCGACCTCATCCAGCGAACTACGACGTCCACGTCAATTGGGTGTGCCGAAGTGACCACGCCATCAGTCCACATTGGACGTCGTCTCTCAGTTCTAGGATAGTGCCGAAGCGACCACGTCCAGCGAACTACAACATCCACGTCAATTGTTTGCCGAAACGACCACGCCATCAGACCATGTCAGACGTCGTCTCTTAGTTCCAAAAGAGTGCCGAAGCGACCTCGTCCAGCGAACTACGACGTCCACGTCAATTGGGTGTGCCAAAGCGACCACGCCATCAGTCCACGTCGGACGTCATCTCTCAGTTCTCGGAGAGTGTCGAAGCAACCTCGTCCAGTGAACTACGACGTCCACGTTAATTGGGTGTATCGAAGCGACCACGCCATCTCTCCTACTCAGTAGAGTGCCCTCGGGCGTCGTCTCTCAGTTCCAGAAGAGTACCGAAGCGACCTCGTGCAGCGAACTACAACATCCACGTCAATTGCGTGTGCCGAAGCGACCGCCATCAGTCCACATCGGACGTCGTCTCTTAATTCCAGGAGAGTGTCGAAGCGACCTCGTCCAGTGAACTACGACGTCCATGTCAATTGGGTGTGCCGAAGCGACCACGCCATCAGTCCACGTCGGACGTCGTCTCCTAGTTCCCGGAGAGTACCGAAGCGACCTTGTCTAGCGAACTATGATTTCCACGTCAATTCGGTGTGCCGAAGCGACCACGCCATCAGTCTACATCGGAAATCATCTCTCAATTCTAGGAGAGTGCCGAAGAGACCTCGTCCAACGAACCACGACATCCATGACCATTGCGTTTGCCGAAATGACCACGCCATCAGTCCACGTCGGACATCGTCTCTCAGTTCCAAGAGTGCCGAAGCGACCTCATCCAGCGAACTACGACGTCCACGTCAATTGGGTGTGCCGAAGTGACCACGCATCAGTCCCATTGGACGTCGTCTCTCAGTTCCAGGATAGTGCCGAAGCGACCACGTCCAGCGAACTACGACGTCCACGTCAATTGTTTGCAGAAACGACCACGCCATCAGTCCATGTCAGACGTCGTTTCTTAGTTCCAGGAGAGTGCCGAAGCAACCTCGTCCAGCGAACTACGACGTCCACGTCAATTGGGTGAGCCTAGCGACCACGCCATCAGTCCACGTCGGACGTCGTCTCTCAGTTCTCGGAGAGTGTCAAGCGACCTCGTCCAGTGAACTACGACGTCCACGTCAATTGGGTGGTCGAAGCGACCACGCCTCTCTCCTGCTCAGTAGAGTGCCCTCGGGATAACAAACCACAATGCCGTAATGTAATCGACCGAGATTCGACTTTTTCGATCCGTCAAATCATGCACGTTCAGAGGAAACTCAACTCTTTACTGATAAATCAAAACAATTAAAGCAGGTTCCAGGCGCATCCGACCTGCCGACCATAATGACGGCTCACACCTGAGGTCTTTTAATCGCACAATATGGGTTTTCGATTTAGTGTACGCATAAGCTCTATTACATAATAAAGAAGACGATGCCTAAGAGACTCGTCATTTCCCTTTTTGACTGTTCTCTGGAAATTCTTGTCGGGGTGACCTTATACACCTCTGGTCGCCCCTTTCCGTTCATAGATAATGCCTCAGGGGCTTCTCAATGACACACAGAGTTGAGTTCATCTAAAGAGGTGTAGGAAAGCCTCATTGACCTTTAGTAGCGTCTTCCACAGAAGACCCAATGTTGCTGTAAGTTCAACATGGGTCGGCTCAAGCCGAGTTGACCACGGAGGTGCTTCTCGCCGAAGAGTGAGCCGAGATGACCATGCGATGAATCTTCCTTGAGGCGCCTTGGCCGACGTGACGCATGCTCCAAGATCCTGACCTGACCTGCAAGGCCTGTAATACCCCAAATTTTTTATACTAGTTATTTATTCCAAAACAAGGATAATTAAGTTATAATACATTAATGTTATCTATAAATTGAAATAATTGACGTGTAAGTATGACTGGTGGTAATGAACATTACCCCATGACGCGCATCGAAATGCGTGCCTCCACAGAGCGATTCTGGAAACGACGTCAAAAAAAAATCCGAGAACATCATAATTTCCAGAAAATGTGAAGAATTTAATATGTAATTACATGAATTTTTCGACGTACGGATTTCAACGTACAATCGACGCGACCATTTTTCGGGTGATTTTTCACCTATTGCAAAATAAAATCTAAAATTTTATTAAAAACATCACAATTAGTAAAACCATCATATTAATGTATGGTTAAAATTTCATGATTAATGGATATCATTTGAGTATGTTTACATCAACCTTAGTGGACCAGCTGAATTACTTAGGATTTACGGAATGACTTTTCTGGGTAATTGTATAAGGGGTACGTGGAGGCTTTAGATGAAGACAACACTTGAGGAAACATGGTAACACCTCAGTTACCATGTGTAACTCTCTCATCTTGCATGGGCTAGGTGTCCAAGTGAGGTAAATGATTCTTACCTTAACACCTACCCCCCCTACGTGTTCATGTCATGTAACCGGTTTTGGTTCTATAAAAACCCTCCATCACCATCGTACACACCCTTTTCTCTCTCTCTAACTGGTGTGAGTGTGCTACATCAGAAGTTTCTCCACTTCCACTGCCATTCTAGTGAATTGAGCTATCAATTCTCTTTGAGGAAGCTTCAACGGTTGTTCTGGTTCATCTCCTTGGGGTGGATTGCTGTGGAACTTCTTCTTCGTGCAAGTGTGCTCTGCTTCCTTATATTTCTGTGGATTTCTGAAGCCAAGGATCTCACTCTCACTTCAACAAGGTAGGATTCCCTCTTGATCTTTCCAATTTCTTCTACCACCTCCCTTGGATTCTCTGGGTAGTGGCATGAAGAAATCTAAGTCCAATGTGAAAATCCAGACATTTGTGAAATCTGGAAACTTGATATTGATCCTATTGTTACCAAGGTTTAGAAATCAGTTCATGATAGGAAATCAACATGTCATCATGTTTTAGCTGATCCACAAGTCATAAGTATCTACATCTTGTTGTCTTCCAACCATTCAACACAATTTAGAGTGTTGCTTCTATTGTATGGATTAGATAGAACCCAATGATTCTTCTTTTAGCTAACTTAATGTGTTGAGGTATGAAAAGACTCATTAGTTGGTTCAATTCATATAAGACTCACATAGAAAGATGAGGAGAAGAGTTCTAAGAAGTAGTACTTCCATTATCCTCTTTGAGTTCACTTTTAGCTAGAACACCCTTGTAAATTAAGTCCCATGATCTTCAGTTTTCAGATCATGTTACCATGAGTTTTATATTTGAAACCACACTTGTATAGGGTCCAAATCATCTTAGGAACATAGAGTAACTTTATAGATCCATTGGAGGTCAAATGGAATGGTTTTTATGCAGTTTACATAGCCCTGTCGACAGACGAAGGTCTGCCTGTCGACAGGAACCCCTGGCCAGAACCCAGAACTTTCGCCTGAGTGTACCTATCGACAGACCCATGCTGGCTGTCGACAGATACACACAGAGCTGAAAGCTCAGCTCTGGCAGAGCAGCCCTGTCGACAGCAGATCAAGGCCTGTCGACAGGTCATGCCAAACCTTGTTTCTAGCCTTGTTTTGACCCCGTTCTTTCATGAAATCATACTCTTTTGTTCTACTTGTTAGTATACCTTTAGATTATGTATTTTACTACCAAAACAACCATTTAAACCAGTCATGTACCCTTCTTTGTACCATGAGTTATTTCTCCGAAGTTCCGAACAACATGGACCTCGAAAAGTTACCAATCTTGAAATCAGTAAGAAAACATAGTTTCTTCACTCTTATGTGTAAACTTTGAATGAATCCTTGTGGTTTTACCTACTAACTCAGTTGGTGAACCTTTCATTTCATCATGAGTAATTTCTTCGAAGTTCCGAACAAAATTGTTCTTGTGAAGATTCGAAAATTCTGAACTAGAGAAGGAACATAGTTCCTTGTTCTTGTGTGTGATTCATGAGTGTATCCTTGTGTACCTTGATTCATCACAAGGATAAGTGTGTGATGATGACACTTGTGAGTCTTGGAACTCATTCGAGAAAAATGCCTGGCAAATAAGGGCTGGTTCAGTCCTGGGGAGAGCACCTGAATTCGTCAGTGGCCGCGCGGGGGCGAATAAGGACGTCGTGGATGTTGGCATGCATCAACTCGTGATTGATTGGTCATCATATCATGCTTGAGTGCGTGATATTGTATCTGATTTGGAATTCTAAAATCATCCTGAGTTATTGATTCTATTTCCAACTTTATACTTGTTGAATACATGATATCGAATAAACTTGTACTTCCGTTCTGGGAACACATCCTGCTAGTGATCCTTACTTGTTCTATCTTGAATATTTATCTATTTGAATCCTTATAGAAATGTTGAATCCTACTGGGCTAGTTAGCTCATTCAATTCAATATTTCAGGTGAACAAGATGGAGGAACTACTTAAGGGGGAAATGTGTGCTGAGAGGACCACCTATATCAAGCAGTGTCGTGCAGTTATCCTTGCTTTCTTTATAGTTATAAATGAGAATGTAATAAGTTACAAGTACTTTTGTTGGATCCTCATTCAGACTATGATGAGGAACATCATGTATAATTCCGCAAACCTACTTGATATGAACAAAATATGTATTACCCGTCATGTATATTATCTGTCAAGTTCGGTAAATGTAGTTTTGCTAGGACGTGACAGATTAAATTGGTATCAGAGCATTAGTACGATAAACCTAGGTAACCCGTGAGTTGGGGTAGAAATTGGGATTAGTTTATATAATCTTGTAGTTACATAAATGCTTAACTTGGCATCTATTTCAGTATGGACATGAATGCCCAAGAAAGAATGGTGGCAGCACTGGAATGCTACGCCAATATTTAGAGGCATATGCCCACGCACAGCAGGAAGCTCATGTGCAACTTAAGGAGGAAGTCCTTAATCTGACCGCGGTTGCATTTCATGCCGGCAATCCTCGTGCTTCTCTGGACGTTATGACTCAAGTCATGTGCAGGTGGACAGACAACCTAAGCTGGGCAAGATATGTTGCTTCACCAGTTTGAGGGATATTGGAAGCTCTAACCGATGCAGCCAGAGAATTATATCACGGAACCGATGAAGTACAGCAGCCTCACCTGCTGAAGCTGTCATAGACTTGACCCAAAACTGAAAAGACTTTGGAAAACTTGTCCTTCTTTTTGTAACCTCTCCTTTTGTGTAATGTCAGTTGTGAATATGTAATTCCCATGTGTGGGAATGAGGGTTAATGAAGGATGTTTGGTAATGTGGAACAGTGGAAAGTAAGAGAAGGCAGTGGGTTATTTGTTAGCTATGATTGTACATATTGATGTAAATATTTGACTAGTGAATGAAATGGTGCGTTATGTGATTTTGAAATATTTTATGTGATGAATGCAAGTTGGATGGATATGAAATTAATGTATGTTCTATTGGATGTTACAGATTATATATATCTTGTCATGGATGGAGGTGATGCTAGTTGGAAGGAAATGGAAAATTCGATGCATGATCTGACCCGAGTAATGAGGAATGTAGCAAAGAGTAATAGCCATAATGGGACAAGCCTGTTCAGGATTTCCGAAGTTTAGATCCTCCGAGATTCTCAGGAAGTACCGATCCGGATGAAGCCGAGAATTGGCTAAAGGACATGGAAAGGATCTTGGAGTAATTAAGTGTACTGAAGAGAAAAGATTCGATTAGTAACTTTTCAGTTGGAACGAGATGCTAGAGCGTGGTGGGACACGGTGACATCTACATTGGAAGATCCAAGTCAAATGAGTTGGGATGAGTTTGTAGAACTGTTTAATGATCAGTATTTTTCTGAAGTTGTCCAGGAGAAGAAAGCCACTGAATTTGCTAATATGAAACAGTTAAGGATGACTATATCCGAATATGAGGCTCAATTTGCTCGACTGTCGAAGTATGCTCCACATCTCATAGCCCGGATAAATTAAAAGCCAAGAGATTCATGAATGGACTACGTCCTGTCTATATTATGCAGTTAACTTCTCATCTGATTATTACGTATTCATAAATGGTCAAAAGAGCGTTGGCTCTAGAAGCTGCTAATGATTTGGTGGATAAAATTAAAGGAAGGTCAGGAGAGGATCGAAAGAGAAAATTTGAGTCAGGAATTACCTCGAAAGTGCAGCAATCTGGAAAGAAGTTAGGGAAAGCTTCAAATGGAAACAAGGAAGTGTGTACGCATTGTCATGTTAGAGGACATAAAGCGAGGTTTGTTGGCGTAGGTTTGGGAGCATGCCTTAAGTGTGGAAGTACTCAGCATCGCATTTCGAATGTCCGACAATTAAGAATATGCCAGCTAAAGCAAATCCTCAAGCAAGACAAACAAAACAAGGAAATACAAGCAATTCAAGAAGTGAACCTGTCTTCGCAAGAAGCGGACTGATTGAAGTACACTAATAGTAAACTCAAAACTTGCACATGTACTATTTGATTCAGGAGCTACACACTCCTTTATTAGTTATAATTTTGCTAAGTCATTGGAAGTACAGCCAGTCTTATTGTCTACACAATTGGAAGTGGCAACACCTTTGAGTGAGGGTAAAAGCTTAGAGAATATTATCCTGATAGTCAGATTTTATGTGATGGACACAATTTATATGGTGATTTGATATGCTTGGAAATGTGGATTACGATGTGATCCTCGGAATGGATTGGTTATCTAAACCCATGCTAACTTAGATTTCAAATTAAGACGGGTCACATTTCTGGGAAGGAAAATTGTTCTATAACTCTTGATAAACCTCATATTAGAAGATACCGATAATCTCAGCAGTCAAGGCTTGTAAGCTTGTACGAAAAGGTTGTCAAGGTATTTGGCATCGGTAGCAATACTAAACCAAGATATCACGGGATTGAGTGATATCCATAGTAAAGAATTTCTTGATGTTTTTCCTGAAGAATTATCTGGCATACCACCTAATAGAGAAGTGAACTTTTCCATTGAATTAGTACCGGGAGCTACACCAATTTCAAGAACACCGTATAGAATGTCAATGGAGGAGTTGAAAGAATTGAAAGGCAATTATTAGAACTGATAGAAAAGGGATTTATTAGACCTAGTACCTCGCCTTGGGGTGCTCCTGTGTTATTCGTGAAGAAAAAGGATGGGTCTATGCGGTTATGTATAGATTACCGACAGTTGAACCAGTTGACCATAAAGAACAAATACCCCCTTCCAAGAATTGACGATCTATTTGATCAATTGTCTGGAGCTCAGTAATTTCTAAGATTGATTTAAGATCTGGATACCACCAACTAAGAATTCAAGAGCAAGATATTCATAAGACAACTTTTAGAACACGGTATGGACACTATGATTCGTGGTAATGCCATTCGGATTGACAAATGCACCTGCGGCATTTATGCGTTTGATGAATGATGTGTTCAGATCTTATTTAGATCAATTTGTGGTGTGTTTATAGATGATATATTGATTTATTCCAAGAGCATAGAAGAACATGAGGCACATTTACGAATTACCTTGCAACTATTGAGAGATCACCAGTTATATGCAAAGTTTAGTAAATGTGAATTTTGGACAGAACAGGTGATGTTCTTGGGCATATTATTTCAAAAGAAGGATTGTCTGTGGATTCTTCAAAAGTTGAAACCATACAGAATGGAACAACCAAAGAACCTCACTGAAGTTAGAAGTTTCTTGGAATGGCTAGCTATTACCGGCAATTTGTTCAGAATTTTTCAAGAATTGCCTCGCCTCTTACACAATTGACCAGAAAAGGAACTACATTCGTTTGGGTGAGATTGTAAACAAGCATTTCAGTTATTATAGGAATGTCTATCATCTGCACCAATCCTAGCTTTGCCAGTAGAAGGAAAATTATTTGAAGTTTATACTGATGCTTCAAGTATTGGACTAGGATGTGTATTGATGCAAGATAGACGAGTCATTGCTTATGCATCAAGACAATTGAAGATTCATGAGAAAAATTATCCAGTAGATTGGAGTTAGCCGCAGTAGTTTTTGCTCTTAAACTTTGGAGATTATCTATATGACATCATTTATAGTCTATTCTGATCATAAGAGCCTTAGTATTTGTTTTCACAGAAAGAATTGAATATGAGACAAAGAAGGTGGATGGAGTATATCAAAGATTATGATTTCAAAATTGAATACCATCCAGGGAAAGGCAATACTGTGGCTGATGCACTCAGCAGAAATCCTATAGCCAAAGTATGCCATTTACAAGTAAGGGAGTGGAAATTGCTAGAGGATTTTCCACATTGAGCTTAAAGGTGGAACCAAAGAAGGAAAGATTGTTATTAATAACTTGACAGTTCAGTCAGATTATTGAGGCAAATTAAAGAACAACAAGACATGACCCTATGTTGACAGAAATCAGGGAAAAATTGATCTCTAAACCTGATTTTAATGAAGATTCCCAAGGAAATCTTCGATTTCGAGACAGGTTATGTGTGCCGGATGATTGTGAGATATCAAAAAGCAATTCTAGAAGAAGCACATCGATCATATTATACTATTCATCCTGGAGCTGTTAAGATGTATCAAGATTTAAAGAAACATTTTTGTGGTGCAATATGAAGAAAGATATTGTAAATTTCATAGCAAGATGCTTAACATGTCAGAAAATCAAAGCTGAGCATCAGAACCAGCAGGAAATTAATCCACTAGAAGTGCCAGAGTGGAAATGGGACAGTATTGGTATGGATTTTATTGGGATTACCGAGAACTCGAAGTGGATTTGATGCTATAGGGTATTATTTAACGACTTACCAAGTCAGCCCATTTCTTAGCAATCAAGACACGATGGTCAGTGGGTGTCTTAGCCGCACTTTATATGAAAGAAATTGTCAGATTACATGGAATTCTAAGGAATATAGTTTCAGATAGAGATGCTAGATTTACCTCACATTTCTGGAGGGAATTACAAGAGCATTGGGAACTAAATTGAAATTTAGTACAGCATTTCATCCTCAGACTGATGGACAAACAGAGCGAGTGAATCAGATTATCGAAGAATAGTGCCGAGCTTGTATATTAGAGTTTGGAAATGACTGGAACACTCACTTGGCAATTATGGAATTTGCATACAATAATAGTTACCAGTCTACAATAAAATGGCACCATTTGAAGCTTTATATGTCGTCAATGTAGATCGCCGTTATGTTGGGTGGAACTAAAAGAAACACATATTCTTGGACCTGAAATGATTCAAGAGACCACAGAAATCATCAAGTTGGTGCAAGATAGAATGAAAGCTGCTCAAGACCGGCAGAAAAGCTATGCTGATCGTCGAAGAAGAGAAATGGAATTTCAAGAAGTGAACATGTATTCCTTAAGTATCTCCTCGACGTGGAATTAGAAGATTTGAATTAAAGGAAAATTGAGTCCCAGGTACATGGACCATTGAGATTTTGAAAAGGATTGGAGAGTAACATATCATGGCACTTCCGCCACAATTGTCCAATGTACATGATATTTTCCACGTATCGATGCTAAGAAAATATGTTTATGATCCGGAGCACATCATGGATATCAAGATCTGGAAATATAAGAAAACTTAGCATATGAAGAAAGACCTGTACAAGTTCTTGATCGAAAAATCAAGCAACTTCGGAACAAGGAAGTTCCCTATTAAAGGTTCAATGGAATAAACCGGACAAGAAGAGGCAACATGGAACTTGAAGACGCCATCAGAACCAAATATCCGGAATTGTTTACAGGTCAGTAACCATACTCTTATGCATTTAATTTGGAGGACCAAATTTCTTTAGTGGGGGAGAGTTGTAATACCCCAAATTTTTATTACGTTATTTATTCCAAAACAAGGATAATTAAGTTATAATACATTAATGTTATCTATAAATTGAAATAATTGACGTGTAAGTATGACTGGTGGTAATGAACATTACCCCAGTGATGCGCATCGAAATGCGTGCCTCCACAGAGCGATTCTGGAAACGACGTCAAAATAAAATCCGAGAACATCATAATTTCCAAAAATGTGAAGAAATTTAATATGTAATTACGATTTTTCGACGTACGGATTTCACGTACAATCGACGCGACCATTTTCGGGTGATTTTTCACCTATTGCAAAATAAAATCTAAAATTTATTAAAAATCATCACAATTAGTAAAACCATCATATTAATGTATGGTTAAAATTTCATGATTAATGGATCCATTTGAGTATGTTTACATCAACCTTAGTGGACCAGCTGAATTACTTAGGATTTAAGGAATGGCTTTTCTGGTTAATTGTATAAGGGGTACTGGAGGCTTTAGATGAAGACAACACTTGAGGAAACATGGTAACACCTCAGTTACCATGTGTAACTCTCTCATCTTGCATGGGCTAGGTGTCCAGTGAGGTAAAAAGGATTCTTACCTTAACACCTACCCCCCCTACGTGTTCATGTGCATGTAACCGTTTTGGGTTCTATAAAAACCCTCCATCACCATCGTACACACCCCTTTCTCTCTCTTACTGGTGTGAGTGTGCTACATCAGAAGTTTCTCCACTTCCACTACCATTCTAGTGAATTGAGCTATCAATTCTCTTTGAGGAAGCTTCAACGGTTGTTCTGGTTCATCTCCTTGGGGTGGATTGCTGTGGAACTTCTTCTTCGGCAAGTGTGCTCTGCTTCCTTATATTTCTGTGGATTTCTGAAGCCAAGGATCTCACTCTCACTTCAACAAGGTAGGATTCTCCTCTTGATCTTTCCAATTTCTTCTACCACCTCCCTTGGATTCTCTGGGTAGTGGCATGAAGAAATAAGTCCAATGTGAAAATCCAGACATTTGTGAAATCTGGAAACTTGATATTGATCCTATTGTTACCAAGGTTTAGAAATCATGTTCATGATAGGAAATCAACATGTCATCATGTTTTAGCTGATCCACAAGTCATAAGTATCTACATCTTGTTGTCTTCCAACCATCAACACAAATTAGAGTGTGCTTCTATTGTATAGATTAGATAGAACCTCAATGATTTTCTTCTTTTAGCTAACTTAATGTGTTGAGGTATGAAAAGACTCATTAGTTGGTTCAATTCATATAAGATTCACATAGAAAGATGAGGAGAAAAGAGTTCTAAGAAGTAGTACTTCCAATTATCCTCTTTGAGTTCACTTTTAGCTAGAACACCCTTGTAAATTAAGTCCCATGATCTTCAGTTTTCAGATCATGTTACCATGAGTTTTATATTTGAAACCACACTTGTATAGGGTCCAAATCATGTTAGGAACATTAGAGTAACTTTATAGATCCATTGGAGGTCAAATGGAATGGTTTTTATGCAGTTTACATAGCCCCTGTCGACAGACGAAGGTCTGCCTGTCGACAGGAACCCTGGCCAGAACCCAGAACTTTCAGCCTGAGTGTACCTGTCGACAGACCCATGCTGGCTGTCGACAGATACACACAGAGCTGAAAGCTCAGCTCTGGCAGAGCAGCCCTGTCGACAGCAGATCAAGGCCTGTCGACAGGTCATGACCAAACCTTTTTTCTAGCCTTGTTTTGACCCCGTTCTTTCATGAAAATCATACTCTTTTGTTCTACTTGTTAGTATACCTTTAGATTATGTATTTTACTACCAAAACAACCATTTAAACCAGTCATGTACCCTTCTTTGTACCATGAGTTATTTCTCCGAAGTTCCGAACAACATGGACCTCGAAAAGTTACCAATCTTGAAATCAGTAAGAAAACATAGTAGTTCGGTTTTATTGTGATAACCGTTTAAGAATATTTTTAAAAATAGAGAACGTCTGCTCCAAACTGTTTTGTGAAGGGACGTCGCGTGGGTGCTCGAGCTCCGCGGGTGGCCTGCGATAAGTTGTACAGTGGCTTCCCGGTGCAAATAAGGTTGGGCATGTTGCACATCCGCGTGCAGATTGGCGGATTGTTTCCTCTGTAAGTGGTGTGCCCTCACCGGAAGCATGGATTGCACCGCTGTAGGCTGGTGTGGACGCTGTGAGGAGATCAGCAGACAATGCAGACGACGTTGTACGGGTCCATTCTCTTCGGATGTCAAAGGAGCAGCTACCTGGGTGAAGACCCACGACAGTTGAAAGATTGGTGTTAGAAACGTGTAGAGTGGGTTGTTTCTTTGTATAGATAGCCGCTTTAGGATTAAAAGACAAATTTTGAAAAGCTTTTGGGTCCCTTGGCAGCGATGGAAAAAGAATTCGTTCCGCCGCCGGCTACCTACGCTGGTGCGGTGGTCGCGCATGCCGCACTGAGCCACATCCATAGCGGCGCCCAGCCGGGCAAGACAGCCGCATTCACGATCTTGGCTATCGGCAATGAAGCAGTGAAGGGCAATGTTTTATGGTAATTAAAAGAGGGAGGCATGGCAGCGAGAGAAGATACCATCATGGAGAAGAGGCGTATGACAGCAAGGGTTGCGACAGACACAGTTGTGGCAGACGACCCGGGTTGTTGAGTGTGGGCGTTGTTGTATTTTTGTGAAGGGCACCCCTGCTCTGAATGTAAAGCAA
>CM024761.1:143245567-143447715 GCA_014218235.1 Colocasia esculenta
GATGGGGTTCTCTCTTATGATGCATCCAGAAAATAGAATTTCAATTTGAAGGCTGCATTAATGTGGACAATAAGTGACTTTCCACATACGGCATGTTATCTGGCTGGAGCACACATGGGAGGTTGGCATGTCCTTATTGCATAGAGGATTCTAAATCATTCGTGTTGAAATCTGGGGGAAATCATGTTGGTTCGATTGTCATCGTCGGTTTCTACCGAGTGACCATCCTTTCCGAAAGCAAAAGGATTCTTTTATGAAAAATACAATTGTGATGGAT
The DNA here is from genome assembly GCA_014218235.1 of Colocasia esculenta. NCBI lineage: Eukaryota > Viridiplantae > Streptophyta > Magnoliopsida > Alismatales > Araceae > Colocasia > Colocasia esculenta. The sequence goes on from CM024761.1 coordinate 143,245,845, forward strand.
GAGGTAGATATGGAACGGGTGTCTGGTGGAACATGGAGAGGCGGTCTAAAACTTACCGACTGTATCACAACTGCTGGTAGTAACCCGACAAATCCCCGGCTTTGGGAGGATCACAATTGGGTGAAGCAAAGCATCTTTTGGGAATTGTCTTATTGGTCAACACTTTTCATACGACATAACCTAGACGTCATGCATATGGAGAAGATGTTTTTGATAATGTGTTCAACACAGTTATGGACGTCAAAGGCAAAACGAAGGATAACGTCAAGGCACGAAGGATTTGAAAGTACTTTGTAGACGTCCAGAACTAGAGCTGCAGCATGTTAGTGGAAAATGGTGCAACCTAAAGCTTCATATGTGCTTGGGCCGGACAGATTAAGGAAGTGTTTGCAATGGTTGAAGCAATTGAGATTTCCGGATGGATATGTCTCGAATATTGCCCGTTGTGTAAATGTCAACGGGAAAATATACGGAATGAAGAGTCTGACTGACTGCCATTTTTCATGCAAAGATTGATACCATTGCTTTTCGTGAGTTGTTGCCGAAGCAAATATGGGGAGCAATGACTGAGCAGAGTCAATTCTTCAGGATTTTATCTGCATCAGAACTCAGACTTCATGACTTGCAAAATATGGAGAAAAATATAATACAGACAGTCTGCAAATTAGAGAAGATATTTCCTCCAGCATTCTTTGATTCAATGGAGCACCTGATCATCCATTTGCCATATGAGGCTAGGGTCGGAGGACCAGTACATTTCGATGGATGTATCCGTTTGAGAGGTATATTCCTATGTCTCATTTATTCACATTACGATGATCTTTTATATTTCATATGTATTCATTTGAATTATTGTCGTAGGTGCATGCACGATCTTAAGATGAAAGTCCGCAACAAAGCACAAGTTGAGGGCTCCATTACCTAGGCGTACCTTATTTAAGAGATATCGAACTTTTGTTCGATGTACTTTGACACGGAAATACGACCCGACGCACTCAACCTCCACGTAATGATGATGGTGGAGATTCTAATGTGTCTGATCGACTCTCTGTATTCAAGTGTCCGGACGAGCGTTCGGATATTCTTCTACTCGCGCGCACTCGAAGGCAAGAGTTGGTAGCTGCGGAGATCTACATATTCATGAATTGCGCAGAACTAGACCCCTACATTGAGTAAGTTCTCAACACTAATGATGTACATCATTTGCGAGCAATACTGCAGAACTTAGAGGTTGTGTGACATTTACATTGCAGAGAGTTTTGACTCGTCATACTGCGACGGAATCCCCATATGACTGACGTGCAGGTTGAAAAGGAACGGGAAAAGTCTTTCCTACTTGGTTAAGATCTCGAGTAAGTGTCTAATATTTTGAAGCATAAGTGTTATGCTCTTATGCATACTTAGTTGTTGTAATTTGTCATTGTCTGTCCCTTTTTTTTAATATAGGTTGACAAGGTTTTATTACTGATTCAAGAGTACAAGAGATCAGTTATGGGCCCTCGAGATTGTATGTTCTATCCAGGCTACATTATGAATGGATACCGATTTCACACGAGAGATTATGGACGGAATAGTCTACGATGAACAGCGGCGTGTGTGAAGGGAAGTGTAGCATATCGACTGTTCGGATCGTCTTATATTCGTTGTGGCTAGTGTGTGGCCCACATTGTGACTAGCAGGTGCTTTCACAGGTTTCCGGGGCATTGTGGGCCGGCTGGTTGGCCCAAAATGCAGGTTTGTTCTCTGTCCCTGAACGCGGCCGAGGGACTCGTCGCGTCCTTATCGCGACACTCAGGGATGTCGCATACAGGTTGCCTCTGTTTTGGCTCATCGTCTGCATGTGCGCCGCGTGTCGCGTGCTGGACAAGCGTGCTGACGTCGACAGGTGGATCGCGATAGGTAGCCGCGTCGCGACCAGGTCGCGATGTCGCGATACGTCGCGTTCCCAACCGAGCTGCATTTTTAAGAAACCCTGGCAGAACAGAACTTTCACAAGCTCTGCTCGGCTAGGGGAGGTTTTGCCCGTGGGTTTTTAGGCGATTCAAGCTCGTGGGACTTGGTTGGACGTGTTCTCGCCGCGAGGATCGCGTGTGGAGTGAGAGAAATGTCGGGCTATCGCCAGTTTAGGTGTTCTTCATCAAAGTAGGGAGATTTGCCCTTTTTCCTCGTGGAATCGTTGTGTGTGTGTCATGAATGCGTTTACTACTGCTTTAAGAACCGTAGATGACATGCTAGGACATATCACAAAGAGCATGAAAAATGATTGGAAACCATGTATGGTAGGGTTTTTAGGATTTTCTGGCGAAGGGGACCCGGATAGGGTTTTTCGCCTACGAAGGTGACGGTCTCCCCTATCGCGATCTTATCGCGACAGACGATACATCGCGTTAGCTCTCTTGATTGCGACTGGTCGGGGCGTCGCCATCTGAACGCGACCTGGGCCTCTGTCGCGATCGTAGCCGAGCGTTTGTTATTTGTTAATGTATGCATCCATTACTGTTTAACGATGCATGGCATGGTTAACCGATGTGTGTGGAATGGTTAGTGTGCTTTGGCACCTGTTGTGCTCCTTAGGAGTGCGGTTCACGTGGTGAGCTGCAGGCTCACGTGGTAGTGTGTGTAACTTGTTTCAGTGACCCATATGTGTTCACGTGGTTTGAGTAATGTGCACGAGTTTCCGTATGTGTGGCAGGTAGTGTTACGCCTTCCGTGGTTACCTCTTCAGTTGGGAGCCCCAGGTTCCGAGGTGAGCCAGGCACGTGGGTGTGCTCGGGGTTTGTCCCGATACAGTGGTAGTCAGGGTCTTGTCGTCTTCCGGACACCCTCGTCTCGGGGAGAGTTGCCGTCCGGCGAGGGAAAGACGCAGTAGGACAGTGACTTGTGAGAGTTTGTGTTTTAGTCACTTGTAGCGCGCTCGTAGTTGGGGGGACGAACACCAGTAGACATACTGGACCCCAGCTAGTTCTCTTTCCAGTGCCTTACTTTAGGGAGCTTAGGCCGGAGTCCCTAAAGGTGACAGGCATGGGTCTGCGGGGTGTGACCTGCAGGTGTGGTGGTTTGGTTGGTCTCCACATTCTTGTTTGGTTTAGTGGAGCGGCAGTTGGATCTTTCGTCCGTGGCTGCGAGGCTGAGAGGTAGACCTGTGTGTTTGTCAGGGTTGGTTGCTGGTGTCGCGAGCCAGGCTACACGACCCGAGTTTGGCGTTTACCTACTTTAGCTCGTACACTGTTGGGGTTTTCCGTTTATTTATTTATTAACATAACTCTCAAGATCAGCAAGCGGTAAGTAAGTTACAGCTTTAATATATTGCTTAAATAATTCTATAAATTGTTATAGCGTAGCTTCCTACTTAGTTACTTGAGTTGTGGTTTGCTCGGTTTCTTTGGGGGAGAGTTTCCCTACTGAGCCAGTGACTAGCGAGGCTCACCCCCCCCCCCTACTCCTTTCAGGTGAGGGAGAGCAGGAGCTTCCCAACCGTCTTCTAGTTTCGGGCCGCACCGTAGCGTTGCAGGGTCTGCGCCACTTCCAGCAGTGTAATTTTCTCTCTTTACACCTCGGGGTATGCCCCAGGTTGTTGTGTACAGTTTACGGTTTTAGTTGAGAAACTGGCTATGTAAATCTCATGTAAATATTTGTGGAATGGAAAGTTTACTTCTGTTCTGTGATTTCCTTTATATTCTACAACTTGTGTAATGATATCCCTTGCGAAGCTTCGGCTCGTTCGCGGGAGGCGGAGTCGTGTCAGGCTCATTATCAGGTTAACGGGTTTGAACGATGTGGTCCGTCACAGTTGGTATCAGATCATAGTCCATATAAATGTTAAGGAACAGGAAATTTACATAGCCTATTCTTTACTTAAACCCAATGCTGGTAGTTGACCCTGAGTTTTTGTGTTAATAATTGTTGTGTTGTGTGGTTGGAAATTGTTTGTGCAGTAATCAGAAATGGTAGATCGGAGAGATTGGGGAGGAGGTGGTGATGATCTGGAGGATCCTACCCAGAGGATGATTGAGCGGATATGGGAAAGTCTTACGGAGATCCGTATGAGGATGGATCAACCAGGACCCGCACAGCCAACAATCCAGTTGTTGAGGAGGCAGTGTCAGCATCCCCAGTTCTACCCCAAGGAGGAGTTGAGGTACCTCCTGTAGTACCTGTGCACCCTGCAGTACCAGTGAGGCCAGTTACTGCAGAGGATCCCACTGCTCTTGTGGAAAGGTTTCTGAGGTTACAGCCCCCTACTTACTCAGGTGGCCCTAACCCAGATACTGCAGAGCATTGGATACATGAGATCGAGAGGGTATTTGTGACTATGAGGTGTTCATAGGAAGACAGAGTCATCTTGCTATTTTCAGTTGAGGGGATTTGCTCATGAATGGTGGAGGCTCAAGTTGCAGACTATTTTTGCAGGAAGGACAGAAGATGGAATCACTTGGCCAGAGTTTCTAACAGTTTTCAATGACACGTTCTTTCCACTACAGATCCATCAAGCAAAGAGGGAGCAGTTTAGAACTTTATAGCAAGGAATATTGTCTATGCTGGAATATCAGATGAGATTCATGGAATTGAGTAGATATGCCCCTTATGTGGTGACCGATCATGCAATAATGGTGGAGTATTTTATTAGGGGATTAAGGTCCGAGTTGCAGGATGCAGTAGCTCCACTGATGTGTAGGACAGTAGAGGAAGCAGCACAGCGAGCAGCTATGTTAGAAAGGACTTTGCAGGCGAGGCAGAGTCAGTCTCAGGTGGGAGGTTCAGGCAGTTTTCGACTTCCCCAGCAGTCGCAGGGCATTAGCAAAGGAAAAGCACCCTCAGGAGCATCATCATCCGGATAGCAAAGTGGGGTAAGCAGATCAAGAAATTCTTTCAAGGAGGAGGACGTGGCAGAGTCAGGCAGCAAGTTTTCAGCAGGGTGGTTTTCAGCAGGGGCGTGGCTATAGGCCACGGTTCCAGAGGAGTCCCAGCAGAGTACCGCCGGTCAGCCCACACTTTTCGGGAGGTCATATGTTATGCTTGTGGTCAGCCTGGACATTATGCCAGGGATTGTCCGTCTCGAGGATATGGTTATATGGCAGGGGGACTCAGCAGCAGCAGACATATCAGCCATCAGCAGAGAGAGGTAGAGGACCCCTTTTCAGAGAGGAGGTCGAGGTCGGGTGATGGCAATCACCAAGGCATAGGCAGAAGCATCAAATCTCATTGAAGGTATATTACCGATCTTTGATTTTCAGCTAGAATATTTGATCCAGGTGCTTCTCATTCATTTATTTTCGAAGATTTTTTGGATAGTCTGGCTCATCCCATAGAGAAAGGCAATGTGAATTGGTGGTTGAGATTCCTACCGGTGATTTTATGCTTACTTCGTGTTATTTAGATGAGGTTCCAATTGTGATTCATGGAAATCATTTCCGGTAAAGTTATATGTCTTGTCTTTGAAGAATATGATTTGATTCTGGGTATGGATTGGTTAGAGGCTTATGGTGCTCTAGTAGACTGTAGAAAGAAGAGGGTCAGTTTTGTAGACCTGATGGAACAGCTTTTGAATTTCAAGGTATGCCCTTCTATTCTTCTAATTTATCATTTCTGCGCTCAGAGCTAGAAGATTAATTAATGCAGGATGTGTAGCGTATCTTGCTTCTGTGAGTTTGAGTTGAGTCTCATAAATCTGTAGAGTCTGTGCCAGTGGTTAGAGAATTTATAGATGTATTCCAGAAGAGTTGCCGGGGCTAGCGCCGCGCAGAAGAGGTAGATTTCTCTATTGAATTAGAACCAGGCAGTATGCCGATCTCAAAGGCACCGTACAGGATGGCACCAGCAGAATTGAGAGAAAAAGAAGCAGTTGCAGGAGTTATTAGAAAAAGGTTTTATTAGGCCAAGTCACTCACCATGGGGTGCACCAGTGCTATTTGTTAGAAAGAAGGATGGTAGTCTGAGGATGTGTATAGATTACTGGCAGTTGAATAAGGTTACCATCAAGAATAAGTATCTGCTCCCAAGAATAGATGACTTGTTTGATCAGCTTCAGTCAGCAAAGGTGTTCTCCAAGATTGATTTGAGGTCAGGATATCATCAGTTGAGAATTAAGGAAGAAGATATTGAAAAGTCAGCTTTTAGAACCAGGTATGGACATTATGAATTTGTAGTGATGCCATTTGAACTGACAAATGCGCCAGCAGCATTATGAACTTGATGAAACAGGATATTTCATCCATATCTGGATCATTTATAGTAGTTTTTATCGATGATATCTTGATATATTCAGCATCAGAAGAAGAACATGCACCCATTTAAGAATCACATTGCAGGCATTAAGAGAGCATCAACTCTATGCTAAGTTCAGTAAGTGTGAATTCTGGCTGAAAAGAATACAGTTTTTAGGTCATGTGATTTCTGGTGAAGGAGTTGCAGTGGATCCAGCAAAAGTGGAAGCAGTGTTGAAGTGGGCAGACCAAAAACAGTGTCAGAGATCAGAAGCTTTTGGGTCTTGCAGGTTATTATAGAAGATTCATTCAAGATTTCTCTAAAATAGCCCTCAATGACCAAGTTGACCAAGAATGAGTTTCTTTTGTGTGGTCTTCTGAGTGCAGGCACAGCTTGGCTAAATTGAAAAAGAGGCAACTACATCACCAATATTAGAAATTCCTTCAGGAAGTGGTGGTTTTGTGATATATACAGATGCATCCAGAAGAGGATTAGGGGCAGTATTAATGCGCATGGAAATTGGTTGCTTATGCACTACTAGAAAAAGCGTTTTTACCGACGGAATTGTCCGTCGAATATCCGTCGAAATACCGATTTCCGACTGATTCCGACGCAATAATTGGAGTTTCCGACCGATTTCCGACGAAATTCTTTTTCGTCGTATTTTCTGACCAACTATTCCGACGGACTATTTCCGACAAGTTCTGACGGAAAGCTGTCGGAAAGGATTTTCTGACGGATTACCGACGGATTTTCGACGGAAAGCATCCGTCAGAAACGCCGCATTTCTTGTGGTGTGCTTCCAGGCATTAAAGAAACATGAAGAAAATTACCCGACTCATGTTTGGAGCTGGCAGTGGTAGTGTTTGCTTTGAAAATTGGCGGCATTATTTATATGGAAAAGATTTGAATATTCACATATCATAAGAGCTTGAAATATATATTTTCACAGAAAGATTTGAATTTAAGACACGCAGATGGATGGAATATTTGAAAGACTATGACTTCAGTTTGGGATATCATCAAGGTAAAGCAATGTTGTGGCAGATGCATTAAGTAGAAAAGCTGTTATGAATCAACTTATGATCAGAGAATGGAAATTATGTGAAGAGATCAGATAATCCTTATATGTGCCAAATAGTCAGCAGAGAGCAGTGTTGGCAAACAGTGCAGTTGAACCTTCTCTTTACAAACAGATAGTTGAAGCCCAGGAAGTAGATGAGAACTTGGCTGATATTTTAAGAATGGAGGAGGTGACTTTGGGCCATGATAATGTAGTCAGATTAAAAGGTCGAGTATATGTTCCAGCTGATGCAGGAATTAGACAGAAAGTGTTAGAGGAGGCCCACAGGTCAAGATATACTATTCATCCAGGAAGTACTAAGATGTATCAGGGAATGAAGGTTTTTATTGGTGGCCAAACATGAAAAGAGAAATTGCAGAATTTATAGCAAGATGTGCTGTATGTCAGCAAGTAAAAGTAGAACATCAACGGCCAGGAGGTTTGTTGCAACCTTTGCCCATACCGCAGTGGAAATGATGATATAGCTATGGACTTTATAGTGGGTTTGCCCAGCTCAGCAGGTCACAATGGCATTTGGTTTTTGTTGATAGACTGACTAAAGTCTGCAGATTGTTACCGATTAATATGTCATGGTCAGTAGACAGGTTAGCCAAGTTATATGTGGAAAGAATAATACCATTACATGGAATTCCAGTTACTATTGTTTCAGATCGAGATCCAAGATTCACCTCAGGTTTTTGGAGAAGTTTGCAAAGGGTAATTGTACAGAGTTAAGATATAGTTCAGCATATCACCCGCAGACAGATGGACAGACAGAAAGAACCATTCAGACAATAGAAGATATGTGAGGGCCTGTTGTTTGGTTTGGGGAGGAATATGGGAACGTCATTTGAGTATGGTTGAATTTGCATATAATAACAGTTATCAAGCAAGTATCGAAATGCACCTTATGAGGCATTATATGGCAGACCATGCAGAACCCATTGAATTGGCATGAAGTAGGAGAAGGCAAGTTCTGGGTCCGGAGTTAATCAGACAATGTGTAGAAACAGTTAAGTTTATTAAAGAAAAGTTGCAGATAGCACAGAGCCGACAGAAGAGTTATGCTGATAGCAGACGCAGACCATTGCAGTTTGAAGTGGGAGATTATGTATTTTGAAGGTTTCTCCTACTAAAGGTGTATTTAGATTCAGCAAGCGAAGCAAGTTGAGCCCCGGATATGTAGGTCCATTCCAGATAATGAAAGATTAGGTGAGACGGCTTGCAGGTTAGATCTGCCAGCAGACTTCGCAAATGTACATAATGTTTCCATATCTCAATGCTCAGAAAGTACATTGAAGATCCTTCCCAAGTAATCAGTTACCGAGAATGAATTAAAGTCAGACATGACAATGCCAGAATATCCAGTACAGATTACAGCCGCAGAACCCAAAAGCTCAAGAATAAGAGTATTGATTTAGTGAAAGTCAGATGGGAAAACAGACAAGGCGGTGAGGATACTTGGGAACTAGCAGAGGAAATGATGAAGATGTATCCATACTTGTTTGAGTAAGCTTTTAATTCTTTTAGGTGATACTACCTTATTTGTTTTAAATTGAAAATTTTTGTTATCGAGTTCCAGTTTAAATTTCGAGGATAAATTTCTTTTAAGTGATAGTAATGTAGCATATCGACTGTTCGAATCGTCTATATTCGTTGTGGTGGCCAGGTGTGGCCCCATTGTGTAGCAGGTGCTTTCACAGGTTTCCGGGGCGTTGTGGGCCGGCTGGTTGGCCCAAAATGCAGTTGTTCTCTGTCCCTGAACACGACAGGGGCTCGTCGTGTCCTTATCGCGACACTCGGGACGTCGCGTACAGGTTGCCGCTGTTTTGGCTCATCGTCTGCATGTGCGCCGCGTGTCGCGCACTGGACAAGCGTGCTGACGTCGACAGGCGATCACGACGGGTAGCCGCGTCGCGACCAGGTCGCGACATCGCGATACGTCCACGCTCCAACTGAGCTGCATTTTTAAGAAACCCTAGCAGAACAGAGCTTTCAGCTTCGGCCAAGCCGGGGCGCGGCCGGGGGTTTTGCCCGTGGTTTTGGCGATTCGAGCTCGTGGGACTTGGTGGACGTGTTCTCGCCGCGAGGATCACGTGTGGAGCGGGAGAAACCCGGGATATCGCCAGTTTAGGTGTTCTTCATCAAAGTAGGGAGATTCTGCCCTTTTTCTTCGTGGAATCGTTGTGTGTTGTCGTGTGATGCATTTACTGCTTTAAGAACCGTAGATGACATGCTAGGACATCACAAAGAGCATGAAAAATGGATTGGAACCATGTATGGTAGGGTTTTTAGGGTTTTCTCTGGCGAAGGGGACCCGAATAGGTTTTTCGCCTGCGAAGGCGACGGTCTCCCCTGTCACGATCTTATTGCGACAGGACGATACGTCGCGTTAGCTCTCTTGATTGCGACTGGTCGGGGCATCGCCTTCTGAACGCGACCTGGGCCTCTGTCGCGATCGCAGCTGAGCGTTGTTATTTGTTAAGTATGTATCAGTTACTATTTAACCGATGCATGGCATGGTTAACGATTGTGTGGAAATGGTAGTGGTGCTTTAGCACCTGTTGTGCTCCTTGGGAGTGCGTTCACGTGGTGAGCTACAGGCTCACGGGTAGTGTGCATAATGGTTTCAGTGACCCTTGTGTTCACGTGGTTTGCGTAACGTGCACGAGTTTCCGTGTGCGTGGCAGGTAGTTTACGCCTTCCGTGGTTACCTCTTCAGTTGGGAGCCCCAGGTTCCGAGGTGAGCCAGGCACGTGGGTGTGCTCGGGGTTTGTCCCAGTACAGTGGTACTGTCAGATCTTGTCGTCTTCCTGGACACCCTCGCTCTCGGGAGAGTTGCCGTCCGGCAGAGGGAAAGACGGCAGTAGGACAGTGACTTGTGAGAGTTTTGTTTAGTCACTTGTAGCGCGCTCGTAGTTGGGGGGACGAACACCAGTAGACATACTGGACCCCAGCTAGTCCTCTTTCCAGTGCCTCACTTTAGGGAGCTTAGGCCGAAGTCCCTAAAGGTGACAGGCATGGGCCTGCAGGGTGTGACCTGCAGGTGTGGTGGTTTGGTTGGTCTCCACAGTTCTTGTTTGGTTTAGTGGAGCGGCAGCTGGACCTTTCGTCCGTGGCTGCGAGGCTGAGAGGTAGACCTGTGTGTTTGTCGGGGTTGGTTGCTGGTGTCGCGAGCCAGGCTACACGACCCGAGTTTGGCATTTACCTACTTTAGCTCGTACACCTATTTGGGTTTTCCATTTATTTATTTATTAACATAACTTCGAGATCAGCAAGTGGTAAGTAAGTTACAGCTTTAATATCTTGCTTAAATATTCTATAAATTGTTATAGCGTAGCTTCCTGCTTAGTTACTTGAGTTGTGGTTTGCTCGATTTCTTTGGGGGAGTTTCCCTACTGAGCCAGTGACTAGCGAGGCTCACCCCCCCCCCCCCACTACTCCTTTCAGGTGAGGGAGAGCAGGAGGCTTCCAACCGTCTTCTAGTTCCGGGCCGCACCGTAGCGGAGCAGGGTCTGCGCCACCTCCAACAGTGTAATTTTCTCTCTTTGTACACCTCGGGGTATGCCCCAGGTTCTGTTGTACAGGTTTACAGTTTTTAGTTGAGAAACTGGCTATGTAAATCTCATGTAAATATTGTGGAATAGAAAGTTTACTTCTGTTATGTGATTTCCTTTATATTTCTACGGACTTGTGCGAATGATATCCCTTGCGAAGCTTCGGCTCGTTCACGGAGGCGGAGTCGTGTCAGGCTCGTTATCAGGTTAACGGGTTTGAACGATGTGGTCCATCACAGGAAGTGCTACAATGAAAATAAAATAGACTATTATGGCATTCTCGAAGAAGTCATTGAACTACAATTTTGGGACAAGGCAACAATGTATTTCTCTTCAAGTGTCATTGGTTTGATCCGACCTCTATTCGTAATGACAACATATGGATTGTCGATGTCAAGCATAAGTCCAAGTTGAGTACGTATGAGCCATTCATTCTGGCGGCACAAGCCAACAAGTTTATTATTCAAATTATTCGTCCCTCAATTGAGAGATTGGTGGGGTGCATGTAGAGTGAAATCAATGCTATTCCCTGAGTATGAGCTTGTCCCGGCTAATGATGAGCTCAAAGTTGTTAATGACAATTTTTCCAATCAGATCGGAGTGACGCCGAGAGTTGGCGGCTTCTACGCAGTTCAGTGTTGATGATATAAATGAACCAATTTGCTATATAAGGATAACGAACAAGAAGAAGTTGACCCAAATGCCCTTGAGCGGGATGTGGAGTCTGATGAGGAGGAAGATCCCCTGATGATGGATGAATTCGAGGAGGATGACGAAGATGACGCTGAATTAAACATATCTCAGCATCTGATGATGAATATAGATAATATTATAAAATTTTGTAAGACCTGAGTGTTGTTGCTAATTATATGTTTTCAATAGCTACTTCAAATTTGAGTGCTGATGACATGTTATATCTTTATTTATCTCAATAGAGATATGTACGTGGAGGACGCAGTCGGAGGTTTCCACCTCCGTAGGCCGAGGGTCCGCCTCCCCGTCCACGATAGGTATATTATATGTAAACACAAAACTCTATTTGTTATTGTTCATATTAAATTCATATTTTCTAACGTACATACAATTTTACAGGGACTGTCTCCCCGTCCACGCCAGTCGTCCCGGCAACAGGTATATGTATATGGAACACAAAACTCTATATATTATTATTCATATTAAATTCAATTTTCTAACGTACATATAATTTTGCAGGGACTGCCTTCCCGTCCATGCCAGTCATCCCGGCAATAGGTATATGTATATGGAAACACAAAACTCTATATATTATTGTTCATATTAAATTCATATTTTCTAATGTGTATATAATTTTGCAGGGACCGCCTCCCCGACCACGCCAGTAGTGCCACCTTTCCCTTCTTCCTCACCACCAAGTACATATATGTTTCCATAGATTAGTACGTTTCTTGTCTTCCAATTTATACAACAATAGTGTACTTAATTGTTTTCAACAGAGGTGGAGAGCCAGCATCCAGCAACAGATGAGGAGGGGCCTCAGCTACCTGACGCAGTCATGTTGGATTTCAGGGTAAACTTGATCACTTCAAACTTACTGTATTTGTTATTTATGTTATATAGTTCATGTACAAAATTAATGTGCAATTGCAGGGGAAGATAGATCTCAGTTCTGCTTCCGCTATATTACGACGCTGGTCCACGCACACATTCCAGGACTAGTGGATGCATGGAGAGAGTTCCCCGTGCCCATCCAGGATTATTATTTGACATGTTCACGGTATTATTAATTTTTACTGATTTGAAGTCCTTTCTTTATTTACTATCTCTGTTAATACACGTTCACGAGACCCGAGGATCTCCCTTGAGCTCGAGCCGTCTGGGAGTCTACTGCCCAGACTAATTTAAGAAAGTCGATGTATGAGGCCCAGGACAAGGCAATGAAGACCACAGGCAGTCGGGATCCTATGGCTTGGCTGGATTACGGCCCTGTTTGGCTGAGGAGGGACTATTGGGAGTCCCTTTGTCATCGTTGGGCTACTGGACCATGGCAGGAGCGGTCACAGGCGGCAAAATGCAACTGATCACCTCATTCGGACAAGAATGTGCATACTAGTGGGTCCGTATTTTATGCGACCCCAGCCAAAAATTGGTAAGCATATTATTGTTCAATTGCTTAATACATTATTTATTATTTTGAAACTAACTATTTTGTTGAATTGTAAGCATCACGAGCTCGAGCGTGCCCCTACTTTTCGCGAGTTATTTGATCGGACTCATAAGCGGAAGGGGACGGATGACTATGTCAGCGAGAGTGCTCGCACGATTGCTGTAAGTCAAAATATAAATTTTGAATTCAATTAAGATATTAAAATAATTTGATTTCAATAAGTTTTTTAATTTGTTTGTTCTGCAGGAGACCTATGACAGGACGATGGTGGATCGCTATGCAGAGGGCACTCCCCAGCCAGACTTGGATCCGGAGGCTTGGGTCGACGCAGCGGGAGGGCCGAGGAAGGTCGAGTGTACGGCTTTGGGGACAGCCTGGATACTACTCTAGTGTTGTCCTCATATGCGAGTTCGGTCGCTCCTCTAGCATACGCGAGTTCATCTACTGCGCCGCCCGGCAGTGGTGTAGAGGAGATGAGAACCCTCATCTGGGAAGAGCTACGGATGCACTTTGGCGTTATGGTCGACCAGTTGATCTCAGCCATGCAGGGAGTACGCCCCTCAAAGCCAGCCCCTCAGGTCAGTATTACGATTAATTTCATATAGTTTGAATGAAATGAAACCACTAAGAAGGTCAAAAGGAAAAAAAAGAATCTAATTAAGAAACCTATAAAGAAGGTCCATTTATACAATCAACTTATGGAAGGATAAAAAAGCCACATGAGCGCTCAAATTACTATTCTAAGATAAACAAAAGTGTAAAGGGCGTTCAAATGACTAATCTATAAAAAAACCAAAGTCTAAAGGATCAAACACCCAACCCGGGGTCCAAAATCCCAAAATGGGATCCGATCGACGTGTCGTTCGCTCTAACACTACCGGTAGGTAAATTGACGTGCGAACTGACGGAATCCGAATTGGATTCCCGTTTGGGTTGGGCGTTCAAATGACTAATCTAAAAAATACCCAAGGTAAAGATCAGAACAAGCAACTCGAGATCCAAAATTCCCAATAGGGATCTGATCGCTTGCCGTTCACTCCGACACGACCGGTGTGGAAAATGACGTGTGCGAACTGACGGAATCCGAATTGGATTCCCGGATTGGGTTGGAGTTCAATGACTAATCTAAAAAAAAAACCCAAGTCTAAAGAATCATACACGCAACCCGGGGTCCAAAATCCCAAATAGGGATCTGATCGGCGTGTCGTTCGCTCCGACATGACTGGGTGGGTGAAAGTGACGTGTGCAAACTTACGGAATCCAAATTGGATTCCCGGATTGGGTTGGGCGTTCAAATGACTAATCTAAAAAAAACTCAAGTCTAAAGAATCAAAACACACAACCCGGAGGTCCAAAATCCTAAAATGGGATCCGATCGACGTGTCGTTCGCTCCGACACGACAGGTAGGTGAAACTGACGTGTGCGAACTGACAGAATCCGAATTAGATTCCCGGATTGGGTTGGGCGTTCAAATGACTAATCTAAAAAAAACTCAAGTATAAATGATCAAAATACGCAACCCGGGGGTCAAAATCCCAAAATGGGATCCGATCGACGTGTTGTTAGCTCCGACCGACCGGTAGGTGAAATTGACGTGTGCGAATTGACGGAATCCGAATTAGATTCCCGGTTTGGATTGGGCGTTCAAATGACTTATCTAAAAAATACCTAAGGTAAAGGATCAGAACAAGCAACTCGGGGGTCCAAAATCCAAATAGGGATCTGATCGGCGTGTCGTTCAATCCGACCCGACTGGGTGGGTGAAAGTGACGTGTGCGAACTGACGGAATCTGAATTGGATTCCGGATTGGGTGGGCGTTCAAATGACTAATCTAAAAAAAACTCAAGTATAAATGATCAAAATACGCAACCCGGGGTCCAAAATCCCAAAATGGGATCCGATCGACGTGTTGTTAGCTCCGACACGAACGGGTAGGTGAAATTGACGTGTGCGAATTGACGGAATCCGAATTAGATTCCCGGTTTGGATTGGGCGTTCAAATGACTTATCTAAAAAATACCTAAGGTAAAGGATCAGAACAAGCAACTCGGGGGTCCAAAATCCAAATAGGGATCTGATCGGCGTGTCGTTCAATCCGACCCGACTGGGTGGGTGAAAGTGACGTGTGCGAACTGACGGAATCTGAATTGGATTCCCGGATTGGGTTGGGCGTTCAAAGACTAATCTAAAAAAAACCTAAGTCTAAAGGATCAAAACACGCAACCCGGGGTCCAAAATCCCAAAATGGGATCCGATCGTTTGCTCCGACACGATCAGGTGGTGAAATGGACGTGTGCGAAGTGACGGAATCCAAATTAGATTCCCGAATTAGGTTGGCGTTTAAATGACTAATCTAAAAAAAACCCAAGTCTAAAGGATCAAAACACACAACCCGTGGGTCCAAAATCCCAAAATGGGATCCGATCGATGTGTTGTTCGCTTCGACACGACCGGGTAGATGAAATTGAGGTGTGCGAACTGACGGAATCCGAATTGGATTCCCAGTTTGGGTTGGGCGTTCAAATGACTAATCTAAAAAATACCCAAGGTAAAGGATCAGAACAAGCAACTTGGCGGTCCAAATTCCAAATAGGGATCTGATCGGCGTGCCGTTCGCTCCGACACGACCGGGTGGGTGAAAGTGACGTGTGCGAACTGACGGAATCCGAATTGGATTCCCGGATTGGGTTGGGAGTTCAATGACTAATCTAAAAAAAAACCCAAGTCTAAGAATCAATAACACGCAACCCTGGGTCCAAAATCCCAAATAGGGATCTGATCGCGTGTCGTTCGCTCCGACATGACTGGTGGGTGAAAGTGACGTGTGCAAACTTACGGAATCCAATTGGATTCCCGGATTGGTTTGGGCGTTCAAATGACTAATCTAAAAAAAACTCAAGTCTAAAGAATCAAAACACACAACCCGGAGGTCCAAAATCCTAAAATGGGATCCGATCGACGTGTCGTTCGCTCCGACACGACCAGGTAGGTGAAACTGACGTGTGCGAACTGACAAATCCGAATTAGATTCCCGGATTGGGTGGGCGTTCAAATGACTAATCTAAAAAAAACCCAAGTCATAAATGATCAAAATACGCAACCCGGGGTCCAAAATCCCAAAATGGGATCCGATCGACGTGTTGTTAGCTCCGACACGACCGGGTAGGTGAAATTGACGTGTGCGAATTGACGGAATCCGAATTAGATTCCCGGTTTGGATGGGCGTTCAAATGACTTATCTAAAAAATACCTAAGGTAAAGGATCAGAACAAGCACCTCGGGGGTCCAAAATCCCAAATAGGGATCTGATCGGCGTGTCGTTCAATCCGACACGACTGGGGGTGAAAGTGACGTGTTGCGAACTGACGGAATCTGAATTGGATTCCCGGATTGGGTTGGGCGTTCAAAGACTAATCTAAAAAAAACCTAAGTCTAAGGATCAAAACACGCAACCCGGGGTTCCAAAATCCCAAAATGGGATCCGATCGTTTGCTCCGACACGATCAGGTGGTGAAATGACGTGTGCGAAGTGACGGAATCCAAATTAGATTCCCGAATTAGGTTGGGCGTTTAAATGACTAATCTAAAAAAAACCCAAGTCTAAAGGATCAAAACACACAACCGTGGGTCCAAAATCCCAAAATGGGATCCGATCGATGTGTTGTTCGCTCACGACACGACGGTTAGATGAAATTGAGGTGTGCGAACTGACGGAATCCGAATTGGATTCCCAGTTTGGGTTGGGTATCAATGATCTAATCTAAAAAATACCCAAGGTAAGGATCAGAACAAGCAACTTGGCGGTCCAAATTCCAAATAGGGACTTGATCGGCGTGCCGTTCGCTCCGACACGACCGGTTGGGTGAAGTGACGTGTGCAAACTGACGAATCCGATTGGATTCCCGATTGGATTGGACGTTCAAATGACTAATCTAAAAAAAACTCAAGTCTAAAGATCCAAATATTTCTAATTAAACTTGATGAATAATCACATGTTTTAAATTTAATTTTTGAAAATAATGGTTGTATATTAATTTTTATTAATGTTTCTCATATAATTTTTTGTTAATATAGGATCCTCCGGCACCTGATGATCATGAGGCGGGGACGGCGACGATCCACAGACCTATCTTGATTTTTAGCATTTATTATCGTGTATGATTTTATATTATTATGTTTTATGATTTTATGTTTCATTGTGAGTACCTGTTATTGTGGAATGCAATGTATATTTTAACAGGTTTTGTAATTATCATTGTTAATTTCTGTAATTTTAAAAATATATATTACAAATTTTCAACGGATTTTCCGACGGATGGATCCGTCGGAAATTTATAGTTGGCCGACGGAACTTATCCGTCGGCATTTCTGTCGAAAGTTCCGATGGAATATTTTCCGACGGATTTTTCCGTCGGAAGTTGCTGACGGACGTTCCGACAGATTTTCTGACGGTCTTCAGTCAGAATACACTGACCAAGTTTTCGACAATATTTTTCGACTAGTTTCGGTCAGAAGTTATCGACGAATTTTCCGACAGAATATTTTGTCAGAATTTCCGACAGATTGCCGACGGATTCAGATTCCTCGGTAATTTCTGACCAAAATTTTTGACGGACGTTTTCCGACGATTGTTCGACGAAAGTTGTCGGAGGCACCCTTTCCGATGGATTTCCGTCGGATTTCCGTCGGATTTCCAATGGATTATGGCGTCGGAAATGCCGCTTTTCTTGTAGTGTACCTCAAAAAAGTAGCATCACGAAGTTCTACAATAGTATTTACATCTATTCCAAGAATTTTTTTTAATAATCAGAAACCTATATCAAACTATTTTGAGCATAGTCCAAGAAAATGCCATCCAGAATCTTTGGACTAAGTTTCTTCCTTTTGTGTTCAAGTATTAGTACATTTGCAAGGCGCCCCACACTTGAGGTATTTTAAGCTTGTCCTCTAACCCATCCAAAGTTCATATGGGCTTTTATCCCTAGACTTCATTGTTACTCTATTCACACACGACATGTTGTGTACATAGCTTCCCCCCACATTAAGTTAGGTAACCCAGAACTTCCTAACATGGCATTTATCAAATCTTCAAGGCTCATTTCTTACGTTCTGCTATTCCATTAGATTGAGGACTATATGGAGCAGTAACCTCATGTATAATACTTGACTCTTAACAAAATTTTTGAAACAAAATCGAGGTAAACTCTCCACCCTTATTAGACCTTAACCTCACCTCTTAATAGTTTTATTTGTTTAACTTTAGCTTCTAAGAAATTTATCTAAAGCATCATCTTTTGTTTTCAACAAATAAACACAATAATAATAAGAACAATCATCAATAAAAGTAATGAAATATCTCTTATGATCGCTCGTTATCACACCATTAAACTCAAACAATCAGTATGAACTAATTCTAAAACTTCATAATTTTTGTCAACTGATTTGAATGGTTTTCGAGGTTGTTTATATTGCATACATATTTCACGTTTTTTATTTATATCTATAGCATGCTTAGGAATCATGTCAAGATTCATCATCCTCTTCATAGCATTAAATTAACATGTCATAATCGATCATGTCCCACATCATATGACTCAACATTGTAAGAACAAGTAACAACACACTATCATTATTTTATTTGAACAACATATCGAGCATTGAGTTTAAACAACCCTTCATGAAGATAACACTTTCTAATGAAAGTTCTTAAATGCAACAAGATAACTTATTACACTTAAATATCAGCTGATAAGCAGTACGAACTAAATTAGATCCACTAATCAAATTCCCTCGGACTGCTAGAACATGATGCAGCTCATGTAGTGATAGGACCTTTCTTGAAGTAAATCTCAAGTCAATTCGTCATATTCCAAACACCATGACTATATTGTAGTTCCACATGGTCACAGAAACACCTTCTACTATCTGATAAGTAAGGAAGGCTAAACGATTGGCACAACAATGCACATTGGCTTATGTATCAACTAACCATTCATTGGGTTGATAAATCAGATTTAGTTTAGGGTTAAAAGAGACAAACCCATCACAGAAGCCAGCACTAGTAGTCACAACATTGACCTATGACTTGGTGTTGGAGGCATTGCCTTGGTTCTTTTTCTTGTCCTTCCTATCAGGACAAAACTTGGCCCAACTTGTCCACAAGCTCAACAAGGTTTAGTCCCATCTTGCTTCTATATTTTTGGTTTGGGTTTTATTTTGGTCTTCTTCTTTTTTTTTTTTGTTCTTCTTTTTGGGAGACGAAGCCACCACCACATTTGCCTTTGAAGTAAAATCCACAAGCATACCCTTATCATCATCTTTATGTTGCTTCTGATGTTCTTCAATATTAGAAATATGGAATAGGGATGTGTAAAGTAGACAGTGAATCTTTGATTTAAACTTGCAAGGAGACCAAAAGATGCATTCATAGATATCATAAACTTTATCTGGTTGAAGCCCAACAAATCGACTATCTTTAGATTATATATTGTCGCTCTACGATGTAGAGACTCACTGATAATATTCTCCTAAGATCTGACAATCATTTGCAATTTTTATAGATACATTCCAAGATGAAGATCGTCTACAAACTCAATTTTAAATCACCTCATAAAAAGTCACTGGACGTATTTACAATGGAAGAGAACAATCAGCATGTGTGGAGAGCAAGAGAAGAGAAAATAGTGCGCGCAAAGCAAATCCGAGTCGGCTAGGTTTTCTATTATGTAAAAATCTAAAAAAAAAGGAAAGAGCAATGGATGAGCTTGTCCATCTCCCTCTATTTGCATTCTTAATTAGAAAACTAACATATTGTACATGTTTATTATGTAAAATAAATTTAACTATTAATGTTTATAATTTATAATTTCTTTTATTTTGGAGAAGTTTTGACCGTGGGGCTATGCATTGTCGGACAATGCATGGGAAACCTCATTTTTTTGGTATTATGTTAAGTTTGATCTGTTTACGTGATCAAGAAGAGTCATCAATTTTATTGACAAATTTCTTTTAAAAAAACAAGTTAATTTCAATGCTCGTCCATCCGGGGAGCTGAAATGGATCACCATTAAATGCACATCCCCCACACTTAAATGAGGAGGATAAGTTGGTTAAAGACAACCGGTATGTATGTGTGTATGTAGCGAGAGACACTATTTACACATGGACTAGTGCTAAAGAAAAGTTATAAATATGACTAGAGCCAAGATTGGTCAGATAGGTGAATTGGATTACATCGGCCAACCTATAATATGATTTGTATTAGAGCATATCGAATTGGTACATTCTAATTCAATTAATTTACATTAAAAAAAAATCAAATCGACCGACCCGACCCTGCCTTGCTTAGGATATGTCTCAATGGGGTTACCTGGGCGTGTCACAGTGGCACGCAGCGGCATGTCACGGACCGGTATGGTACGGTCCGCGGTAGGTCTGTTTTTTTTTTCCTTCCCCTCTCACATCTAGTACATCTAAGAGGTCTAAATGATGTCTAATTGAAATGGAATTTTAAATATAAGTTAATTAAGAGATGATACAAATTATAGTAATTTTAATTTTAATTTTTTAATTAATTTTTCATCAAATAAAAATTATCATAAAAATCATCAGATCGACTTAATCTCAACATCTAAGGGACTAAATGGTGTTTAATTGAGATAAAATTTCAAACATAAATTAATTAAGAGATGATACAAATTATAGCAATTTTATTTAATTTATTGTCAAGTAAAAATTGTCTAAAAAATTATTAGATCAACTTAATCTCAACATCTATGCATCAATAATTCTGATATTTATATTTTTAGAATTAATACATTTTTCTGATAATTATGATGACTTTAGATTTGACTTTATTTTCGGAACCGAATGTCGTCCTGTCGAAGTGCACACAATCAAAGATAGTATCAAAATTATATTAATAATATAAAAATATTTTAAAATTAAAAATAATTATATTTTATATAAGTGGTCATGTCTTACGTATAATTTATTATCTCTTTTAATTTTTTAGTATCATATTAATATTTTACTATAAATTTTAAGACGTTACAGTTTTGTTTCTGAGATCGGATCGATGGTGCCTCCTATTCATGTGGTTAGATGAGCATGTCAAGAACAACCTTCATGAAGAGCCCAAATACTGGATCACCCTCGTTTAGGCTGTAGAGAAGTAGCGCTCACTACTGGTCTGGATCACGATATGAGAGAGAAGGTCGAGAATAATCCACTGTATCTTTAAGCACATATATTTATTTGATGTGATTCAAGTTGGAGCTCGTAGAGAAAGTCATGGGGAACAACTTTCATGAAAAAATCTCAAATGTGCAGATCATAATATAAAAGAGAATGTAAAGAATAATCTTTTATAACTTTGAACACCACCAATCGAGGTGATTCTACTTCGAGGACGAAACTTAAGAAAAGTAGAACAACTTTGATGAAAATCTCGTGAGTAGATCAACCTCTTTTCAGACTGTAGAAGGTGTGATATCTTTGATAGTTTTGGAGGATATGAGAGAGAAAGGGAGGAGAGAAAAGATGTAGTGTTAAGAATGACTTCTCCTCTGGCTTTTAGACGATGGGGCTTGGGTCTCTTCACGTGGTGATAGCCTTCTCATATCCTATAGTCTTAAGATATGTTTAAGAGAGAGAAAAAAAAATTCAATCTCGACTTAGAGAGAAAATCCATATATGAGTTAACCTTCTCCTATCAAATAAGTCTATTTCCTACTATATCTCAACGATACGATATGATATCGTATTATACCACAGAGAATACAGTATAATAGATCCAGATGATACGACGAATCTTGCCTAAGATACGCCCAAAGAAGTATCACTTTTAGATTAATTGTATTTTTTTACATAAAGTGAAAATATAAATATATATAATATATAAAAGGATAGCCCGAATACTTTTTTTATTTAAAAAAAAAACTAGCTGTATATGCAGTGATATAAATCTGTATTTTCTTTAATAATAGTACGTTAATCAAAATTTCTAAGTAAAAGGATCATCGGAAATGGGTATATTAGGTACCGTTTAAGAAACATTTGTGTCGCTAAACACAAAATTACAAAGGTTCGAGGGAAACGAAGCTATTTTAGCTATTTTTCGGTTCTGTTGGACTTTCTCCGAAAAAGTCGTCTAAAACCCCCCCTGCTATCTCTCCGGACAGTGATCTGACCGTACAGCTTCCGGATGTTCCCCGCCGACCCGTCCTTGCCGGCCGCCGGCGGTTCCTCCTCTGCCTGCAGCGGGGACCCAGTTGTCGCCTCCGCGCCCAAATCCCACTGCTGCCGTCGCAGGGCGCCGATCACCGCCTTTAGCGCCCGGCCGGGGGAGCCCCTGTTGGCGAGCATGATCTCACCCATCTCGGCCTGGCTCAGCCTGGCGCCGCCTTGGAAGGCTTCCTCCACCTGCGGGTACAGCTTGTGGTCCTTGATGCCCAGGTAGCCGCTCGCCATGGCCTTGAAGCCACTGAAGTCGCAGAGGGCGAAGTAGATGTGCACATCCGCCCGCCCCGGCCGCAGCACCGCCGGGTCCACCCTCTCCTTCACCCCGTTCATGGTGAACACCATCACCCGCTCCTCCCCGCAGCAGGAGAACACCCCGTCCATGAAGCTTAGTATGCCCGACAGGCCCACCCCGGGAGCCGTGTGGAGGTATCGGTCGAGGTCCTCCACCACGATCACCGACCGGGGGGTCGTCTGCAGGAGGAGGGCGTTGAGGTCGGAGCCGTCGGCGGCGTGGGCGGGGTCGAGGTCGTAGACGTCGTAGCAGAGGAACCTGGCCATGGCGGCGGCGAAGCTGGACTTGCCGGTGCCGGTAGGCCCGTAAAGGAGGTAGCTCCGCTTCCACACGCGGCCCAGGCGATGGTAGTGGGACCTGCCCTTGAGGAAGGACTCCAGGTCGGAGCGGACGCGGCCCTTGAGGTCGGGGTCCATGGCGAGCGTGTCCAGCGTTGCGGGGTGGGTGAAGGGCACCGACGTCCACCGCCGGCCCGCACCCCCGGCGCAGTTCGTGTACAGCCGGAGCTCCCGGCGGCGGTGCTCGAGCTCCTCGGCCACCGACTCGACGTGGTCGAGGTAGGGGCGGAGGACGCGTTGCCGGTCCTGGCGGCGTATGCGGAGGACAAGGGCGGCGTCGGAGAAGTTGGTCCAGGAGATGCGGACGCCAAGGAAGGAGTCCTCCACGGTGCGCCCATCCTCCAAGCGCAGGGACAGGTGGTCGCCGCCGCCGGGCGTCCTTGTGGAGGAGGAGGAGGGGGAGGAGAAGATGTTGGCGTAGTCGGAGTCCTCGAGGGAGGGGAGGGATGAGATGTAGGCAGCGGCCCTGCGGTAGAGGGGGTTCTCCCGGAGGCTCTCGTCGTAGCGGGGGACCTTGTAGTGGTGGTAGGGGTGGAGGCCGTCCTCCACGGAGCGCCACCAGCGGACGAGGAGGGAGAGCAGGGGCGGAGCCAAAGAGAGGAAGACCCGCAGGAGCACAAGGCCGCCGCCGGCGTAGGCCAGCGGGGCGAGGGCCATGGTGGGCGCTCACCACCGCGGCCGGGGCTAGTCGGGGAAGGAGGTGACCATGCCCGTCGCCGCTTTGGCCCCCCCCACTCCTTACCGCCCCCCGGTCCGGTGGGTGGCTCTGGAGAATGGAGGGGGGAGAGGGGGAAGCTTACCAAGGAAGGAGAGCAAAGACCAGGAAAGCGGGGAGGCGCTCTCGCGCGTTTGAGCAATAGATAAAAATGGCAAAGGAAATTTTCCGAAGGTGGAGAGCCGGAGCCCACACATGTCAGGAATTGGGGTTCCACTCCGGCGCTCTCGTTTCCCATTTCAGGAAAACTGGAGAGTGGGGTTAGAAACAATCCACTCTCCTAATTTTCTTTCTAAATAGATATTCTTTCTGATTTTTTTTATTTAGAATGTTTGTATTTAGATAAATTATTTAATTAGTGGAGTCCCATTAGACTTGGGGTCAAAACCAATCCACTAATTTAATTCTCAAGAATAATCCACTGTTTTAATTCTCTTAGAGCTACCAATGGCAGAAATGACACTTTTCATGTCCATCACTTGCAAAAAAACAAAAATAGAACAAAAACAGAAAGGTAATAAAAGCATTAATTGCTAACTCAACGACAAATGCGGATAGTGTTAGAGCATTAATAGAAGGGAGGACCCTGATTGGATCGATCGGTTAGAACCCTTGCTTAAAAGTTGTCTTGAGTTCGATTCTAGGGGGGACTTACCTGATGTACATGCAATCCTCGAGGTGTGTAGGTCTAGAATTTTCTCGATTAAGTAGGGTAAAGGCAATACGGGTACACGGAAAACAGGGGCTGCCAAGTTCTGATCTTGGAGTTCACGAACATCAATCCCTGAGCCCACAAAACCACACGGGGCGGAGGTTCCTCGTTATCAAAATATATATATATATATATTAATAGAAGGAACAGGCCCTATTTGGTATCAGGATAGGAGAGGAGAGGATATCCTAGTCTATCCCCTTTCTTGTGTTTGGTATCACCAAATTTATGATGATATCCTAATGATAAGTTAATCAGGGATATCTCTAAAAATAGGGATATCATTTGGGATATATCATTCCCACTTTTTGTGGGAATGAAGTATCCCCCCTCTACGTATCCCCATTTTTCCCCCTTCCCCCCATTCGGCCCCCTCACCCCTCTGTGCCTGAAGGACATTACAGCAGCAACAGAGGCGGCAGCGGATATTCTGGTGTGCGATGGAGGGGGGCGGAGGGGAGGAGGTGAATGCGCCGCTGCTGGGGAAGGAGTCGCTGCCACCGCCGCCTCCGGGGAGGAGACGACGATGGCACTGTTCCCCGCTCTGCGCAGGATCCAAATCAAGAACTGTCTCAAGTTGAGGGGGATACCCCATCTTCCACCATCACTGGCGGAGCTCAAACTACATGAAATGGGGTTGAGGAATCTCCCAGAGATCCAGCCATGCATTGATCATGGGGCCCCGAGAGCTTCTTCCCTCTCGAAATTGGAGATACCTTTCTGCCCCAGTCTGGAATCCATACCCACGAGTCTCCTTCGAAGTCTGACCTCTCTGATGGAGTTGGAGATCCGAGGGTGTGGAGAACTGCCCTCTGTGAACTTCCACTCCCATCACCTCAGGTGCCTCAAGAATCTGACAATAACTGACTGCCCCAAACTTGCACTGGAGGAGAAAGATGAGGAGGAGCCATGTTCTTCTTCAGTGCCGCCGCCGCCGCCATCACTAGCTACGACATCATCCAATGCTACCCTCCTTGGAACTCCTGACGTCCGACAACAGCTCTGTACTCGAGCAGCTCCTCCAACAGGCGCACACCGCCCTCCAGAACCTCATCATCAAGAATTCCTTCTGTGTCCCTGGCGATCTCCGAGGCCTCCGTTCTCTCTCCATACTGACCCTCATGGACTGTCCGCAATTGCTGTCCCTGCCGGAATTGCAGCACCTCTCCAACCTGGGCAGGCTGTGGGTCCAAGTCTGCCCCTAGTTGCAGCGCCTACCATTGCTGCGAGGCCTCTCCCAGCTCACCAAGCTGTGTGTGGAGCGTTGCCCCAAGGTCCAGTCGTGTCGGAAGGGGAACTCCCAGCTACGGTGAAGCATCTGCGGATCAAAGGGTGCCCTGGTCTCAAAAAACGATGCCAAACTTGAATTAAAATGTATAATAATTTTTAGAAAATTTTTAACAAGTTATCCCCATTCTTATCATCTTTTGTACCAAACACATTTTAATGTTATCCTCTTTTCTTATTCTTGACTATACCAAATGATATGAGGATAAACTATGGTACAGGGGATGGTATATCCCTATTCCCATTATTTTTATTCCGATTAGAGCTAGCTAGGTTCCACTTGCAAATTGATAAAGAGCCAAGAAACTTAATCTATGGTTTCTTTAGTGTAAGGAAATAAGCATTTATAATAATATATATATATATATATTACAAAAAAAAAACTACATAGATCTTAAAAAATTTTACATTGATGTTTTTACATGTAATTTTATACCTATTAAAAAATGTCGAAGTCGCGTCAAAAGCATCGCAAATGATCAAATGTCTGTTGGCAGCCCTATCTCTTATTATTCCCAAAATAACATTAGAGTGGTAGTAATACCTGTTGTAATCATGCCCTTGCAAACAATAGCTCCAATCAGGGAGAGGATCTTAGATGACTTAAATAGCTGGAAGAAGATTTATTAACAGTACAATATATAAACACCATCATGTAACTTATCAGGTCTAAAAAATTGTCAAAACTTTGGTCATGACGGTTGGTGTAACAGCTCTAATATAATCCATCTTTGACCGACCAAGGGGGTAGGGTAGCTTTGTCTGATCATCGTCCCAACTGAAAAACCTAACAATGTCCTCCGTGATTCGGACCCAACATGTCTCGGTCCTTCTTGCTAGCGTTTTAATTGGTTAATATCCTATCGTAGCTAAGTACCAAAATTTTTAACACACCACTAAAGTTAAATCTTGTGCAATATTGTTAACAGTATCATATGTTGTGCATATATATGTTTGTTACCTATTTCCTTCCCCCCCCCCCCAAAACTTTTCCTTTTCCTCTCATCTTACCCACTTCCATGTTCTTCTTCTCGAGTCAAGATTTGCCCATGGGCCATGGCTAGCTGTCGACCCTTTCAACACACCGTCTAGCCATGTGTTGCCAAGTTTCAAACCTGGAAGCCATCTCTGGCTTTCCTGCTGCTGCCCGTTTACCCGTCCTTCATTTCTAGAGGTTTGATCGGGTCCTCTTTGCCCGATATCATGCGTCGGAAATTTACCGTCTTTGAACTTTGTTGTTTATGATTGGACGATGAATGAATGGGAAGAAAATGGAAATCAGGATTGCTTTCCAAAAAAAAGCGTTAAATTTTACCAAAATTAAGATATAAATCGATCAACTTTTCTTGTATTCTTTAATGGGTTCTTTTGCATATAAATCATTAATGTTAGAAGTGAATTTACTGACAAATCATTCCTGAAACTGCATTAGCAAGATATCTTTGTCTAAGATCAAATAGTTCAAATTTGTCATCACAATGATATATTTATAGGGAAATACAGTCATCGTAATGGCAGATTTGTACTATTTAATTTTATACAAAGATATTCATGGTAATGTATTTCCAAGAATGATTTTTTTTGTAAATTCACTTCTAACAATAGTTTTTATGTAAAAATCTCTTCTTTTATTCAGCAGCTAGATTCCAAATGTAACATATTAATTAGCGTTGGACTTTTTTATTAAATAGAAGCCTTATATACTACTTTGATGATATTTCTTTTGGAATTTTTGTGTATAACGTCAACTTTAAAACATTTGCATACATATTCTGAAGGAATATTTACATTTCAGTCTCTAAATCCTATTCAAGAGCAAGTATATCTTATCGTTCCGATCTTAGACACAAATAAGTAGATCTCATTATATATCAACATTATAATGGAGTCCACATCCACTTCCCCCGGACACAAGTGCCGAGTAATTCGTCCCAAAAAATATAAGTGTTTCTCAACTCCTAGACTCAAGATGCAAACAATCACAACATAATTCTTATTAAATAACTTAACGTTAGACTAGAAAGAAGTATCTATTTAGATTTCAAGGAATAATTTGAACACTGATGAGCACAAATATCTCTGTTCAGCACGGGTTTTGTCGAGCAACTATGACGCATGGATAGGGCTATAAACGGATCCGGATAATATCCGGATCCGATTCGGATTCGTATCCGATTAAGCATATCCATATCCATTTAAAAGATATCCGATGGAGCGGATTCGGATACGGATATTATCCGAATAATAAACGGAGCGGACGCGGAAACCGAAGATCCGCTCCGTTAAGATCCGATCCGAAACTGAATTAGTTATGGTCATTGGATCTTAAATCTAATGGCTCATATTTAATATATAAATATTATATATATCTAAAACTAAAAACCCTCCCCTCCACCCCCCCCTGTTCTGGAGAACACCCCCCACCTGGTCTCTCTCCTCTCTCTCTCTCTCTCTCTCTCTTCTCTCTCTCTCTCCTCTCTCTCTCCTCTCTCTCTCTCTCTTCCCTCCCGCGACACCCCCCCCCATCTGCCCCCCCCCCCCCCCCCCCCCCCCCCCACCGACGGCACCCCTCTCCCAATCCTCCCTCCCTCCTTCTGTATCTCCTCCCTCCCCCTTCCGGCGCCCCCCCCCCCCCCCACCTGGCCTCTCTCTCTCTCTCTTTCCCCCCCCTCTGGCGACACCCCCCCCCATCTGCCCCCCCCCCCCCCTCCGACGTCACCCCCTCCCCCTCAGTCCTCCTCCCTCCCTCTGTTCCTCCTCCCTCCCCCCTTCTGGCGAACCCCCACCTGGTCTCTCTCTCTCTCTCTCTCTCTCTCTCTCTCTCTCTTCTCTTCTCTCCTCGCTCTCCTCCCTCATCTCCCCCCCCCCGACACCCCCCCCCCCCCCCACCCCCCCCCCCCCCCCCCCCCCGCCCCCCTCCGACGGCACCCCTCTCCCTCAATCCCCTCCCTCCTTCTGTATCTCCTCCCTCCCTCCCCCCCCACCCCCCCCCCCCCCCCCCCCCCCCCACCCCCACACCTCGGCCCCCCCCCCCCCCCCCCCCCCCCCCCCCGCCCCCCCCCCCCCCCCCCCCCCCCCCCCACCTCTCTCTCTCCTCCTTTCCCCCTCGGCGACCCCCCCCCCCATCTGCCCCCCCCCCCCTCCGACGTCACCCTCCCCCTCACTCCTCCACCCTCCCTCGTCCTCCCTCCCTCCCCCCTTCGGGCGGCCACCCCCCTGGTCTCTCTCTCTCTCTCTCTCTCTCTCTCTCCTCTCTCTTCTCTCTCTCTCTCTCTCTCTCTCTCTCTCTCCCCTCCGGCGACACCCCCCATCTGCCCCCGCCCCCCCCCCCCTCCGAAGGCACCCCTCCCCCTCAGTCCTCACTGGTTTCATATTTTCGAACCGGATAATATCCGGATCCACTCTGAATCCGATCATTATCCAACTAAGATATCCGCTTCGTATTCGAATTTTATTCGGAGCGGATACGGATTATCCGATTAAATATTCGGAGTGGACACGGAAAACCCATATCCGCTCCTTATCCGCTCCGTTTACAGCCCTACGCATGGACACTGATCAGTCCTCTACATGGTCTACCCAATGAAGTGCCATGTTTAGTCCCAACCTGATTAATCCCGTATTAGAGGATTGGGTTTTCTCACCTATTGATTCTGTCATATAATTTTATGACATGTAACTAAGATTTGACGTACCGTTCAAATCGATCGTGCCGCATTCTCCGTGATACAGTATCATACCGAACCGCTAAGATATAGTAGGGAATGGACTTGTTTGATTTTTTTTTTTTTTACTTTTGTGACTTGATGAATATTTAAAATGAACAAACTTCAAAAGAAAAATCTCCATCCAAACTCAAGATAGACTCTTCATCTCTTCTCATGCATGAACTCTCTCTCTCTCTCTATAACTCGAGATTGTACTATCTCTCTCTCTTAAACACATCCTAGAACTCTATAGGATAGGAAAAGACTACCACCACGTGAAGAGATCCCTGGAGATTCTGCTCACTAAGCCCCATCACCCCAAAATTAGAGGAGAAGTCATTCTCTATGTTGCATCTTTTCTCTCTCCTCTTTTTTCTCTCATATCCTCCAGAACTATTAGAGATATCACGCCTTCTACAGCCTGAAAATGGGCTTATATGCTCACAAGATCTTCATCAAAGTTGTTCTACTCTTCTTCAGCTTCGTCTTAAAGTGGAATCACCTCAATTGGTGGTCTGTGCCCAAAGTTATAGTAGATTATTCTTCACATTCTCTCTCATATTATGATCTACATATACAGGATTATCATGTCTTCCACATCTCAAACAAGGGCATATCTCTTCGAGGCTTCTTCATAAAAGTTGTTCCCCACGACTTCCTCTATGAGCTCCAACTAGAATTACATCAAATGAAGGTCTGTGCTTAAAGATACAGTAGATTATTCTTAACCTTCTCTCTTATATCGCGATCCAAATTAGCAGTGAGTGCGACCTCTCTACAGCCTGAACGAGAGTGATCCAATCTTTAGACTCTTCATGAAAGTTGTTCATGATATGATCAATGTATTCTATTAGATCAACACTAAGAATCCAAAAATAGAAATAAAACTGTAACGTCTTAAATTTTATAATAAAATATTAATATGACACTAAGAAATTAAAAGAGATAGTAAATTATACGTAAGATATGATCAGTTATATAAAACATAATTATCTTTAATTTTAGAATATTTTTATATTATTAATATAATTCTGATACTATCTTTGATTGTGTGCACTTCAACGGGACGACATTCGGTTCCAAAAATAAAGTCAAATCTGAATTCATCATAATTACTAAAAAATGTATTGATTCTAAAAATATAAAATATCAAGAATTATTGATGCATAGATGTTGAGATTAAGTCGACCTGATGATTTTTGGGATAATTTTTACTTGACAAAAAATTATTTTAAAAAATTAGACTATAATTACTATAATTTGTATCATCTCTTAATTAACTTATATTTAACATTTTATCTCAATTAGACATCATTTAGACTCGTTAAGTGCATACAGGATTTGTCGCGATACGGCGAACTCTGTGTATTTCAATGGGACGACATTTGGTTCTGAAAATAAAGTTAAATCTGAAATCATTATAATTACTAGAAAAATATATTGATTCTAAAAATATAAATATCAGGAGTTATTAATGCATAGATGTTGAGTTAAGTCGACCCAATAATTTTAAGATAATTTTTATTTGATAAAAAAATAATTAAAAAATTAAAATAAATTATATAATTTATATCATCTCTTAATTAATTTATGTTTAAAATTTCATCTCAATTAGACATCATTTATATCTCTTAAATACTCCGAATATGAGAGAGGAATTGAAAAAAAATAATAGATTTAGCGGACCGAACCGTACCGATCAACGACGTGCCACCGTGGCACGCCCGAGTCACCCCATTGGGGTGACCCGACAGTGTCTGGGCTCGTAAGAGTCTAAACACTGTACGGTTCGCAAGTACAACAACGGTTTATTACGGTACGGCGAACCATGCATGTAACACAAGAAGATAAATGCTACGTCAGATACTCTAATTTTCTAATTATACTTGTACCCTCTTACATTCTTGTCTAACTTAACTGGCTAGGGATCAATCCCTTACGTTACGAGCTGAACTTAAAAAAAAAAAAACTCTTATTTACGAGGAGATCTTGGGGAGGTCCATGAATCCAAGGAGCAGTGACGATCTGAGGGTGAGCGCACTTGGGTCCGGTCTGATTAAGAGGGTTTTTTAATCCAACCGAAATTTCACAAAATTTTATAAATATATGAGTTTATTAGTTTTTATACATTTCAAAATAAGATTAAAATGAAAAATGTATGTATATATACATCTATGCTGATATTTAATATTTATAGTATGTATATTATATATAGTAATACAGTTATAAATAAATCTGATTTTTTTGGTTTGGTCCAGTTTCAAATCACTCAACTTAATTTGATTTTTCAATAATGAATATCTCCAGATGACTCTGCAGCTATGCCATGCCCCACCCAAAACCTCTCACATTCCAATCGATTTGACGGGCAAAGGAATCTCTTCAATTTGCTCGAATACATAGTGGAGTTCTGGCAACCATCTTTTAGCAACATTACTTAGGTGCGGTCTATTAGACAAAAGCTAAACGCTACAACTCCACCTTGAAAAGGTGGACATATCAATGGTGGAGGTGATGCTGCCACCAAGTAATATTTTGCACACTTCTTAAAATGGATTCTATCTGCCTAAGCATGTGTATTTTATTGTGGTACATTAGGAGTGACATAGTTGGTTGGACGCACGGTCAAATATTAGATGGGAGGAGTTTAATATCTAGGTCTGTCAGATTTATAAAGAGATTTTTTAAAAAATTATAAATAATTAAGATTTAGGTATATGTCTTGGGTCTCGAACCCAAGACGTGTATGCACAACTTAAGAGACTAGATCAATCGAGCATAGTAAAAAAAATTGTTCATCTTATTGTGAGACATAATGGGAATGCATGTAATTTAAAGCGGATAATATCCACCCTCCCGAGAAACGTGCGCAAATAATTTCTCGATGTTCCTAGAGATGTCAGCCGGTTTGGGTTGGCCTAATCTAAATCCAACTCAACTTAAGCTCAAGATGGCCCAACCCAAATCTAAGATGACCCAACCTAAATTCAAACTAAAACCAAAGAAAATAAAACTTACACTGACTCATTGGGGCCCGTCCCAACACAAAATATGTACACTTAGATGGGGCACACCTAATAGAATTGTACCACGTTAGTCTTGGGACATTTAATACCTTACACATCCCTATTCTTTTTTAAATCCCCCAAAATGGTGATGGCGCCCCTATACAACACTTTGCTGGCAAATGACATCCAACACTAGTAGATGGGTTATTGGGTAGAGGGTCAAAGAGGTTTTAAGGTAAAGGATTTGGGAAAATTAATTAGGCATCGCTATCGTAGGGAGTAGCTTATTTTCTAATCTCTGTCAGCATACTAGAAGTCACATAGTTATTAATTTTTCATGTGGTTTAATTTTTAGTCTCTATTTTTTATTTTTCAGTATTTATGAATCTCAAGAGATGATTTCGTCCTTTTAGTATTGGACACTTTTTAAAATTTTCTATTTTAGTCATTCGTCTTTTTATCTTCTCTTGTGAACTGTAGTCCTTTACATTAAACATTATTATTTGTTACAGTAAATATTATTACATGTTACAGTAAATGTTATTGTCTGTTACAATAAATATTATAATCTGTTACAGTAAATGTTAGTCCCTTACAGTATATGTTATTGCTTATTACAGTAAATATCAAGTCTCATTACAGTAAATGTTATTCTCTGTTACAGTAATCTTTCCTTTTACAGAAATCGTTATTGTCAAGAAACATTATTGTAACAGGGAATATTGTTTACTGTAATGAGTAATAATGTTTATTGTAACACGTAGCAATAACATTTCCTATAACAGGCAACAACATTTCCTGTAAAGGGCAATAGTTCATGGGAGAAGACAAAAAGATGGAAGGGTAAGACAGAAATTTAAAAAAGAGACCGACGCTAAAAAGACAAAATCGCCTCTCAAGACTCATAAATGTTGAAAAGTCAAAAGTATGGACTAGAAATTAAACCACACTAAAAGCAAAGACTCTGCAACTTTTGGTATTCTAACAGGGATTAATAAATAAGCAACTTTCTCTGACAGATATTTCTAATTAATTTTTCCTAGTTTTTAACATGACTAAGTATTTTTGTTTAAACCCTATTATATTAATTTTTTGGCTGGCAACTAATTTAGTTCAAATAATATATATTATTTTAAAATTATTATATTAGTTTGAGATATTATAAATTTTGTTTAGATTATAGAGATTAACTATAAGTATTTTTTCCTTTTAAACATACGACCACAAATATCTCCATCCTTATTGGAAGCAAAAATAAGTCATCATGTTCAAATTTTACTCCTATTTAAAATTACTATGTTTCTTATCTAGTTAACTTTTTTATCAAATTCAAGCTATTTACACATTAGATTGAGTTCTAATTTTCTCGAACTTGCCTTTAAAAATCAAATTTAATTTGAAGTATTTGGATATAAAGTGATTATGTTTGACTTCTATAGAATTTAAGATGAAATAAAATATGAAAAGACATTTCGAATCTCTTTAACACTGAGTAATTGTCTATTGTTACACTCAACTAGATATGATGTAGTAGATTATAGGACAAATTAATTAAGAGTTCATATCAAATGTTTGACTTATTTTTTAGTCTCTGACAGATATGTAATTTATTATAGTAAGTGTTATCTTCTGTTACAGTATACGTTAAACTCTGTTACAATAAGAATCTCCATATTACAATTAGAGACTCTTAATTAATTTGCCCTAGATTATATGACTGTGTGTTCACACAAGATATAACCTATGAAATTCATTTGAATTGTGTAAGTTGAATCTATAGATTTTTACTATACTAATACTAATCTATAGATTGAAATAGTGTTGCAACAGAAATAATTCTATATTAACTTTGTTTGTAATTTCTGAATCTATAAATTTATACTAAATTATACTAAATATGGTGTAGTAGATTAAATAACTATGTATTTAATTATGGATCTATGGATTTACTTTTGAATTAGGTGGTGGATCTATATTGTTTGTTAATCTATGTAAGTTGTGGATCTATCGATTTTTACCTAAATATTATGGTAGTTGAGGTATTTATATGATAACTCATTTAGAATCTCTTCGACTATGAAGTAATTATATATTATTATACTAGATATTATACATTAAATAGTATGTTAGCTATCTAAATATTATATTGCACATGAAGTTTCCATTTTATTTCCTTTCCTATTTTCATTTTCCGACTTAAAAGTTCAAAAGCACATTTTTCTATCAACGTTTTTGTTTCCAAAATTTTCATAGAAATCGGAAGTGAAAACATTTATTTTTATTTCCATCTCCAACCGTTACCAGCCATAATGGCTATTATAGTGGCCTCCCACATTGTCTTCTTTGGGGAATATATAAAGAGGACATTCCTACTCAAGATGCGTTTTTCCGAGGAGACATGCTTGTTATCACTAGGGTTTGATGACAAATTTTATGTGAATTATTTGTTAAGTAATTTTATTAGCTTAGGAAGAGAGAGATAAAGAAGTGTATGATAAGATTCTTAGTCGATAAAATTATTTGACAAATAATCTACATAGAACTTGCTATCAGAGCGGATTAGTAACAAACATTTCTCTTTTCCAAGAGATATCTCTGGTCCCCCTCACACAGCCATTGCAATTGTTCATGAGTGATCTCCAACCACATTTGTAATTAGTGACCTTTTTCTCTCTGTAAACCAAGTTGGCCTTAAACGATGGGGTCAGACTTCCTGATCCATCTTTTTTGACAGCTAAGTGCATACCAGACACTTGGCCTCTCTCACGAAGTTGTGGCGGCTTTTGGGCGTCTTGGGC
This sequence comes from Colocasia esculenta, assembly GCA_014218235.1. Lineage (NCBI taxonomy): Eukaryota > Viridiplantae > Streptophyta > Magnoliopsida > Alismatales > Araceae > Colocasia > Colocasia esculenta. Next base: position 143,280,914 of record CM024761.1, read on the forward strand.
TTGTTGATTTGGAGATGTTGGGATCGGATCGTCTGAAATTGTCCTCTTTGGTCACTATTATGTTTGTGGAAATGGAAATACTTTTTGTAGATGTTGAGATATGTGAGCACAGTCTATCCTATCCTACGAGAAATATTTATTACAAGAGTATTTTTACATTTGAAATATAAGAGTACTCTTTCATTGGTCCACTTAAGATGGGCCAATATCATGACACATTTTTTTTATGAATCCAACTTAATTATTTATTAGTCCATCCAAAATTTTATGAGTCCAACTTAAAATCTTATGAACTCAGTTGTAATTGAAATACAAGTGTGCTCTTATACTAAGCAACTATCCTATCTTAAACATATGTGAGTGAAATCTCTCTTGAATTTCGTATCAAGATGCATGTGTCTGGGGTGACAATACTCCCCCAGGACATACAGAAAATCTTTTTTCTTGTAAAAAAAATAGGAATGGTAGTGGGAGGACGTGTTGGGAGGACGACGTCCCCCTTATGAGGCTTATGTAAATAGAACTAGCTCATAGGGTGATGAGAAGAACACCACCATGCCGATATGGCTTCCAACAGCACCGGTTCTTCATCACCATATGTTCGTGGAACTACACAAAGCATTGGTGTTACAGTAGTCATTTTACATTATATGACGATGATGATGATTGGGGGTGTAAATGGGTCTGAGTTGAAGTTGAAAATAGTGGTTCCAAATTCGACTCCAATAAGAATTATTGAAAATAATTAGATTCGAAATCGGATGCGGAATCTAAATTGTTTTCTCACATTATCGAATAATCGGATAATTAGATATTCAAATAATATGTAATATATAATCTAAATTTAATGATATGCATATTATATATATATATTATCGGATTCAAAAATCGGATAATCAGAATTTTGATAACTATCAAAAATATTCGAATCTAATAAGCTATCGGCAATTAAACGTGTTTTCGAATCTTATAATTTTTATCAAAATTGGATTAGATAATTGGATAATCGAATATTTTTTACAACCCTAATGAAGACGATTGTGATAATGATGAAGACTGATTACAATTTTATTAGATGATGTACTCACTTGATATCATATTAGCAATGGCTTCCAAGTCCATTATGATTAACATTTGGTTGTCAATGTATTTGAAATCGCAATCTAGTTGTATTCTTAGGTACAAGTATGATTTCAGAAACACACAAGATATAGAATGTGATTTTGATGACAACTTGTATTAGGAAAAAGATTGGCACCAAGCATGGTTGGTCAGGAATGTCGTGCCTAAGGATTTACGATCTCCAAGTACAGTTATGTTCGTCAGCATGAGCCCCTTGCATGGGGGGTGGGGGCATGTGGTGGACGGCAATTAGGGATGTCAACGGATCTCCAATTTTCGTTTGGTTGACCTATTTTTATATTTTTTATAGGATGCAGAACTCTGAAAAAAAAACTTTTCGACAACTTAGCGGAAGCAAAATTGGATATCCAAATTCTTATAGAATGCAGAAGCGAAAACACTCAATTCTGCACATCCACTTTTTTGTTTTTATTTTCGATAACTTTTTAATATATATTATATGATATTTTTATAATAAAAACTTCTCAACCTCGAAATTTTGGCTCTTAAATTTTTAACTCATTGTCCTTCACCTCCAATCTATGTGCAAATGGCATCTATCCTTATCCCAATTATATATTGGCTAGTGATCACTCTCTAATTTCATCATTTATGGTAGTTTTTTTCTCTAACAGTCTTCGTACCTATATATGTTGATTATCTATTACTCAACCATTATATATAACTACATGATTTTATCATACTAATTTGATGTTGTTATACTTCATTTAGTAAGGGTCATTATAATAAATGTGATGGAGAAGATATGGTAGAATATATTATTAAATTTACAGTTGAAACTATTCATAAATTTAATAATCAATGTAATTGTAACATTATAAACTTATTCTGATTATATAAATGTTGTTGCATCTGAATTCTATTTTGTTTCTGTTTCTGTTTCCATTTTTCTAACTCAAAGCAGAAATAGATGCAGAAGTAGAAACACTTTTTTTCCGTTTCTGTTTCCGAGTACAAAATTTCTTATAGGAAGCGTGTCATGCCCCGCCAATTTAGCAGCAGAATAAATCGGGGAGGCATGAACAACGTGTATGGTAACGTAAATTGCGCATACATTCGTAAATATCAGATCAACTAATGAACAATAATTACAATAAAACTCATCATTTTATGATAATTCATCTAAACTATTACAACTACTAATTCAGAGCAAAACATAGGGCTCAATAACATCATTACATTTGGAAATGATAACTAAGCAACTAACTAAACTAACTCTAGGATATATATTGGGGACAATCCATTACTATGACTCCAGGACGCTCATCACTCCAGTCCAATCCCATTGTTGTGAGTAAGGTCATCATTCGACTTACCTGAAAACACAATAACAAATAACGAAGGGTGAGCGATAATGCTCAGTAGGACTTAATATCTCGTGTAAACAAGCATACTTTAAGTGATTAATGTCTTGTAACACAGGTTAACTAGAGAGAACGATCATGTATAGTCAAGAGAGTAATAGTACAAGATAACAAGTGAACGATAATACATTTCTCAAGAGTATTGTAAAATTAGGATGACAACATAACGAGATGACGTGTAACAAGATAGTGTATAACAAGATAGCGTGTATCAAAATGACATGTAATAGGATAGCTTGTATCAAGGTGGCGTGTAACGAGATAGCTTGTATATCAAGATAGCGTGTAACGAGATTGCATGTAAAGAGATAGCGTGTAAAGAGATAACATGTAATGAGATAACGTGTATGGTTGCACCACGGTGCACTAGTCGAGTACGACAATAGTCACTTTGGGACAGTAGCCATTTCACGATAGTAAAGTACGTCTGAACTCCTCAAACTACTGTTATAACAGTTAGATGTCTAGCCAAAATAGTATAGTCAGAACCGGTGCAATGCAGAACATCGTCAATAGCCCCTGCATGTATTTTCGGGTGGCTCTCTGCCCCCAGGACTAGATTGGAGCCCCTCGGACACTCTTCGTACCCTGCATTGTGCATTCGAGTCAGTAGGGTCACCAGACCCATATTATGGCGCTAGACAGTCATGTATAGTACAAGCAATGGGAGCCACAACAGCTCAAGAGTCTCAAGAGAGTACTAGATGAATATACGAGATAGTAGAGTGAACGTGAATGGATGAGAGTACAAGGATAGTAGATGAGATAGGGGTATAATCGTAAAACAACGATAAACCACGATAGTAACAGTTGCACAGTACCAGGTCGCGTACCGGCAGTCTGGTAGAAGTAACATCTGCCCCACTAGCCGTGCTACGAACACAAGCTAGATGGTCCGGCGTGATCACAAGATAAGAAAGAATCGACTAAGGCCATTTTAGATCGTACTGATCCCTAAGGGTATAACGGGATTTAAAGGGTACAACCAGCTCGTCGACTAAGGACGTATGCCAAAGCCAAGAAGACTTACGGAGGCCTTGACAAGGAGTCTCTGGCCCAGTTGAGAGTATTTCCGATGGAGAGGTGGTCCAAGTCAAGAGAAAGTGTGTAACGAAACGTTGTCTGTCTTGCCTCGAGTGCTCGAAGGCAGAGGGACGCGATAACGGTGTACAAATCACGCGAATAAAACGAAGACATGTGTCATTTAAATAATAGAGAAATTAGGTAATTAGTTTCACTTCATTACCAGATACATTATTAAGTAATTTACTAAGGTTTAATGGCAACATGATGGTTAAGTGTGTACAAGTGTATGAAATCAAAAGAGCATGATGGATTGTGCACAAAGCTTTTAAATTAATTAGATTCATGTAATTTATTGCACATTAATATTTATTCAGATCAAATTATGAATAACAATGTTTAATTAAGGCTAAACAATGGCTAATTAGCAAGTAGAGCAAGGGTATATATGCAATTTCGGGTTCTGGCTGTTTTTATGTTAACGCGACAGGGGTACCCGTCGCGACTCCAGGTCGCGACAAGGCGGCTGGGTGCGACAAGCGAACTGGCCGGTCTAGCCCGATTCAAGGTGGATATTGTTAGAATGTGGAGCCCGAACTCTGAAGCAAATCTCCATAAGGGGTTAGGTCGCGGTTCGACCTGCGCGGTCAGGTCACGGGGGTCAAGGGGGCAGCGCCCCTTGCGGGGATCTCCGAGGGCAGCGCCCCCGGAAGCTAAATTTTGACTGAGTGTGCAGGCGGACTCAGCATTTGACCGCCACAGCCGAAGTCAGAAATGAAACAGTCGATTGAATGATTCGACTCATGCAGTCGAATGTCAGATGTGAATGATTCGACTCATGCAGTCGAATGTCAGATGTGAATGATTCGACTCATACAGTCGAATGTCAGCATGAAGGATTCGACTCATGCAGTCGAATGTCAAATATGAAGCATTCGACTCCCTCTTACCAGGACATGACTTTGCAGTTCTGAGGCGATTCAGAGGCAGGACACTTTTGCCCTTGTGTGTCTCGATTGTGGCGCCCCTTCCTCCTAGTATATAAAGGGGGGTTTTGTCCTCTTTGTAGGTGTGTGTTTTTCTTGCAGAAGAAGTATTGATAGCTGCTGTGGCCATGGACGTAGGAAGGCTTCTTGCCTCCGAACCACGTAAAATCTGGTGTTCCTGTGTTCTTCTTCCTACCTCCTTCTATCTCTCTCTGGTATCTACGAGTGGGTAGTGTGAGAGAGAGTTGTTGCTGGTTAAGTTGTTGCCTCCCAACAGATATCGCGGCGGCTTTGTCTGCCGCGTTCTCAACGCGACGTGACAGCGGGGCGCTACCCGGATGATATCGCGGCGGGTCACGCTGTCGCGATATCAGAAGGGTCCAGCCCTTTTTTCTATTTTTCTAGGGCGGACCCTGTTTGATATAGGGTACTTGTAAATTCAATATAAAATCGCACGATGATCTAAAAATCACGGAATCAGTTTTAAATGAAAATAGACACATAGATCTATCAACCTGTATAGTTAATTTGAAAATAGACAAGGTTTAGGTATACTTTGATCAGGTGACATTTCTGTGACCTAAACATGCGCAGTTAAGGTTCAACGAATTAATTAACAATCGATACATGATGAAAAATTTCGAAACAGAGGCGTTCGAAAGACAACATGATGTAGTATTTAAGAGAATGTTTTCATGGTATGAAGCTAAGTATGCACGAGGTTCATAAGCAAACATGTAGGGTCGGGTGCATGGATCTGACAGAAATTCAAAGAATTAATTCTCCCTAATGGGAGATCAAAATAGAGCGAAACTAGGGGCGTTTGAAAGATAATACGATCTAGTATATATGAGAATTTTATCATGGTAAGAAAGCAAGTATACACGAGATTTGAAAGTAATCATGAAGGGTCGGAAACATAGATCTGACAGAAGTTCAAGGAATTAATTCTCCCTCATGGAAGATCGAAATGGAGCGAAAACAAAGGGCTTTTTGCTCGGGATCATGAAGTCTTCCTAGGGTAATTTTTACACGAATTTGGCTTGAGAGATTGCCTACCTTTCATGTGTTTAAGAAATCCTAGGGCTTGAAGACGAGGTAGAAGATGAAATCCTCTTGCTCCAAGCTCCTTCCTTCTTGCTCCTCTCGTCCTCAACTCCTCTCTTCGTCCCCTAGAGCTTCAGCAATGATCTATGGGGTGGTAGGGTCGAATTAGGGTGTGTATGGCTTGGTTTAAGAGTCCTACTTTCTTAAAACTCCTCTTTCCCTTCAAACTCTTAATTTTTCCTTATTTATCCCCTTATTTCTTGCATTATCCCACCTAATAGGATAGATGAGAGGCTAATTTCGTGGGTAAAGGGTTTGGGTAAGGTTAGGACTCTTTTTAGGATATTTATAACCCTTTTTAGTATTTATCTTACCCTTATTTAATTAATTATTAATTAACTCCAATTTCCACATTTATCTCCCCTATTCTAACATTTATCCACTAATTGGCTTGGGGAGAGATCTAATTTCGTGGGTAATAAGTTAGGATAAGTCTAGGACTCTTTTTAGGGATTTATATATGTCATTTAGTATTTATCTAATCCCTTTTTCTAATTATTACTATATTTAATATGAATTTCACTTATTAACTCCATCTCATGGTGGGTTCTTCATATTAGGGCCCAACAATCCATGTTGGACCATTAATAAAACTCATTACTAATTTAACTTAATGGATATTAATTTATTTCCAATTATTCACCCTTTATCCTTATGTAAATCTATTTATCACACTTATTTAATTACTTTTATATATTTTTATTCACTTCAACATTATTTATGCCAATATTTCTAATCTTCATCATTTGGGCTCTTACTCTTGGCCCAATAACTCATGTGAGCCTAATTGTACAACCCATGTTCTTACTTTACTTGTTAGATTTTTAATTATTCTTTTATTAGAGAATTTATTCATGGGCCAAGATTTGTCCATTGGTCCAAATATCATAATGGGCTATCAACCCATATTATTTAAAGTCTACCCACATGTTTAATTTCATTTATAATTCACTTGGCTCATAAAATAATAGATTCTTTGACTTATTACTTAATTACGCTAATAAGTCGCATAATTTCTTAAAATTGATCTAAATGATTTTTTTGTGCCCAAATTTCTTGATAGGTCATTAGAGAATATTATTTAAAGTATAATTATTATTTTTACGAATTTTATATGAGTTTATATGTATGTGATAATAATGTGTACCTTTTAACTGGTTGAATTTATTAATTGATAAATTTTCAATTATCCATAATTTTTAATTAATAGATTTTCCGGGGTACTACAAAGCGGAAGCAGAAACACCCATTTTCGATTCTGACTCCGACCCATTGGCAGCCCTAATGGCAGTTGTGCTTGAGGGGGTCCCCCTCCCCCCCCCCCCCACATGAATACGAAGAAGTGAGAGATACTGCAGTTGGGGCAGCGGAGGGTGCATTGGAGGGTATGAGGGAGTGAGAGATGCAAAAAGAGGGAGAGAGAGAGAGAGAGAGAGAGATCAACACACTGGCTGGTGCATAAGGGACACAGCATCGATGGTGACGAGAGGAAGGGGAGGGGATGAGGGCAGAGATTATCGGCAGGCTAACCTGGTCACAAAGGGCTTCAAGCATCTCGTTATCGGAAGTCTCGATCACCCTAAGGAAGAGGTAGAACGGCCCCTCCACTCGCAATGCGACAGAGGAAAAAGAGTGCTCATGTCGCCCATGGAGGAACGCCACAGCTATCGTGGAGCTAGCAGCTGTAGTGACAAAGACTGGGGAGGGCCGTGCAAGGCATGTGGAACTCCAATAGGGAACAACCGCAGCCACACAAGAGTTGGTGTTGCACTCTTATTTGTACTTGTATTGTTTGTGCCAAGCCATTCGAACTAGTGCGCCGTACCATACCATATATTCACCAATTTGATCTGACCAGTAGTAGTACAACAAACCATGACACCAAAGACATTTCTCAACTTTTGCCCAGCTAAATTCTTTAGGAAAAATTAATTATAGGTCCTTATCAGAGGGGAGACCTTAACTACAGGGCCCTGTCAGAAATACTTGCACAAAAAAGTCCAACAACTTTTAGGAATGTTAATTTTTTATCCCTATTTTATTGGGATTTGTGTTGACAGTTAGAGACTAATATTTTCTATCTTTTAACTAACTGTCACACATGCTTTAACGTCTTCGAACTCTTATTTTAACACCTTCAAATTTAGACTTAAAGTCATGTCAAGAGTTACAATTTAAATCATATCAATAGTTAATTTAAATCTCACATACTTTAACTATCACATATACTTTAACTATCAATAGTTATTTTAAATTCCACATGTTTTAATTTACTGTCACACATATTTTAACAACATTGGACTTTTATTTTAACATCTTAGAACTTAAATTTTAAATATTGTTAAAATATGAATACAATGGTCACACATATCTGATGGCACAAAAGCAAATGGAAGAGCAAAACAATAAAAAAATAGAAGACAGAAACTATCTTTTCAAGAACTGATTGATAAAGTCCACCAAAAAAGAGAGATTATTTGAAATACATTTTTCTGATAGGAATTAGAAAATAAGTCCCTCTTCTGACACGGACCTATAGTTAATTTGCCCAATTCTTTATCGGTTAGGGAAATAGTTTAGTAACATATTTTCTGGACACATATTTTAACACATCAATCAAAATGCACCACAAATCTCTCATATGACATATTTTTATTAAGGATAAATTAATTAAGAATCTTTGACTGTAATAGAGAGGTTATTGTTGTAATAAGATTTAACATATACTATAACAGAGAATAATATTTACGGAGATTAAAAAAAATTAAATATTTAATAAAGACTCTTAATTAATTTATCTTTGTATTAATAATATCAAAATAATGTGTTACAAAACGGTGTTTTTTTTTTTTGGACAATGACAAAACGGTGTTACAAAACCGTTTCCCTTACAATTATATCCCTGCTCGAACGTTGGCGTCGCAAGTCAGACTTGGATAAAACGCCAGTGACAGACTCGGCCTTGCGGCCACCCGACCAAGCGGCCGCCAGCCATGCTCAGGCTTCGTCATCCCCTCCGCCACCGTCGCCCCTTCCTCCCTTCTCTTCCCGCCAACGTCTCCCCGCAGCTTCCCTTCCTCCTCCGCTTCGACCCCGCCCCTTCCCTCTTCTTTTCCATCCGCACCTCGCCGCCCGCCCCGTTTTCCTCCTCTCATGCTTCCCCTCTGAGGTCCCCCCTCCGGCATCGATGCAGCAGTGAAGGGGGTGATGCAGTGGGACCAGGGGACACGTTGAAGGGATTCGTAGGTGAGCAGGTCGAGGCTCTGCTGAGGAAGGAGGAGAACAGGGCCCTCATGGATGGCCTGGTGGACGCCTCGCGGAGGGTGGAGACCGCCCGCCGGGCGCTGGCTGACATTGGGAGGCAGGAGGCCGAGGCCGCGCGCGCCAAGGAGTACGTCCTCCAGCTCGAGAGCCGCCGATCCGAGGTTCGCCCGCCGCCCCCCTTGTTGTGTGTTGTTTGCTCTTTATACTTCCCGCATTCCGCGCACAAAAGCTGGATTATTGGTACTCAATTTTACACGAATCTGGCACCATGCGTGAGGTTTTCTGGCCGTGGATATGCTTCACAAGGTGTTCTTGTGGAACGAAGTTGTTGATTCTTTGGTGAAGAGGATACGTAGCCGGGCTTGGAATTAGTAACACTTCCACCCCTTGCAGTGCTTGCCAGACTCTATATACCGTTGGAATTTTGGAAATACGCAGTGCCGCTAAGTTAGCATCCATTTTCATAGGTAGACCAGTTCTTGAGTGGCCATTCTGTGGGCATCAGTTCACTAGATTACCCAGTTGTAGAAAAAGCTTCTATGCACACCTTTGATCGTCAGATTAGAGAACCTGTAGCCGCACTTGTTCTTATGCTTTTCAATGGCTTAGAAGATGCATGAGTTAAAATTAGAACTTTCCCAAGGTTAATGAATCTCCTGACACAGACAACTGAGGGGCTTTTAATAGATAACGAAACCCTGTTCTTGAGTCTCTGTTTCCCAGGAACTACTGATTCAGGTGAATCAGGCCTGTGTTATTTACCTATTTCAGGTATCTAAAATTCTACTACTAAATTTCCTCTCTTTTTTTCCCTTCTTTAAAGTAATCCTCGTTCTGTCTATACTTGTCTGACGTGCGAGTAACATGATTTATTCACGAGGTGGTCACAATTTGGAACCATTAGAGTTAGTGTGGCTGTTTATTTTTTTTAAATCTATTTGAATAGTAGATACCATATATGGGACACATTGCTGACTTCTGAGAAAGCAGAAGATGGAAGCAAAAGATGCAAGGAAGCTTGGGTGGAAAATAAAGACCCAGCTAATTGAAGTTCCCCCTATGCTGTAAACAGCCAGTAATTGGCCACTGCAAAAGGACCATGAATCAATATCATATAGAAGATAAATATGCAGAACCCTATGCCACATCATTATGCTATGATGGGAGGGTAGTATCGAAAGTGATATGGCATACAGTTTGAGGGAACAATGCATTGATCTCATACACAACCAGGGCCTACAACGTTGAGTACCTGTAGAGGAACTTGATATTAAAAGCTGCTGATGACCTCCATGGTTATGAATGGAGCTGAACTTGATGAAGCATTGGAGATCAAATTGACCATCTGGAGTGGACATATTTCTCCTCCATCCTATATGTGTTTGTAAATTCTCCACTCTGCTCTGAGGTGAGTATGAACTTATTGATGGTACGCATACTATTGTCAACGGTATGGAAATAATTTTTAGACTTGTTATTTATGTGTTAAAGGACCTCCGACAGTGGAGTAAATACATCTTGATGGTGTGCTTACTCTTTTCAGTTATGTGGAATTACTTTTCAATCAAGCTATGAAATACTAATCTCATGATGTTGAGAAGAAGACTTTTACTCACTTTTCAATCCCCTGGACTGTGATGACTGTTCAAGAAGCAAAATACATTAGATCCAGAAACCTTGGTAATAATGTTGCCATAATCTTGAATGTAAGTGTCATTGAAGCATGAAAGGGTGACGGTGGTCCTGGGTTTGAAGATTAAGAATGTTAGATGATTTTCTAATTGCTATCAAAGACTCCAATTTGTACCCCCATCCTTGTGATGTGGGTCCCGGTTCCCCCAGCCATTACAGTTGGCTGAGGGAGTGTCCTAAAAAAGAAAATTCGGCAAGCCAACTTCAACAAATACTGCAACCATTTACTTTGGAAAGGCTTCTTTCGGGGGAATCTTTCATACATGACGCTTAGATGTGTATGCAAGGAAGAAGCAGCAGATGAATGAAGAAATAGGTAGCTGATGTAATCTATATGAATAAGATTATGAGTTGAGACGACTTTCTCTTTTCAGATGTGAGCACCTGGATAAGATGCACGCTTGACTTCCTGTGAGACTTACCCACTCTTCAGTTAAAATGAAATTGCATACAGAAGGCTTTCTAATCAAAGTCTATTCCATGTTTTCATTTCAGTCTGTTCCCAGTTTTCACTTCTAAACAGAACATTTACCTCTTGTTGAATCAGGACCTAAATTTCAGAACCAGATGGAGGGTCAGATAGATCCAACTAATACATTCTCATGTGCATGCCAGCTTCTCATGGCTCTGAGGACAGACAACTTTCTCAGAGGTTTTGACCCATCTTGTTAGACTAGAGCCACTTTGAAACAAGAAGTAATATCTAAATCTATTGCCAAAACCATCCAGGTGACAATGGGTTGGTCATCCTGTGGGCATAAGCAAGCAACCTGCAATTATTCTCAAGCATTGAATGGCCTGGTATGCTCATGAATTCTCCCACCACCATAAATTTTGGTCGCTATGATGATGCTGATGGGTCTAAATTACATGTTCTTATTATGGATATTTAACCTGTGTTGGAATTGGAGAGGGTACAAATCATGTATGTCCACTCGATGTTTTTGCATTTTCTTTTCTTTAGGGAGGGAGGGATATAGGAGAAGGAATAAGAAAACCATAAGGCTGGCCCGGGTCTTAAATAAGGCTCTGAATAAGCTAGCTTGGCCCTCAGGTCAGGCACACCATAGGCCTGGGGGCCTGGGCCATGCCTGGGATCTCCTCTAGAGTGATGAACCAGGCGTCAGATCAATTCAGCCAGTAATTTGCCCAGCACAGAATAGGATTAACCAATGTGGTTTTTTTCCTGCAATCTAAATCTATTTTAAACTTGGAAGTCAAACCACATGCCAAAACCTGATTCATCATCTGTGCCTTCCTTTTTGGGTAGTCAAACCCATCAGTGATACAGGATTTTTTAGCTTTGCTTTTATGCCTGAAATTTTCAAGTGCCCTTTTTTGGGGTAGTTAACCTATCTGGTTCTAAACTCTGGCAACAGTGATGAGTGTATCCAGCAAAGGGTAAATTAACAGATATTCAATTAGTAAAATGTCAGCTACTTTTGTTAACTGGTCAATATAGATAATGTTCACGTTTTTTATTGTACATGGTTGTGGCCAAGATAAGAGTCACAATTTTACAGAATTTTGCTACTTCATATTTGTCAAAGGTCCTTGCAAACACTAGTTCTTCTTATGATGACTTCCAATTGTGTCTTCAAAAATTAGTGAACTTATAGAAGATGCTCCAAGAGGAGGAATCTAGATGATTTTTAGATGTTTTTAGAGTTTTCTTAGTACTGCTTTATAGAGTTCCTTTTTATGATAATTAATTTCCTCTGAGGGTGCTATTTCCACTCAACCTTTCTGTTAATCTGTCATATTCTAGAGGTCGTGTAAACCATTGGCTTATGTGGGATTTGAATACGAAACCATTCCATACTTGTCATCCATGGGCGTTAAATCCATGTCATCAAATCATGAAGGCGTTTTGTCTAACTTACTTACAGGTAGAAGTCTGACATGGTGTTCTGATTATAAGAACCTTCCCCTCCATGGGTGGTTGTGTAATCTGTGACATCATGTCCTAAGGCAATGTCAAATGCTAATGTCCTTGCAGGTAGTTGGTCTGATTTTGATCACGGTGAATGATCTGCATTCCTGTTTTCGGAACCCCAAAAGACAAAGTGGGACTGTTAGAAGAATCAGAAGAATGGACAGGCAAATTCCAAATGGGGAAGTCTTGAATGCCCAAACGACAGTGTTTTCTATTGTCATTTTACTTGTTTGACAGTTTCTAATATGCAAAGTACACTTGGGAGTATGCTGGGTACACAATTGCAGAAACTACTGCATGCACTATAATTACGGTTCCATTTGTAATGAGGGTGTATTTGGATTGAGAGCCATCCTTAAATTAAGGAGAGATGCTAGTTACGCGGGCGCCCGGGTATCATAATACCTGGGTGCCAGACACAGCGTGGTGGGGCCGGGGCCACCTGGGCGGCCCCCACCACCCTCTCTTTTGTCTGCGCTCAGGCATCCGGGGTAACAAGTTTTTTTGTAAATTAAGATTATTCATGCTTGGTAAAATCTTTTCCTTAATGAAGTATAGTTTCTAATCATCAGGTCTGAGATTGTGTTTTGTGTACAATTCATGGTTCTCTGATCTCCTGCTGTTTGACCGTGTTTATTACTGTTTCAAGATTGACGAAACCCAAAAGGAACTGGAGCAAGCAATGACCATGGTCGAGGAAGCAGAGCGTTGTCTTTCATTAAACATGGATAATACGACATCACAAGGTGCATATGAGACCAATGTGACTGAGGAGATCAACAAGGAGAGAGAAAGATTGGAGTCGATAAAAGCTGCACTCATTTCCTCGATTGTTGGGACCCTGGCGGGCTTACCTATTTCCTTCTATCAAGCGTCCAGCAGCATTCAGCTGGTGGCACACTTGGCAGTCATCTTCATTAGTTGCGCATTGTTCGGAGTTACTTTCAGATACACCATCCGAAGAGACTTGGACAATATTCAGCTCAAGACAGGAACATGTGCAGCCTTTGGTTTTGTCAGAGGTATGGTTCCTTTGCGGAATTTCTGAAACTAAATTTTGATTCCAATGTTTGCAATTGTGGGTATCCAATTTTCACTGACGCGTGAAATATATTTGTTCTCGATTGCAGGTCTGTCTGCTGCGGAAACAAGTAAGCCTTGGGAATTTGATAACATCAACTTCTTGCCGCTTGCTGTTGACGGAGCAACTTATGTATTGGAGGGCACCTTAATCTTTATTTTCTCAGCCGTTGCCCTGGATTACTGCATTAAGATGGGGTTTCTGAGTCCTTTCTCAATCAAAAAATAAGGAGCAGAGGCAACATAAATCCATGATACTACTTTCGAATTGGTGATTGAAGAAATTGAAACCACAGGTTTGTGTAAATCAATAGTAATGTGTGGAGTACTGCGAGACACTTTCTCGTAAAATTTTCAACGGGGCGGTGCCTTGGAAAAAGGAACAAAATGGCTTCTACTTCTTTCGTTCACATACGAGCACGCTGCTCTTGTAGCTTACTAGAAGTTTGGCATGTACAGGCACCTTTAAAATTATAGGGTAGTATCTAATTTTTATAGCTGTCTTATTTATCCTACTTGGATATGTTCATCGAAGTTTTAAGGATTTTCTTTTCCTGGCAAATGCTGATACTACTCAAAATAACACATTTGTTTGCATGAAAGAATCAAGTTTACATTGTTACAAGCTTCAACAATTTCACATTTTGATCGATGATGAGGGCACGCTATCAACATTAAGCCATTTGTGTCAAGCGCATCTTCACACAACGTGCACAAGATCTTATTAGAAGAATTTCCCCAAGTGGTCCTGAACGAAGATACACCCACCAGAAGATCACACTTTGAAGAACTTCCCGAAGAGGCCCGTACGAGGCATTTCAGTGTCGTATGTAGTAAGCTTTTTTCTTGAGATAAATACATACAGACCTTTGGTATGAACACAGAAATATCTCATAGAAACGAAATATAGGGGGTTTTACATATTATGACCTGAAGTCTATCAATATTTCAACTACTGAAAATTCAGGAACCAGCTGATGAAACATGCGGGGAAGCCGTTCAGAAGCTTCAACTCGTGTCAAACCGAGATAAAGTGGCAGACCCTCACGCACCACCTAAAGAAGCTCATCTTTAAACAGTTTTTTGTAAAAATGAATCCCCAAAGAGTGGAAGAATATAACAGATGTTAATGAATAACACGCACTGAATAATTGGCTTTGTAAGTGCAAATAGCGTGCAGATGGACCATTATCTTCTTGGCATGTACAGTTCCAGGGCTTCTCATTTCAGGCTTTATTTGACGGAATCCTCCACAACAACTAAGTGCAGAAAAATGCAGCGACAAGGATCCTGTAATCATAAACTAGTGAAAACACATGACAAAATCCTACCCACCAAGAGAGAGAGAGGGGGAGATGAATAAGCATGCCTCATCTCGTCTGGTTTCTTTCATCTTCATTCAAATCCTCTTTTTCATTTACGTGCCATGTATCATCTATCGATTTCCTCCAAACATCACCTTCTGCAGGCTTCTTTATTGCTTCCTGTGCATAGGACAATCAAACAGATACATTGATCCCTATCCTTTGAAATGAAAAGATTTATGTGGACACAACTCCGGCAGATAGAATACCTCCTCTTGGATCTCTGTACTTCCAGGACCACTAGCATCCTCTCGTTTTCTGGGGGAAAGATATTTTAGGGTTTCTTCTAATATAGGGATGCCATTAATGTCACCACTCCTGATGCTTGCTTCCAGCTATAAGTCACTGAGACATTAGAGGCTATGTAAATATTCATGGATTAGGTTCCTGAGGATCATACCTGAATATGAACAATGCAGGCAAGTATGCTAGCAATAGGCAACCAGCTATCATCTGGTGAGAGTGACAAGTTTGTCCTGACAAAACAGAACACTCAGAATATGCAAACTTCAAGTCTTCAGACGAAAGCAAGGACCCAGTTTTAAAGATGGCATAAAATACTATTAATCTGAATTGTTGCGTTGCAGTAACTTCCCAATGCCTGTCAGGAAGGCCAAGGAGCTGTTTAAGAGCAATACTCTGGGTGCCTTTGATGGCCAGATAACCCCTGATAAAAGAGATTTATCAGCCCTGATAAATCAAGTGTTGCTATGGTAATCCAGATAGCTTATCAGGCCTTCATCACCACCAAATACTGATAATCCCTGAGAACTTTATCATACCTGAGAACCCTATCTCACCCTCTCAGGTATGATAAAGTTATCAACCCTGATAACTTGACCTGCCAAACCAAAAAGCTTGTGAACTGATATCTTCTCCATGGATAGCTTATCCCGGATAAGCTATCAGATCATCAAAGGGGTGAGTGTGCCACAGAAGGGAAGTAAAAGATAGAAGCATACATTTGAATGTCAGACATCGTCTGAAGTTTCACAAGCACCTCCACCCATCCAAATTATGGTCCAACTATAGCTACCATTAATATTCTTTATAAGCAAGATTTGAACGCTTTAGTAATTGAAAATTTCTGTCCCAACTTCTGAGTCAGATGTAGTTACCAAAACTCTCATCAAAGTGGAGAAACAAGACCATGACAAGTTTTATCAACTTACTGGGGACTTCCAACATAGAAAAGATAATTCATGACAAGTTTTATCTACTTACTGGAGACTTCCAACAAGTTTTATCTACTAACTGAGTCATAAAACAATGATTACTGGTGCCAGCATGATGTCAAGCCATGATTTGGCGGACAAAACAATGATTACTGGTGCCAGCATGATGTCCAACCATGTGTGTGCGCGCGCGCGCGCGCGCGTGTGTGCGTGTGTGCATAAAATTCGGTATAAAATTGAACTGTGTGTGTGTGTGTGCGAGAAAGGGAGAATTCGGTACTAAAAATTGAACAGCAAATAAGATGTATTACTTGCATAAAATTAGGAATAAAATTGAACTTAATATTTCAACAATTTATGTAATTTTGGGATGAAGACCCCTTATAGGGTCTAAGAGAGGGTGGACTGTGGAGCATGAACTTTCTTAAGTCTGCCCTTGCAAATGCGGATCGACCTGCATGGTAAGGCCATGCAATCAAAGAGGCAGTGCCCCTTGCGGGGGACCCGCCCAGAAAGGTAATTCTAATTTCTGAAGTGAAAGGCACTAAAAATTGTAGAGAGATGCAGAGAGAGAGAGAGAGAGAGAGAGATAAAGCCTGGAAATTGTGTTGTGGCAGCAGATGCAACAGCTGGGGAGGAGGTGGCAATGGTGGCCACGGGCCGGGTGGAGGCCTAATTGGGTCCAAGCAGCCTCACGGCACCTTGCTGGGCCAAAGCGCCACCTTGGGGTGCCTTTTTGGATCCCCATCAAGAGGGCCTGGGCCTAGCTATTGGCTGGGCACCTTCCCGCTTAGGCAGACACATTGACAACTATGCTTCTAACACATGGTCAATACTCCACTATAGGTAGGGGTGTAAACGAGCCGATACGTTCGACGAATAGTTCGAAACTCGACTCGATAAAAGCTCGGTCCGACTCATTTATTTAATTAACGAACCAAGCTTGAACAAAAAATAAAGCTTGATTCATAAACGAGCCGAGTCTGAACACATATGAGCTCGGCTCGATTATACTCGTGAACAGCTCGTTTAAAAGCTCGTTAAGAACTCGATTAAATACTCGTTAAGAGTTGTCTAAGTACTCACTAACACTTCGTTTAAATATTTTTTAAATATAATAAGTATATATTGATATAAAAATATTTATTTGTTTTTATACAGTTATTATTACAATATAAAATATTTATGAGGACTTAAATGTCATAACTAAATCCACAGTGTATATACACAAATTATGTAAATGAGAGTATATACACAAATCATGTAAATAGGGGCATGAACACAAGATTTAGTGTTGCAAGGTCCCCCAGCATATCAAGCATCTTCTTCCTCCCGAGACCGACCTACGCAGTAGGTGAGCCCTCTGGTGGGGCCGAGGGGCGCGTTGTCGGCCACTGGCATCTCCGACGACCACTAGGGACCATCCGTCAGTGGTAGACGGTGCTCTCGGCGACCGTAGTACAGTCACCGACGGTGCAGAAAGGGGGCTCTGGGCGGTGTGCGAAGGGGAGTTGCAGCACCGCCCCTACCTTGTCGCGCACCAACTCCATCTCTTGCGGTGTCTATCTATTAATCTCATATTGCTTGTGATAAATTATGAATATATTTCAAACATTATATTAAAATAGTTAAATTAAGTAACTTATCAAAACTATTGAGATATGAATTTGAAATAAGATAAATTTAGGTCTTATGAACGATTAGTTTTTTACTTGTAGATTGGATTGGATTTACTTATATATACGAATTCGAAAATTCAATTAAGCTCATTGAGATGCTCGTTAAGGGCTCGAGCTCGAGAGTATTTAAACGAGCCGAGTTTGAGCAAACATTTTCAATACTCGAACTCGGCTCGAACTCGATTAAAAATTAACGAACAGAGTTTGAGCAACATATTACTCGGCTCGACTCGGCTCGTTTACACCCCTAACTATAGGATTTCAAATAAAATACTGCTAGGTTCCTCACATTACTTGTGTGAATATTGAAATCCAATGATTTCACTACTGTTTTGTTTATCTTTTCATACTTCAAGAAATCTCCAAATGACTAAAGCTGAAGAAACACTTAGTACTCGCAAGCATGTATTGGTGTTTGTTGGGGATCGACCGGAAGAGCATGCACACCGAAATCGAAGTCTCCGATGAATCACACCATGAGCAATCGACAAAGAAAGAAGAGACGGATAAGAGAAAGAAGATCACATCTAGAACCTCCAAAAATGCCATCACACACAACCTAGACCGAAAACAACCCTCATATATACAAAGTCCAAAAGAAGGAAACTAAAACGAACTGGGTGTGACAAAATTGATCAACCGATTCTACCTACTTTGGTCGACCGATTTTCACAGGATTGGTCTTTTGCGCTCAGCCCAGAGTCGGTTGACCGATTCGACCTGGTTGGTCGGTCGGCCAATTTCAATAGAACCAACACATTCAGAAAATGGCCCAGAATCGGTTGACCGATTCAAACTATTCAGTCAACCAATTTTTACACAACATGCTTATCTACCACTTTGGCTCGGGGGCTCCTTCCCCCGAACCCCCATTCGGGCAAGGACAATGGGCCAACAGACAAGAAATCAGGCTCCACACACACAACAATGTCTTGTTAGATTGCTAGGAAGCAATCCAGTGATGTGACATGACGTCCATGTCACGTGCACAAAGGTGGTACTCAACGGCAGCATAGATGGGAGCATGTTTGGCGTGCCGGATCGGATCGGACCGATTCGGGCGAATCGGTGCGGATCAGGGGAAGTCCGATTCGCGATTCGGTCCGATTCGCCTGGTTCTGTTCAGGCAGGGTTCTTTGGACTCAGGATCCTCTTCGGGCAGGGGTTCAGGATCTGCTTATTACCTGAATATCATTTAAGTAAATGTTATAATTTGTTGTTTCATTTACTTAAGATATTACATGTAAATAAGGAAGTACCCCCCATTTGAATACAATAAAAATATCAAAAAAATCATATCTCTTACCAATAAAAAGTCAACTCTCCCATCGAAGAACAAAATCGCGATTTTGGTGATTTTAGCGAAATGTTAACTTTTTAATCTCTCATAATTTGGTCTATCTAAAAATTTGATAATTCAAATAAACCATATGGAACACTAAAAATTTAAAGTCCGGTAAAAAAAGTCAACGTGTATGTGACTTCTCCAAGGGAGCCGCTCTCCTACTGACATCACTTAGTCTGCTCGAGGCATCTCAAGATTTGGTCAAACTTAAGTTATCATCATTCAAACTCATAAGAATTGTCACTTTCTAGTTTCTTTTCAATTAGAAAGTGAAAATTCTCATGAGTTTAGGTGATGATAATTTAAGTTTGACCAAATCCTGAGATGCATCGAGCAGACTAAGTGCTGTCAGTAGGAGAGCGGCTCCCTTGGAGAAGTCACATGTACATTTGACTTTTTTTACCGGATTTTAGATTTTTAGTGTTCCATATGGTTTATTTGAATTATCAAATTTTTAGATAGACCAAATTATGAGAGATTAAAAAGTTAGCATTTCGCTAAAATCATCAAAATCGCGATTTTGTTCTTCGATGGGAGAGTTGACTTTTTATTGGTAAGAGATATGATTTTTTTGATATTTTTATTGGATTCAAATGGGGGGTACTTCCTTATTTACATGTAATATCTTAAGTAAATGAAACAACAAATTATAGCATTTACTTAAATGATATTCAGGTAAATAAGCAGATCCTGACAACCCTGCTTGAACAAGATCATGAGTCCAGTGAACCCTGCCTGAACAGGACCAAGTTCTGGCCGAATCCAAGCGGATCGAACCGAATCGGTTCGATCCGCCCGAATCGGATCGGATCAGGATAATCCCGATCCGGTCCGAATCGGCGATGCGCCAAACCTTGGATGGGAGTATCGGCCGAAATGTATGGGTTCGGCCTAGCCGATACCGGCCTCAAGAGGATCCCTCAAGGCAAATCACTTGAACTCGCCAAAACCGCCGAGATGGATACCAAAATATTGGTTCGGACCCGGTCGAAACCGAGTCCGAAACTGATACTCCCATCCTTGAACAGCGAAGGCAGTGGCATAGGCGGTGACCTAGGATGTGAGCAATGGGAGGCAGCTTGGGGTGGGTGTCTGCCAGCATCACTGGATTGCCTCCAAGCAATCAAGCAAGACACCACCAAGTGTTTCTCTTATAGCTGATACGTACATGTTTAAATACAGAAGAGTGCTCACATTTATATACTTCTTATGTTTCCATGGCTCCTTTCTAAAACTGCCATATCTGACAAGCAGGTCAGCACCAACATACATCCAGGTGCCACAAATCAAATGTTCATAGACTGAACTTAAACCAGACTAAGGCAGCGTTTGGCATCAACTGTTGAGGTGATTTTGGAGCCGACAAAGCTCTGTCAAAAAGAAAGCAGAGCCAAATGGAGATCTTGTGCACCAACTTTTGTGCCAATAGATTTTGGAGAGTAGGAAAGAGAGAGACACAAAAAAAATCTCTCTCCTCCAAGCCAAAAGCGAGCCAGAGGCCGCTTTTTGCTGGATTTTGGAAAGGCGGACGGTGTTTTACTTTTTTTTATTTAAATACCGCCGATGGAGATCTGTGTTACTTATTTTTGCATGGTTAAAATATGTTAAAAAAATTTATTTCTTGTACGGGCGGACAAAACCCTGCCTCTACAATGAGAGGTACAAAACTTCTTCTGCAAGATCAAAAACTTGTCGGGCCTGTCAGAAAAAATTGATTTCAACAAAATCTCTTTCCTCCTCCACGGAAACAAACGATGCCTAAACTGAAAAAAATAATAAACAGAAAAAAAATTTATGTGGAACTATTATTGAGCATCCTAATTATCACCAGAAAATTCTAGTTTAGGTCTACATATAATACATCATTTAGAATGATCTTTAATTGATTTTTAAAAAAGACTTCTGCATGATTAACACTGATAAGTTATTATGTAAAAACGCCACTTAAATCATACTGCACGCATGTCCTCCTGAAAGAGGGGAAAAATTCATGAGATACCCTTTCTAATGTTGTTTGAAGGGAATGCATTAGAAAAAGCATCCATGCAATTAAAATGGACATCCATGATATATTTCACTTTAAGGTGACGAATCATGTGCATATGATTTTAAGATAAACTTTTTGTACGTAAAAGTCGATGAAGGTTGTCCATGAAAATATCCTTTTAAAAAGGACAAAAAGTATAAGATAGCTTAGTTTTACCGACTCGAACAGAACTTTTTGGTTCCACATTGCAGACTTTCTAAGAGTTGTTCAGCATGATTTCATTCAGAAAAAATTTTCCTTCATGATGAACCAAATCACACCATGTGCTTCCTATCATTAAGATCACAGAACATAAGCAACAGTAACAGGCCACAGGCAACGGTAAGCCATCTCTCGGGAAAAAAAATTTATTAACAGCAAACATAGAGGCAGTATAAAATTTCAGACTGTGATAATGCTAAGTAGTTCCAATAAAGTAAGAGACTTCCTTTTTCTAGGAGCCAGCTTAACAGTGCTTATTGTCCTTATTGGCAGACTGCAGAACAGTAAAAATTGGCAGCTGCTGTCTGTGTTCGTGTTGAAGGAGCTTTTTAACATCACACGGACAATTAGGATTTCCTCTTCGAATAAGCGTATCTATTTATTGGAGTAATGTGCCTATAATTTGGCATATTATCCCGCATGATTGTGATGGGAATTGAAATACCGCACCAAAGGAGTCAAGGACCTCTTGTTTATTTTATTTGGCCCATTAGAGGCCCACTTGACGTATTTTTTTTCTTTATAAATTTTAGGGCTGCAACTAGTTGTTTGCCTTAAAAAGGGGTGTTTTGGGTCTGTTGTCATTTGGGTAGGTGAGAAGGGCCATGTGGGTTCCCATTCTCTTTAAATACCCATGTTCCCATCTTTTGAGGGTATTGAATGCAGAAGAAAGAAACTTGTTGGGCAAGTTCCCTGTCGTCCTTTTCCTCCCCCTCCTTCCCTCCCTCCCCGGTGGATTCCGGGTTCCCCTTTTCCTCCCACGGATCCCCCCCTCTCCCGTCCCGCATCAATCTGGTATCAGAACAAGCCGCAATCGCCCCGCAGGTTTCTCCTCTTCTTCCCTCGTCTTCTTCCTCTTTTCCTTCTCGCCTGCAAGTCCCCACTGTTTTCCCCTGCATCTCTCTGTCTCTCTCTACGCGAAGGCCATCCCTCCCCACCGTGGGGACCCTGTTCGCGTTCCCCTCTCCCTCGCGTTCGTCACAACACCACCTACGACGTCGCCCACAGCCCACAGGCACCTTCACTAGGCCCGTACGCGCCCGCCTGCAGGGGGGACCCTGTTTGCAGACAGCCTACCACCTCGCCGCGCGCCGCCTCTGCTTCGCGCAGATGACCCCCCCCCCCCCCGGCTCTCTCTCCCCCTCTCTCTTGTTCCCTCTCTCTTATACACCGCCGAGCCCGCGCCCCCCTACGTGGGCCACCCCGGGGAGCCCGGTCGCCCTCCCCACTCAGCGTCGTGGCTTCCCCACCAGCAGA
Source organism: Colocasia esculenta (assembly GCA_014218235.1). Taxonomy (NCBI): domain Eukaryota; kingdom Viridiplantae; phylum Streptophyta; class Magnoliopsida; order Alismatales; family Araceae; genus Colocasia; species Colocasia esculenta. The sequence goes on from CM024761.1 coordinate 143,303,577, forward strand.
AGGAGAGGAAGAAGAAGAGAGGGAAAGAGAAGCCCGCCACCGCCGTGGGTCCCGCCGTCCGTCGTCGTCGGCGCCGGAAGCCACCTCCGCTGTGCTCCCACCCCCAGTCAACTCTCCCTCTCTCTGCCTCCCCTACACGGGTTGAGAGAAAAGGGGGAGGAGGAAGGAGACCCGTCCACTTTAAAGTGAATTGGGTCAACTCTATTTGATCCCATCGGCCAGCTACAATGCACAGGCGGTGCACCAAAGCTATTATCACACCGCCAGTATTGGGGCCTCATCTATGCTCCAATTTACATGTTGTTTGCACCGTTGACTTCCTCACAACACCGACTTGACCAATGTACTGGCATCATCAATGTACATCGTTTTGGGTGCCAAACTTGTAAACATCTTGTGAACATTTGTCGGCACATCCGGTGATGGCTACTGATTATTCGAGCTAATATTAGGTGTTGCGTGAAGAATGGGACCATATGATGATTCAACGAGCCAACTTAAGGTGTCAATGGGATCAAGAGATGTTGGAGTTAAAAGATAAAATCAGGAGTTTATATGACTTGTTGGCCAAACCCAAAAAAATTGTCTATGAAAATGACTCCGCGATGATTGAAGAATATGAAGAACAAATGAAAGGGGTATCTTATGAAGCCGATGAATTGATAGAAGATGATTATTATAGACAAGTTGAATCTGAGATTTCGGCAACAAATGAAGACCCCCTTATTGAGGAGAATGAGCCTATGATAGAAGAGATAGTTGAAGATGTGATCGATCAGCCCAAGACCATTTTAGATGCCATTGGTCTGCGTGATTTTGATCACATTTAGAGTGATATTGAGGCACGGTTCTCACTTAGAAGCATGGCTATCTACGCGATGACCTATGTGGCTGTCATGATATTGCCAGTGTTCGCTCCTTCCCTCGTCTCCCCGTAGATACTACCTCACTTCAAAACTCGAGGACGAGTTTTTTCGAACCAGGGGAGAATGATGGGAATTGAAATACCGCACCAAAGAAGCGAAGGACCTCTTGTTTATTTTATTTGGCCCATTAGAGGCCCTTGATGTAAAAAAAAAAAAAATCTTTATAAATTTTAGGGCTAAAACTAACTATTTGTTTTAGAAAGGGGTATTTTGGGTTTTTTGTCTTTTGGGTAGGTGAGAAGGGCCATGTGGGTTCCCATTCTCTTTAAATACTCATATTCCCATCTTTTGAGGGTATTGAATGCAGAAGAAAGAGACTTGTTGGGCAAGTTCCCTGTCCTCCTCTTCCTCCCCCTCCTTCCCTCCTTCCTCGAGAATTCCAAGTTCCCCTTTTCCTCCCTCCGATCCCCCCCTCTCCCATCCCGCATCAGATTGTTTTATCAGACGATTTAAGATTTTTGTACTGGACCCTTCCCCACCAACCAGAATCGGTGTTAATTTACATTGGTTCATATCTGAATACCTTTGATAAGCTGCCAAGATCCCTCGCTATCTTTACTATGTTGTTGTGACCTTAAATTTTCGTGTAGGAAAGATCTTATTTGTCTTAGAAATAAGACAATTAAGATTCTTTCTCTAAACGGGACCATAATTTTCCTTATGCATAAAGGTTTATTCGTGATATATAGCATGTCCTTAACATCACAATTCAGAATACTTTATGTTTCTGAATTTTAATAGTTTTCTTGGACATGTATGCAATTATGTATAATGTCGGGATATAGCTATAATTTTCCACTTCATAATATATACAGAGAGATTCCTTAAAGATTGACAATAAACAAAATGACCAGAATAAACATATTGACACTTCTCTTCATTTCATTCAAAAGAATACATGCTTTATAAAGGCCTTTAAGTATCTTTATAAATAAAGATCTCTTAGGGGCCTTTCTACAAAAAGAGCAGAATTAATTAATAATTATAACTTTATAAGGGACCTGAGGTTTCTTCCTTTTTAAGAAACTCAAGAGTCAAGACTACTCTCTTAAGAAACGCAAGACGACTTGCAACTTTCCTCTTCTTCCTTGCACTTGGAGCTACTCCAAGCCGGAGTCCAAGTGTCCCTCTACCGTTGGTCCTCTCCAAAAGCTGCAGCTCTCTCGGGTTGGCTCCCACCCCCCCACGCTTTATAGGGGTAGAAGAAGTAAACCCGGAGGGGGGCATCTATGGGTTTGCAAACCTGGAGGTGGCAGGAGGCCCACCTCCGGGTTTATAAACCCAAAGGGCCCACCTCTGGGTTTTGGAACCCGGAGAGGCTCCTCTGGTTTATGAACATAGAGGGGGCCCCTCTGGTTTTGGAACCCGGAGAGCCCCCCCCCCCCACCTCCCTCCTCTTCCGAGTTTTAGAACCTGGAGGAGTCTTCCTCCAGGTTAGGTTCCCTTTCCCCCCTTAAATCAGGAACCTCTCTCCATTCTTTTTATCCTAAAGTCTTGGTGTCTTCTCCATGTGCAAGAAAGCGGAGTTTCTTGGATTTTTTAGCTTGACTCCGTCATGCTGTCTTGATGCCCAAGTCGTAACTACTCAGTTACTTCAAATTGCTATCAGGAGCATAATTGCTTTGACTTTTTGATGTGTGGAGGATGGTTTAAACACCGCCCACAAAATGTTCAAAAGAATTTCTATGTACTGAGACACATTTTCTGTGCAAAGTCCACATTTAGCAGAATGCCAAGGGGGGTTTCAATGTGATCCACATTTAACAGCTACGGTTTGTACCGTCTTTTCACTGTTAATTAATGGATTAAACTTTTTCCAGTTTTGATATTCTGGAATCACCAGAAATTTTTTGATAAAAAATGTGGGGTCCAACAAGAGCAAACATAATCCCAAGTGTGCGCCACGATACCTTATTTGCAGAAACCTTCTAGAGTCTCAGATTGTAACCATTAAAAAGGTGACAAAGACATAGAGAGATAAAGTAAAATTATTAAAATATCAGTCCATATTGGAGCTCAAAGGATAGGATACAGATACAAGAATAAGCTCATAGTGGCAAAAAGTTCAAACACCAAACAGGGATTAAACTTCTGGACAATGGAAGCAGGACCTTCACAATGAAAACCACCGTGGGAGTCTGGTACAAAACAAGCACTAAAATCCAGTTGCTACATGGATCTCATATGACAATAATTTCTCCAATATAGGTTAGGATACAAAGGGAACTGGAAGATGAAGAAGCAACATAGACAAATACAGCACAGGTGATGGTTGCTATAAAAAAGTATGTCATATTAACTACAATTACAATTTCAGGTTAACAGGAACCCAGCCTGCATTGCTTAAAGGATAGTGATGTATCATGTATAGCATTAAAATTCTTCCATTTTTTATTGATGAGTGAGCAATCTTAAGGAAAAGGATCAATTCGTTTAGACATCACAAAAATAGCAATAAAATTCTCAGTTCATTGACTTCATTCTTTAGTCTGGAATTATTCATTTATTTGAATAAAAAACCACAAGAATTGAACTAACTTTCTCATAGAGAAGCATCATGGAATTTACCTTTAGAATAATTGCTAAGAGGGAAGCTAAATATAGCTACATACATGATTTGGGGGACGATGTTTCCTATGAGAATGTGAAAGCAGCTCAGACGGTCAATCATGCTGATCATCTCTTCATGTGGTTTATATATAGTGATAAATAAGACAATGAATTTAAAAATAAAGTACACTAGGACTATCTGGCAGAATATATAGCCATACAGGGAGGGTTATAATCATTTGCCAGCACCATACGGATGGGAACAGGCTTATAATTGGTTGACAGAAATTTTGACCATCAGGTGGAAGTGGAAGGCCCATAAGAGAATAATGTTGATGCTTACTACTCACCTTGGTACTATGGAGGGAAAAGGCCAAAAGAAAAGCCAGAAAGAATATTTCAGCAGTAAGATCCAAAATTAATAATGATTTCCCAAGATAAGATCTATATTTAGTGAGCTGGAGCTAGTTATTTCACATCACAACTGTTCACTGTCTAATCAGTTGCGATGGTTGCTCTGCACCTGTTACAAATTTCCGCTTGAGTTTCTCATATGATAAATTTGCAAAATCTAATTGTAACCAAAAAGAAACTATTAGATCAACTCTTTATAACAAGGACAAAAACTGAGCACGGCATAGTAGGGCCATAAACAACACAAAAAGGGAAGACTTTTACCAATGTTTCCTCTAAGAAAAATTGGAATCAAAAATCAAAACAGAATTAGAATCAGCAATTTCTTATAACATTTTAGATCTCTTTGTAGAAGCAAAGAGGCCAAGTCCAAGGCCACTTTGAGCCCGCCCATCACATTTACGGGTACTGCACTTCATTACCAGACCCATTAATATAGGCCCAATTGACTTAAGTCACTTATGGGTTCTGTGGTCATTAGTAGACCTATCAAGATGGGTCTGATGGGATAGGCATCTGGTTGGGTCTCTCTCTAGCTTTTTCTAGAGAGAGAGATGCTCTAGGGATCTGCTCGGCCTCCAAGGCCAAGCAATATCCCCCCAGGGGATGGCCGTCGGGGCGTGGGAGGTGGTCAGGTCGGCTGGAGGCCGTTGGCGAGTGGTGCTGCTTCTAGGGACACCCATGGGGGGACGTCCTCCTTCCTCTCGACCTGTTTTGGGTTGTGGGAGGAGGGGACATGTCCGGAGGTGGTGCCCTAACCTCCACAGAAGGCATGCTCCTTCGGTCGCAAAGGAGGAGGTGAGACAAGGAGCGAGGAAGCTAGCCGGAGTATTCCAGGAAGCCTGTTCCTTTGCGGATGTGGTTAGGGGTGATCCGAGGTCCCCTCAGGGGCGGTGTAGGTCCAGGAATGTGCTGGAGGCAGGTGACATTTTGGTGGAGTTTGTTAATCGCCGTAAGCTCTGGGGGAAGCAGTCCATCGCCCTTTCTCTGCTGGCTGGGGACACTGACGAAGATACTATCAAGAGGAGATTGGAGGAGTTTACGGAAGCAGGATGGGTGGTAGTTAGGGCGGCCTCGAAGCTGCTCTTAGTGGTGGGGTCTTGTGTGGAGGGGGTAGAGAAGGCAGTGGAAGAAGCTCCTATCGTGGCGGGAGGGGCTTTGCTTGGTATCCGTCGGTGGCCATCGAGGTTCGGCACGTTCCCTCCTTTGCCGGAGAGGTGCTATAGGGTGGCTCTAGAGGGTCTACCCCTTGGTTTGTGTGACGAGGAAGGAGTGGGTTTCCTTGTTCGTCAGTTTGGGCATCAGGTGCAAAGTTCTTTGGAGTTCGCGATGTCTGGCTCTAGGAGGAAGGTGCTAGCTTTTATCTTGGTGCTTTGGCTGGGAGAGGTGCTGGATTCGATCGTTGTGGGGTATGATGAGGAGAAGCTTGTCTTTCGTTGCTTGGTGCTTCAGGGAAGTTTGCCTTGCGTACGGTCAGGCAAGCGATTCAATTTTGAACCGCCAAACCCCTCGCCCCTCTTTTTGTCAGGCCTGTTCCGACTGCCTGGAAGGTGGATGGGGCGGTTGAGCTGGGCTTCCCTCTCACTACGGCAAATCAGTTTCTTAACAGGTCCGTCCATCGGGGCGGTTCGGCTGGGTGCAGGCCTCCGCTTAGGCCCGAGTCTGGTTACCCGGATCCCGCATTTCCTTGCCTATCGGGACGATAGGCCCCGTTAAGGGCTGTCTTCCCCGCCCAACTTCGTCTCCCGACCTGAAGGCAGCGAGGCCGGCCTCCCTTGGGGCTCTCCCACCGGTGACGGTGAAGCACGCTCCAACCGGTCCGAATCTTGGTGTCCCGACTCCAGATCCCTCTTTGCAGGGTCTGGACCAGACCTGCAGCGGAGCATACATCGACGACAATCAGGCGATGGATTTGGTGGAGACTGAGGGGGCCGCTGGTACCCTAGGCTCTGTCCATCCTCTGTGGTGACTGTTCCGCCCTCAGGCAAGATGTTCCTGTGGGTGGTGTCAGGCTCGTCAACGGAGGGCTCGTGCGAGGAAGCGGCTGAGATGCAACTCAGCATCGGCACCAGTCTCTTTGACAGAATCTGGAGGGCTTAACGGTTCTCCAGGAGGGTCCCTCTGTGGAGGTTAGGTGTGAAGCCACTGGAGAGGGCTCCGGCAATTGCAAGGGGGGTGGCAGTGGAAGTGGACGTCGCGATGGGGACGGGGAGGATGCCCTTCCCCCTTTTCCTTCTTATCTGACGACCTATTCCGAGAGCCCCCTGTTCTTAACGTGCCTATCACTGTGCAAGATGGGGATGCTGGGCTTGAGGAGGAGGCAGCTACATCTCTCCCCCTGGCCTTAGTCCTTCCAGACCCGGCTCCATTATCGGAAGATCTGAGTGCGGCGGTGCAGCTGGTCGAGGATGTTTTTCAAGGGGAGGAGACTGCTACTGTGGACACTAGGAAGCTCTCCAAGGGTGAGGTTTTAGATATCTTGAACAAGGTTGAGAATTTTATGGAGACATGGGCGAGTGAAACTGTGAAGTTGATTGGAGTCCCCGATGAAGGCGTAGATAAAGGCTTGAAGTCTAGTCTACTTTAGATCAAACATAGATGGATGGCGGATATTGCTAGAAAAGCGAGATTTGACGCGACCAGAAAGAAAGGGTTTTCGAAGTATTCGGAAGCATAGTTGGCTCATGAAGCCAGGAGTCGTATCGGAGGGCTACATGCCTAGCCTCTTGAGTGGTATTTGGTTGTGGGAAGATGTATGTTGAGGGTGGGAATTTTGTTGTGGTGTGATCTTGTTTTGGGGCAGGTGGGGTTGTTTATCTAGAATGGCTCTTGTGCTCTGTTTTTCCCTCTCTTTTTTTGGCTCCCCTGGCAGACTCTAGTTTGCTAGCTTTTGTTTCGGGGTTTTTTTTTTGGGGAGCTATCCCCCTTTTTCTTCATGTACACTTTATTTTTTCTTTTATAATACCAGTGGTACTATCCACTTTTCAAAAAAAAAATGGGTCCAATTGGGTTAACCTTCTTAATTTTCCATAGATACCCCTGCAGGTGGAAATTCCACATAGGCACTGGTGGCAGACAAATAGGGACGCCAATTTCGAACATGCAGCATTTGTATAAAGAGAAAAGGGAGGTAGGCAATGCCCCAGTTGAACTAAGTGCACATCATTGCCCAAATTGATATATGGGCCTTTTTTTCTTTCAAAAACACTCATCCTCAACCACCACCTGCGAACACACTTACGAATTTTAGGCAGTGAAAGCACCAAAGATGGAGAAGGGTACCCTGAACTGCCAGCAAGACAGCAAAAACACAAAACCATACATGGATTGCAGATTGGCCAATCTGATTGATTCCAACCCTGATCCATGGAACCCCATTTCTTAAAGGGTATCAGCCAGATCAGGCCCAGTATGATCCTGCCTAGCCATTGGAGACCAAGCTAGCCATTGCTAGCTGGTCTCCAACCACCAGTGTGTGTTGGAGCAGGCCTTGGAGGCAGTCAATACTCAATAGGAGCCATTCTATAACCCTCACCTGAATATTGCACTACCTCTCATTCTATAACCAACTATCCTTCTCATACTCTGAGCTCTTCCTCCAATCTCCCTTTTTCACTCCCTACAGCAGGATGTTAGCTATAAAGGAACTGAATCCATTCTCACTCTCTTGCTTGTATCTGAAGTTAGATAATTTCTAAGATTTGGGATGAATGAATGAACCTTGGAAGGGATCTGATAACTTTGCTATAGAGGGATCTTGGCCCAGAATTTAAAATATGTCATTATAATTTTTTAGATATGTTTAATATAATTTTTAAGATATGTTTAATTTTTGAATAAAAAGAGAGGGTCAATTCAAAGCTAGCTCAGGTAGGGATTGGTATCCAAATGGCTAACTGGGACCAGCCCCAGCTGGCCAATCCATGCCCAAGCCTGATCTTCCCTGGTGTCCATAAGTCACCCTGCAGACAATGAGGGGAAGGTTGTGCACACTTAATCCTCCCCAAACCCCCATGATAGGAAGAGCTTGTGGTTGGGCTATCCAATATGTAAAGAAGCCCCACATCCCTGTATATTTATGTTATTGCCCATGAAGCTCCTCAAAATACTCTTATTGATTCTACCTAAACATTATTTGTTCTCTTGCAGATCTTACAAGCATGCAACATGAATATCAGCAGTCTTCCTCTAATAAGCTACGCCACACGCCTGACCAAACTCAGATGTTTCACTTTTCTTAAAGTTCCCAGTAGCATGGTTATTGCATTGAGACCCTTCTCATTCACCTTTCACCATCTTCATCTGTGACACCTATTTCAAAGCTATCACCATCACAAACTATTAAGAGAGGTTTAACAAAGACCTTCAGTACGAGATCTGTAAGCCTTTAAATAAAGAAATGACAATACAAAAATGTAGTTGCACTTTATTCTTCATTATATTATGTCAGCTAAAATGCTGTTCCACTATCTTATGTAGAATAAATCGACTGAAATTGATCCAAGGGACTCCTTTTCTGTAGATGGACTCTTTCAACTTTTTTCCCAACATTCTTTCAACTATTGCATAAACATCCTAGCAAGGCTCAGCCATAGTTGCCAAGACGCCCAAGGCATTCTTGGGGTCCTTGAGCACCTAAGTGTGCTGAGGCGCTCACCTAGGTGGCAATTAGGCATCAAAGGTGGTGCACAATGTGATAGCTCCATCCTACATGGAATTTAAGTATCTAAAGGTATATAATATATGAAAATTCAAAATTACAAAGAGCTTGTGGCTCAGTTGGTCAAACTACTTGGAACTCACTGGAATGACCAGGGTTCAATTCTAAAAAACAACAATTAATTTAAGGAGAGTTGTGTGCAGGTGTCGTAGAGGATTTGCTACCTGGTTGATCCTGTTAGTTGATCCTGTTAGTAGTCATATGGTTGTCTCATAGATTAAGCCATGCATGTGTAAGTATGAACAATTTCAGACTATGAAACTGCGAATGGCTCGTTAAATCAGTTATAGTTTGAATAATCAAAATGCAATTATGCAATAAAATGTTAATATGATACTATAATTAAAATTAGAACATAATTTCACTGAAAAATATTAAAAGCAAAACACATTTACATGGTTCTTGAAAAAATAGGATTTTTTATAACATTTAATGACAAAGACAGTGTTCACAATCTAATGATTGTGAACAATGATGGAATATGGAGGTTAAAGCCTTGAATTCTCCAATGTGCAGGTACGCACACACGGATCGACCTACGCAGTCAGGTCACGCGGATAGGGTCTCATAGGGTCTAGGCCGCCCCAAGGCACCCGCCGCCTTGAGAGACCTTTTTGGGTCCCCATAAGGCGGACCCTTGCCTAGCCACGAATTGGGCGCCTTCCCGCCTAGGCAGGCACCTTGACAACTATGGGCTCAAGTAGGTGAATCGAATAGTAAAGCCCACAATTGTCCATGAGGTCATGGGTTTGATTCCCTTTGTTAACAAGCATAACATGTCTAGACAGAGGAACCAAGGCTAAAAGGTGTTTTCCTTGTCATGACAAGCAATAGGTCCATGACGATGTATACCATGCAGGGGACAAGGGTGCAAGTTGTCCTCAAGGTGCAGATGGGTCATGTGGTTTAGATATCTAAAAAGGGAAAGGAAAGAAGATGAACAATTTCCATATGCTCACTTTCAGATCTTGCTGCCAACTAGAAACTGACACTGTCTACTTCACCGGAACAGTAAAATACTAGCTCACCGGAACAGTAAAATACTAGCTTTTACTGCAATATTCTCCATGAAAAGATTGTTTCCTCTGAAAAACACAATCATTCCGCTCTCCCCATATGCTCCAGCAAACTGCTTGCAGAATGAGGCTAAGAATTCGACAACTTTTCTGTCACCATAAGCTACTTGGAGAAAAAGTGCAACATGTGTGCACCAGAAGTGAACTGGAGATCTAAAACTGTTAGCTGACTGAAAACCATCAAATCTCCAAGTGAAATAAAGTCATATGTCAATGGGTGGCAGGTTGATACTTTGCAGAGCAGTCTTGGATAGCTTGCCTACATACTTTCTATCCATTTTCAGAATTCCAAAGACTCTGGCATTCAGATTGCAATCTATTCAGGCCAGGTTCTTTTGGCATGGAAATAGGAAAGAGAGAGGTTGGCATGACATTCCTTGGGGAAGGATATGCCTTCCCAAGGAGGCAGGGGGACTTGCAATCAGAGACATCACAACTTTCAATATGGCGCTGTTATGTAAATGGTGGTGGAGAATTGGAGCAGATGAAAGGGGTTTGTGGCATGATATAATCCAACGTAGATATTTAGGGTCCTCCAGTGGGTGGGACTTGGAGTCCATTCCGCGTTACAGATGTTCACCAGTGTGGAAGGGTTTTCTGCATAGTTTGGGTTTCGTCAAGGCGAACATTAGTATTTCATTGGGGGATGGGCAGAGGAGCTCCTTCTGATCTGACAGGTGGTGTGGAGATTTGACACTAGATCATCTTTTTCACGATTTATTTAGCATTTCTTCTCCCCCGATGGCCACTGTTGCTGATTGTTATGGGGAAACTCAAGCTGGGGGGATTTGGGTGTCAACTTTTAGAAGGAATCTCTCCATGGAGGAGACTACACATCTTCAGGAAATGTTCGCCTTATTAACCCAGTTCAGGTTGACAGCAAACATGGCGGACCGGTGGACTTGGAGATGGGAGAAATCTGGATGTTTTTCAGTCAAATCAGCTTATCTCATGCTTATTGATGGGGGTTTGAGGCATGAAGGGAAGGATCAGATCTGGGGCACCAGGAGCCCCCTCAAGCTCAAGATTTTCTTATGGAGGGTTTCACATGGTAGGTTGCCAACCTGTGATAAGTTATCCAGGGTGTTCCCTAATATTCCAACTTTATGTTGTCTTTGTGGGGTTGAGGAGGAGAGCTTGGACCATCTTCTAACAGCTTGCTCATACACTAAAATGATTTGGGATGAAATTGGGCACTGTATTCAGACTGCCACCCCATCTTTTACTGGTGCGAAGAAGTTAGTATTGGGCTGGAATAAGAATTTTCATTTCAAGGCTGATGGGGTGGTGTGGTGGATCATTTTGCAAGCCACTATTTGACAGCAAACATCTTCAGGAAATGTTCGCCTTATTAACCCAGTTCAGGTTGACAGCAAACATGGCGGACGGTGGACTTGGAGATGGAGAAATCTGGATGTTTTTCAGTCAAATCAGCTTATCTCATGCTTATTGATGGGGGTTGAGGCATGAAGGGAAGGATCAGATCTGGGGCACCAGGAGCCCCCTCAAGCTCAAGATTTTCTTATGGAGAGTTTCACATGGTAGGTTGCCAACCTGTGATAAGTTATCCAGGGTGTTCCCTAATATTCCAACTTTATGTTGTCTTTGTGGGGTTGAGGAGGAGAGCTTGGACCATCTTCTAACAGCTTGCTCATACACTAAAATGATTTGGGATGAAATTGGGCACTGTATTCAGACTGCCACCCCATCTTTTACTGGTGCGAAGAAGTTAGTATTGGGCTGGAATAAGAATTTTCGTTTCAAGGCTGATGGGGTGGTGTGGTGGATCATTTTGCACGCCACTATTTGGGCCATATGGACTGAAAGAAACAACAGAATTTTCAGGAGAGAATCTAGGACTGAAGAAACTGTGGTACAAGGGATTAAGAGTAATGTTTTGGCTTGGGCTAAATTATTAGGTCACTTTGAGAGTCCTCATTCTCCTCTCCTTTTGTTCATGGGGAGGTGAGGTTGTTTATTTTGGGTTGTTTGAACTGGAGAGAGGACTTTTGTTTGGAGGTCTTTTTGTTGCTTTGCCTCTACTCTTGTACATTCTTCTTATTTCAATATACTTTGTGGTACCATCCACATTTCAAAAAAAAAAAAGCTTTGCTTACTTAAGTTTGAAGACTTATGGAACTGAATTAAAGGTTCAAGATATCTACCATAATGCATCTGTACTTCTTCTAATTATTAAACTTCTAGGGTCATTTTTTCAAGCCATTTCCTATTTTCTTTCCATGCTTTCTCCCAACTATTGTCTTATTCCTTGTGCATTAGCACAACTTTAGTATATTCTCTTAATTACAGACAACATAAGGCCACTCTTATGTAAGCATGTCTCCTGAGCTTTGTGCATTTACTTGAAAGTTAAGATTTTCTTGTATTTATGGAGACCTATTTTCCTGAACATACATAGTCCTGATGCATTTTTACCTAGTTGCTAAAATGTTTGAAATGTGAACTTACATTTACCTTCCAAAGAAAGAAACTGGAAGTAGTTTGCTTGCACTGCTCTCATATTGCAACTAAATTGGTGTATAGAATGTTGTTGCCCAAGCTATGGAGATCCAAAGGGAGGTGAATGGGCTACAATTGCAGACAATGAAAAATGTTTAAACAAAATGAGTTAATAGAGAAGTGGTAAGAATGATAAAGCGTGCACACAGGAATACGAAGATTTTTATCCTAGTTCGATGTTGATCCTTTCGACCTCTATGTCCAATCCTCAAGGGAATATCCTTGAGAATATCCTTGAGATTTCCACTAACTGTGCTGAACCCAACTCTACCACAGACTAGATACTGACCTCCAGTAAGTCCTTCCCTACACTCTGGATACAGACCTCCAGCAGTTCAACCTACCACCTGATGTACATGCACATGCAAGTCCTCTCCTACATAAGAATAAACTAAGAAATATTTTCCCCTACTTCCACCAGGAAGTACAACCCAACAAGGTTACATCAAGTGCCTAAGAACGTAGCAAAGAACACAGATGTGGCACAGATGGAAAGCACACTAGATGGCCAGCAACAAGCAAAAATGAGAACACACGAACAACTCGCTGATTGGCCTTGGTTACTCAGCACAGTGTCAAAGAAAAATCTTTTCGAGCCGATATTGCTGAGATTTTGATCTCTCAGAAAGCACCCTCTTTCTCACTCGATTTTCAGGTTGCTCGCAAGCGGGTTGGATGGTTAGCTCTCGTTTTCAACACCATAAGGTGTTTCTTTCTTCTTGTCTGGTAACCCTTACTTAAGCTCCATGCACGCCTTTCTATAGCAACCACGCTATATTACTTAGTCAATACTTGGTCCTTCACATAAGACATCTGTTAGGCACACCAAAATAGGCATTACTCAATGTTTTCTGATCTTGCACAAATATAGAAACCTTTGACTTTTGGTCTTTGTAAGCTATCCTTCGAGACCTGCACCTATACTGAACAAACATACTGACAAAGATAGGTGTCTCTAGCCAACCCGTTAATGGGTTTTTTTTTATATAGTACCACAAGTATATTACTAACAAGATAGAAAATATAGGCCAACAGGAAAGACACCAAAAACAGCCTTAATCACTTATCCACACCAAGATGGAGTGGTGATCTCTATCCCCCCAACAAAACAAAAAGTGTCGAGTTGGGATGGTTCACATTACAAACGATTGACGCCCATTCTGTAACTTTACTACAAATCCCAATAAAAAGATCCTCTGCATCCCGAGACACTCTCGAAAATATCCGATTGTTCCTCTCCCCCAAATCATCCATAAGGTAGCATGAACAATGAGCCACCAGACTGTGCTATCACCTGTGGTAGGCCATTGCCTGTTCCACCTCTCAATCATCTGTCAGTCCTCAAATTGATAGCTAATGGTGCAGTGTGTCCTCACAGCCATCTACGTCCAGACTCTACGAGAACAGGAGCACCCAGCAAAAAAATATGATCTAGCCAGCCTGTTAATGTTGATCAACTTAGATTCCAAATCACAAAGAAAATCTTTTCACAGCCAAGAGGATGATGTTTCTTGTTTCCAGAAAAATCTCTTCAATGCTTGTCATATTACTACTTAACATTCAAGCTTAAAATATGATGCGTTGAGATACAAAACTCATCCTTACAGAGAACAATAGATATGATGGGTTCATTTATTATTTAGGTGATATGAAACTTTGTGAAATATCCAAGTAAACAGGATATTCAGATATCAGCAAATAAAGTATTTGAATATATTATAATAAATAGGAGGTTATTCAGATAAATACAAATATTCAAATAACTAAGGAGGTGTTCAAAATAATTGATCAAGTATTTGAAAATTTGAGACATAGCATTTAAATAAATTAGCACAAACATTTGTCTGCAATTGCACAATTAATTAATATTTGAGACATAGTATCTGCATAATTGGATCACAATATCCGAATAGCCAATAGTCATTCAAAGTGTTTAAATAATTGGATGATAGTAATAGAATAATTGAAAAACAGTATTCAGATAATTAGAAGTCTATCAGATGTGTGAATAATCAGGGCATAGTATTGCATATTACTTGATGCTTGTGAGGATATGTAATTTGAGTGATTCGATAATTAACATTAGTGTGCAAATACTTATAGAAGTTATATAAATCACTCAAAACTCTAAGAGGGTTTGCAACAAAGATATGGTTAAAAGACATTCCATGATTGTCTTTTATTAGACCTGACCAAGTCTTCTAGAAGCAAACTTACATGGTGAATTTTGTCTTTAGATGTAATAGTTCTATAGTTCTACTACATCTTGGACGATGATCTCCTTTAGTAGTTCAAGCCATATTGTGCTGAAGTTGGGGTGAAGAATTAAGATCTCTATTTGTCAACTTTACATGTTTCATGGTCCTATTGAGTAATGTGCTTACTTATCTTTAGGCTGATTTCTTCTTTGTTAAGGTAAAATGGCTTGGATGTACCTATAAGATGTCTAATGAATACCATCCTTTCCCAAAGGAGAAGGACCGTAAGTAGAGCGCTTCCACATTTTCTGGTTTAATATTGATCCACCAACCATTAAAGTTTAAGAGGATGGTTGGTTTATGCTACTTGTAGGATGCAATATTTATATATGTTTGCTTCTTGGGCTGAGGGACCTCTCCTCATACGCTGTTGTCTGTACTTCATCTATGTATCTAACAAACTCGATTGTGTAATCCACTTTGCATGAGAAAAAGAAGATGAATTTATTCCTTGGAAATTTTGTCTGCAAAAACTGCTTTGTCTACACAAAATTTGTGCAAATCAGGTCTATCCCCAAGGAAGGTCACCACCCATCAACTATGCTGATTTTAGATTGACATAAGAGACCAAACCTTGAATCTACATATCATCAGTTCCAAAACCAGTGGAAACGAAATCTCTGATTTTAAACAAAAGGAATCTAGGAATTTCAGTAGACTTTCTTCATTATGTCAATCGCAGGAACCCTTGAGTAGGAAAATTCTGGCTTTCAAGGATCGCCTGTATGTAAACATTACTTCTAAGTTGCAAGAAATAAAATTCAGAAAATTATTATTAAGGAAACAAACCTCAAGTAGGGAGCCAGGTACACAATTGAGTAGACGAGGTACCGTTGCCGGTTCGTGTCCAGCCATGCAAAGATCCAGCTCTACCCATTTACGAGAAAAGAGGAGAGAAAAGGAAACACACACAATCAGAAGAGAATTATACAAAGATGGGATAGCCGACCGTCCCAAGGATGAGGGCCTCACCATCCAATTGAAGTAAGGGATGAAGCTCAATATCCCCATCACCGCAAACCTCATGTCCGCAGAATCAATCGCACCGCCATCACTATCCTCCGCGCCATCCTCAGGTCCACTGCGGACTGGAAAGACCAGCGAATTGAGGATGCAGGCACCAATGGCGATGGCGAAGGGAGCGTCCTCTGCGAGGTGTGCCCTACAACATAGATTCCTTCCGCGCCTCTACAAAGCACAGGAGTAAGCGATTCCGCACCCAAACGAATATCTAATACGACCTAAAACTGGAGTGAAAACGCATAGGAGAGTGGTATTCTCTGAGGTTCACCCACCCAGGAATCATCCAGACTTTCCCTCTTCGTTGTCCTCGTCCGCATCAGTGGCCACGTCCTCGCCGGCGTCCGGTCCAACAGTGTCGAGGGCGAGCATGGAGGCAGGTGACACAGGCCGAGCACGGGATGGCGAGCAGCGAAGCAGAGAGGTGGAGCTCGGAGATGGAAGAGAACGATGGAGACGACCATTGTAACGCAGCGCCTGGAGGGAGATGGAAAGAGCCGAGGCGCTACCAGCGAGGGGGGGCGAGGGTTTTTGCAGGACAGCACCGATGGGGGCTTGACTAACGGGCGGGAACAGTGAGTCTGGGCCAACCTGGAGCTGGAGAATTTCCATTTTGGGTTCCTTGCACGTTCTCCCCCAAAGTAATCATTAAGTCGAAATATATCTATCATAGATTAGAATTTGTATTTATATCCCTTCTTAATTATAAGACCAAAAATTGTCGTGCCCCTATTATACCGTACCGTGCTAGGGGCATGGTCTGGCACGATCGGTTCAATCTAATTTTTTGTTCCTTTATTTATTATTTTATTATTTTTCTTATAATTATATCGTTTGGATTAAATCGTATTGCATCAATATGATCCGATCTGTACTGTGTTAGAGCGAACTTGACCATCACACACCCCAAGAGGTTAGATTTAATTACATATAAATAATAGATTACATCTGAATATTAGACATATCCAATTTATCTAACGGACAATCCTCCAACACGGTGGGTAATATCTATCAACACGGTGGGTAATATCTATCAGTGGAATAAACAAAAGTTATAGTTTTGCTAATTGATCAGTTGGCTTCCTTATAAGCATGAGACACAAGGAAGTGTTTGAAAGAAACCTCCATATTTTTCTAACATATACCATAATTTGCCATGGATAGGCAATGCTTGTGTGTACTACATCAACCAACACTTGCCCATCTTGCAAAGAATCTTGACACACACCCCATGAGAAACCCAATCCCTTGGCAACCCCCCCCCCCCAATTTTCAATCCTTGGCATCAATCCCCTTGTGCACCAGTAACAATAGCATCCCAAAAATCTCCCCCGTCACCCTCGACAGTGCCCTATCGACTATAGGGCACCCATCCCATACCCTCCACAGTCACTCATGTTGAAAATAAAACGTGGAACATGACACATCCATGGCAATAATTAGATATACAGATATGCATGCACAACCATAGCAAATAGGCAAATGGAAATCGTTCAAACGACAACAGCCAAACAGTAACATACATGTGATAAGCTGGTGAAATATACATGCTTAAAACGACAGTAAAGACTACAGTAGAAGCGTCTCTAAGGAGACTCCCCTTAGAGAAGATATCGCCCCCACAGAAGTAGTGCGACGGGCAAGACGATCTCCTCCCAGGATACGACTACCACCACAAAATTAAGGACCGCACTAATCTTAATTTCGCAAACAGAGCTACGCTAAGCCTAACCCTCGTTCACAGGAAAAAAGGAACGGGAACAAAGGGCATGCACCGGTCACCCGCGGAGAACGACGCAGCGGCGACGGCCGGAGGCGCGGTCGACGATGCCGGAGCGGAGCGGTGCAGCGCCGGAAAGGGAACGGGAGACGAGCGGCCGGACGGCGAGCGGTTCCTCCGTGCGAGTCGAAAGGGCGCTTTGGGTTTTTTCAGAACAGAAGTCTAACTACGCGATTAGGGAACCTAATCGCCATATGAAGCACCCAACGCCCGCGCAGACCGGGACAATGGGCAGGCTCAAATAGCAGGCCCAAACAGGTCTAATCTCCCCAAGAAAGGCTCAAAACGTAAAAATAAGAAGTAAAAAGGTGCCAAGTCAAGTCGGCTGGACCGCGTCATCACACGCGCGCGCCCACCCGGCCCAGCTCGGCGGCGCGTGTGTGATATGGTCTAGCATACCTCCACCTTTGTCTATAAGACATAGTCCCATGGACACTAGAGGTTATGAAGCTCTTAACTCTTTAGAGGTATCCCATGTGGGACTAAAGACCTCACAAATAAAGACAACCCCACACATAGGGACAACATAGCACAACTTTTGAGGTACCCTTTTACTTTATCAACCTTGAGTTTTACCTTTCTTTTATAAAGCCCCTTTCACACCCTTTATTTCCAACAACTCATGCAGTCTCTAGTAGTGCCACTGAGACTCACCCCTATGTATCTTGAGTAGCGTCATGTCAACCGCAACCACCCTCGTAGCACCCAATAATGTCATTTGCACTGCCCACTGTGCACCCTCCCAGTAACTCGTTGATTACAATGTATCCCCTCCCCTCTCTCCCCTCAACCAGCCTCATAGCCCCTAACAATGCAACCTTGTATAGCACCAACCCAAGCACCATTCCCCTATCACACTAACACCATGTCCCCATGTGACTCCACAATGAGAAGATGCATAATGAACCCGAAAAGGCTTGCTTGCTGTGTCCATAATGATCATAAATATGTGACCTAAGAGTGTTCCATTTGTTCAGAAATAATTCCATCTTTAAATAGATAAACGGTTAATAAATCATATGATTTATGGAGTTATTCATAGGAAATTAAGAGATTACTTCTCTTTATACTTTATGAAAGCCTTCTTCTTATACCGAAGATAAAAACATGCTCATGCTTATTAAAGCCATGCTTAAAACTTAACCGACATTCACTTTCATTATTAAATTCTGTATCTTGGATATGCATTCATTCATCACATAACATAGGGTAGATGAAAACATATGCATAGGCCCCACAGTGCGGCCAACACCCTTGGACTCTTTCCACGACAAGAAAGGAAGACGAGGAGACAAAACATTAACAAAAAAGGGATTCTATTATTACCTTCATAATGGCATTTTATTATATATTATTTTTTTACTCTAACATCCGTATTGAAGGGTATTTTTTATCTTAAATTTTAATAACAAAGCCTTCAGATAGAATAATCCTTTCATTTGATGTCATTTTTGGATGACAACTAATTTTAGGGGTTATTTATGAACCTAAGTAAATTTCCAAGGATTTTTTAAAAAATATAAAAATTCTAAGGTGATATTTAGAATATCCATAAATTTTAGAGGGTATTATATAACAAAACTAAAAAAAATTAATGGATCGAACATTCTCTATGCCTTACTTGTATTCAACTATGAATTTTAAGTTAGAGAAAGATTTATTGCACTTGAGTGTAATATGACTAGACAATAACCAATGTGGCACTAGGGGTGTCAATGGGCCGGGCCTGATCTGGCCCAGGCCCAGCCCAGTCTCCAGATAGCCGGCCCAGGCCCGGGGCAAAGCTCAGTTTTCAGGAAAAGGGCCCAGCCCGGAGTCAGCTTTTAAGGCCCGGCCCAGGCCCGGTCCGGCCCGGCTTGGGGCGAGCGGCGTCAGCGTGCGAGGCGGGGGCGAGCCGAGGCGGGGGCGCGGCAGGGAGGCCGAGGCGGGGGCGTGGCCGAGGCAGGGGCGCGGGGAGCGAGGCGGGGTGGGGGGGGGGGAGCGATGGGCGCGGGAGCGGGCGGACCGGGCCGGGCCAAGCAAAGCCCGGAATCGGCCAGATTTTTTTCGGGCCAGGCTGAAATTAAATTTTAATAAAAAAACTAGGCCCAAGCCCGTGTTATACCGGGCCGGCCTCCGGGCCGACCCGACCCAGTTGACACCCATATGTGGCACCCCTCACATGAGGAGTGATAAAGTGACAATCTAATTGTTAGATGTCACATAGACTTGTTACCTAGTCATATTGCACTTATGAAAAGTGCAATAAACATTTCTCTTTAAGTAAAGATCCAAATGTCCCTTTAGGAGAAAATAAGACAAATCGAGATACCCATGCATGTACTTTAGAGCAGAGTGCTAGTGTGGAGTGCAGTTGGCATCATAGGCTATCTAATCAAGAGGTTGAATGACCTTTCATATCACAAATGATACCTACATACTCTTATATGCGTTAGTGCAAGTGAGCACAATGAAATATTATTATTTTGTTCTTCCTTTTGTAAATTAATAGATTCAATCCATTTGTCATGTGTGCACCCCCAACTGATTCAAATTCAGCCACATGTCATTGAGATGGGTAATCACAAGTTTGGTAATCCACGAGAAGTATGATATGAGGATAATCACATAATATGACATATGAATGATTCATGATCAATATCAAAGTAAAACTGCATAAATAAGAGTTAAGGATAGACTAGTTATCTTGGAAATCGGAGGAAACAACTGGGATATCTCCAAGTGAGAACGTGTTGCCCTTGGTCGATGCAACCTTGATCGTGTTTCGAGCGTTGATTTGTGTCTTGAATGATGTACATAGGTGGTCATTTCTTCCTTCTTCTGTGGTCGGCCAAGGAACAAGGATCTCACATGAATTGCATGCCTGCCTGCTTAACAACACAGAGAAAACATAAAATGTAATGTCGCAATTATTTAGATCTGTATTTAATGGTTCTGACGTGGTGCTCATAGCCAATATGGGGTCAATGAGTCTTGGTTGTGGCTTTCGGATCTTGTGTGGATGTTGTGGGCCTTAAATTTTAGCCCATATAACTTGTAGGTTTTCTGGTGAAGAAGACGACAGGGTATGTTGTCTCATTTTGAACGCGACGGCTTCCTACGTCGCGATTCACCAAACCACATTTCCGGTGCGCGGCGTGTTTGGCGACGGTTTGGTCCGTCATGTTTAATGCATGTTAAATGTGACGTCTGCTTACGTCGTAATTTTGACTGTGGTAAGTTATGTGGGTTAAAACTTAAGGCCCACAACATCCACACAAGACTCTGAAGGCACAACCAAGGCTCATTGACCCCACATTGGTCATGAGCACCACGTCAGAACCATTAAACACGGATCCGAACAGTCGCGACGGTACATAAAACCTAGTAAATCTTTAAACAAGTGAACCATCTACCCCTAAAAGTTTGGAAAATGCAATTGGAGGGTGACTTAATTATTGGGGAGGTTCTCTCTGGGTGCAAAAAAATAGGTACGAGTTGTGTGAGATGAGTGAAAGAATTAATGAATAGCCTATCTACTATGCATTCATGAGAAAAAACAATCAAGAGACTAGTTGGGTGTAGAGAGGTGTAGAGAGTCTTGATCGGGGTAATTCCTAGTCGTGGATATAGAGGAGAAGATGGGGAAAATTTTCTCTGAAGAACCCCTAAATGAGGATGACTTCATCTTTCTGCAAACTGGTGTAAAAGTGATAGGAGATATAATGTTAAGAATATATGGCATTGTTATGAACAAGGACCACCAATCAAAGAGCTTCTAGTTCAAGGATGAAGTTGGGGAATATTAGAAGATATCCTCTAAATAAATCTTCCATAGAAGACCTTGTTTTCCACCTCGAAACGGTGATTATTTCAAACTATTTGACGAAGAGAGAGGGGAGAAAGAAAATGACGGAAAGAGAAATAATATAAAAGAGAAGGGATGAAACGCCCTAATGAGGCTCTCCTAGGTTGTGAGAGGATGGGAAGAAGTAGCTTGATGTCCCCCAAGAGAGACATGGCTGCCCAACCCCATTTTGGAACCCTAAGAGGTGTTTTTATAAGGCAAGAGTCTTGATTATTGCATATGAAAATAATATGATTTTCACTAGGGTTTTAGGAGTCCAATAGGTGTTATGATAGTCCTAAGACATGGCCAAGGGTAAGGCCAAGGAGTTTAAGCTTAATCCAAGTTAAAATCCTTGAAAATAATCTAAAAATAGATGATAATCTAAATTATCAAAATTTGGCTAAGAAGAGACGTGGACCTACGTGCATCAACATGCAGCCCCCTAGTCAAGTCCCACGATAGGACACCACCAGAATACTTCTTATCATAGGGAAATGTTCAGAAGAAGTCAGAATGTGCCCTCATGCCAAAATGCGTTTAAAACTCAATCTCATGCTCGACCGCTTTTAGGACCAATGCAAAAGTGCACTCATTTCACAATATCTCTATTTTATAGGTGTTAAATTGATAAGTCATTTGTTGCATTGGATGTTAAACCCAAAGAGATACAAAATTGTACTATAATATGTCAGATTTGAGCAAGAAATGAGGTTATTATAGAATCAATACATGAAGGGATTATGACAGAATAGGATAGATTGTGCATTGCTGATTTGGGGAATTGCTAACAAAATGGGAAATGGGATCATGATACGCCAAGAAAAAGACTCTAAAATGATGAGCAACTTAAGACGTCGATGATATGAATAAAAATATATAGCTCAACTTGTCGGCCAAAAATGAGTGTCCAAAACGGAGATGGATTGAACAAATTTCTTAAATAAAGGAAGCGAACAACATTGTGGATTTCATTAGAACATAATTCACTAGGATTTACAAGGGAAAGTCTTGTTGCAATTGGCTAGATGCACTCTTCTCTCACAAGGTGAGTGAGCCTAACAATGCTTTAAATTCTATGGGGCCACCCCCTTGTGAGTTGGGTGTGCACTCGGCCGGCACTTTGCCAAGTGTAGTAAGTCCCTCTCGATCTACACATACATATTAGAAAAATTGATAAACTAACATTTATGATGATCATTCTTTAAACTTTGGCCTTCACTAAATTTAACTAGATAAATTCTATTCACTCTGCTAACTCTTGAAAAAATATGAAAAGTAAGTGGGTGTCCTAAGACCTAGTAAACGTAATTAGAACCAATCAATCCTTATCACATGGAAATTTGTCAAATTAGATGATAATTACAAGTTTTACATGAATGTGTGCATCTTCTAAGTATATAACATAAATTAATGAAATATAGATAAGACATATGTAAATAGTTAACGTTTTTGTATTTATTGAATTTCCTATTCTACGTTCATACTATATAATTTTTAGAAGTTATAACTAGTCAAAACATATTAGATCGTATTCATATGATCTCAAATAATCAAAATTATTATGAAGCTTAACAAATCAGATCATATTGTATTTATATGCAAATGTAGATGTCCATGACAAATAGTGTTTCTCGCATCAAACATAATTTGAGGTTAAATTTTGAATATAAAAATAGTTTGAGGTGCTCAATAAAATTTAGATTTCTTATCCCTTAAGAAAATCCAAGATGATTATCTAGAAGATTCCCACTTAAACCCTATTTACACTTGGCCTGTTCACACCTAACCCTAATTAACCTTGGTGGGCCCCATTTGTGGGTCCCACCTTAGGAACTGCCCTAGGTCCTTGGGAATCGCCCTAGGGAGGCCTCAACAGCCCTAAACACCTCCTTGCTTAGCCTCCTTGAGCATCAATAAATATCCCCCATACCCCTCCTATCCTCCTTACCTTCAACGCTTCATTCTCAAACTTTGGCAAGGCAAGGGAGAAGGAGAAGGGGGCTCAGGTGAAGGCCCACTAGGATGGATTCTTTTCAGGTAAGGTTATTTTCCCTCTCTTAGGTTTCTTGTAGTTTTCTTACAGTAGCATGTTAGGTAGTGTTTTAAGGTCTTTAGTATGCATGTGTTGGTTTATCATTTTAGTTTAAGTTTTGTTTATAGTTAAAGTAGATATTATGTTAAGGTTGTCTTAATGCTATGGGAGACATGGTGCCGATTTTCTTTTTGATGATAATATAGTAGCATTCTTTTCTTGAGATTAATTATGGAAATGTTACCTGCTCGTTTATCACAGTTTCAATATGTAAATAAGTTAACTATCATGCATAGATTTAATTTTGGTATGTGATATCATAAGCATGATTACTATGAGTTTTAAGTATGAGATAAGAGGTTATAGAGTGGCTTAAACTTGCTTAATACTGATGAATCATCTATATAATTATTTGAGATGTTTGGTGATTTATGTTGAGTTCGACAGTACTGAAACTTGGTTAGTTTACCCATTACCTCACTTGTCATGAGTCATAGTTATATACTGTACACATTGCACATGGTGTATGATAGGGATTAGTCTCGGTGCAGTGGGCACTAAAAGAGTTTGAACCATCTTCCCCAGACACCCCTAAAGAACCTATTCGGGTTGGGGTTTGTTTTGTGTGTGTGGTTGCTTTAGTGTACTCATGGTTGGAGGGTGAGAACACCGATAGATGCATTAGTCCCCAGCCAGTCCATATGCACCCCATATGATTGTTCACAAGCCTCACCTTAGTGGGACCTTGAAATCTCTCCAAGGGTGGTCAAGCGTGAGACTACAGTTGTGTGTACTGCATGTGTGTTCTCCACGACCCCTACAAGTGGTAGGAAGAAAGATATGGTTGCAGCGGTCAGCATGTGTTGTTGGCTGCGAGACGGTGAGGTTGTTAGGACTTATGCGGGTCAAGAGTTGGTGTCGTGAGCTAGTCTCTCTTGACCTACGTTACAACTTCGCACTCTTTGGCTCTCATTTTCACATGATTTTTCGTAGGATTTGTAGAGATTAGAAATTCACATTTCTCATGAAGCTATTTATTGACCCGCTTTCATACAATTGTGATATCATGCACATGTTTATTAATACTCTCCGACTTCTAGTTTCACGTGACTTCTGCGAGACAAAAATTAATAGATATTTACCTCTCTTATGGAATTATAACATTCCATTTTCATGCAATTGTTAGTTTATGCATAATTCCATAGATAATACTTTTGTAATATAAATACTATTATTAGCATATTACATCGTGTCTCAGGGAAAGGTCCTACCGAGCCAATGATATTTGAGACTGACACCCTATTTCCCTTTTTTAGAAACTAAGCCCATATCAAGGTAGTTTCTATTTAGAATTGGAACCCTATTGAGTTGTGTGTCTGAGTACCAGTAGTTACATTGAAGTTTGTTCTAGAGATGATCCCCCTACAGGTATGCACTTTAGTTATTAATTGGGAGTGTACTACTTTAACATTGTTATTTACCATTGCTTTAAATGCTTCCATCACTTGTATACCTTTTGTTACTGTAAGTGTAACGTAATTCGGCTTGGGCCAAGATGACCACTAAGGAGATCTTGGCCGAGGTGTGAGTTGAGACGACCAAGCTAAGGAAAGAACACTGAGGCCCGCCTGGCCGACGTGAGATGCCTGTTTCGAGCTCCCGACCTGACCTGTAAAGCCCGCCGAGAGGCCTCAGCAAGGAGACACTTTGACGCTCTTGTCAGTCGCTAGCCGAGCAGAATGGCCTAGCCTATGGAGTAAAACAGTGTACATGTGCCTGTGGAGTGTATGCCGCTTTTATAGGGAGAGGGTTGCCTAGGGAGACCTCAGGCAACCCGGAAATAGCGCAGTAGTTACTGAAACTGTCGCCTCTTCTGTTGCCATAACTGACCCACAATCAGGTTATGGGTTTTATGGCGTCCATTACTGGACACACGATCTGTGGTTAATCCGAACGGACATCATGCGGGAGTTACGTGGGTTGCACTTCCGGGATTCTCGTGGGCATGCCA
Source organism: Colocasia esculenta (assembly GCA_014218235.1). Classification (NCBI taxonomy): domain Eukaryota; kingdom Viridiplantae; phylum Streptophyta; class Magnoliopsida; order Alismatales; family Araceae; genus Colocasia; species Colocasia esculenta. The sequence continues at coordinate 143,328,713 of CM024761.1, forward strand.
CATATAACCATTCTCGAGCCGAGAAGACCAAACGTCGGCCCTAGCCATGCCGACCTAGTGGGTCTCCCGTGGACATGCTCCGTATCAGCCGAAACCGAGCCGGGAATCCCCGTCCTTGGTCGAGCTGATGTTGTCGGCCCAAGGGAAACATGGAGGTCATCCTCGCCAACCTGCATTGTCGGACTAGATGACAGAGATCCAGTTCTAGCCACGTCAATACGTCGGCTATGATATTGTGGGAGGTCAGCCTAACCGAGGCCCTGGCCAACCAGTGGGGAAACCCTTGTATCAATGGCCCCCCAGGTTCACGTTGGACCAAGCAGTGGGCCGAGGTGAAGATGTTGTCTAAAATTTCTTTGTTGATGACATGTGTCTTGCCACATGGCTCTGCCAGCCCACGTGTCCAGCTCTGTGTCACATCACCAAGCTTTCAGCGTCGACTTGCAATTGATCACATCGTGACGCCGTCACTGCCAGCCTGCATTGTGTCATACCGCCAGGTCGCTTCGACTGCTGTGTGGCGACGCCAACCATCGCGTCGCCCCCTCGACTCCCACGCGCCATCATGGCGCTTCTCGCCATCCGCACCAGTCAGAATCCGAGGCGACGCTCGATGGCCAATCTGCTGGTTATGCCACGTGTCAAGATATGAACTACTGTCACAGACGATGAATATCAACTATTGGATCTGATCGGCCCCCGACACTATAAATAGTGGGGTCTACTGCCAAAAAACCACCATTTCTTTCGTGCGCGAGCCTTCATCAGACGACCAGCCGACGTGCCGACGACCTTCGATCTGATGTCCGAGCATCTTTCGTCATCTCCTGTTCTCCGCTTGCTTCCTTCAAAGGTAAGCGATGAGCTCTATCTCATCTAGATCCTTCTCATCTTCTTTCTCGTCCGGAGGTTCTCCTTCCGAGAACTTCTCCGCTTCGACGTCGTCCGAAGCGGCCTCGCCTCCTCATCCTTCTGAGACAAGGACTTCTCTTCTGGAGGCTTCTCAGCCCGACGTTCAGGCGTCGAATCACACCAAGGAGTCTTCTGATCTGGAGGTTGGTTCTGGGACCTATGTTCCCAGAAAGCCTTCTTCGCACACCTCGGGTTCTCGTCGACAAGCCGACACTGTAGCCTATGCTCGGTGTGAGACTGACGATGAGACCTTCAATGGATGAAGACCCATCCTAGTCTCAACTTCCCCGAGGATTCTACCTTGTATTCTTCCAAGCAGCTCTGAGCCCACTACACCATGGAGGCGAAGTTTACATTTACTCTGAGGCCGTCGGAGCAAGCTTTCATCTTCCTCTACATCCCTTCATCATCTTTCTTCTTCTTAAGCTGGGAGCCGCTCCGTCGCAGCTAACCCCCAAATCCTAGAGGTCAGTTGTCGACTTCCTGGCAGTTTGTACCTTGGTCGAGGTCCTTCTAACCACACGACTTTTCTTCTACTGTCTCTCCGTAAAAGCCTTCAGAGACTAGCTATTACAGCTCGATCAGGTAGGCAAATCCTTGGTTGAATGTCTTCCTCTGTCCACAAATGGAAGAGTAACTTCATTTTTTATCATTGTCCGACTGGATGGCCCTTCCCAACCACGTGGTCGACAATTAACATCTGAGACAAAGCTTTCTGCCCCCTAACCCTTGTTGCATCTAAGCTCTCGGACTTCGAGTCTCTACACGTGGTGGAGCCTCTCGACCTATTTGAGCCTTCCAATAAGCTGTTCGATTTGATTGCCAAGGCTGGCCGAGGTCTAATTTCCTTGCTGACGTTTACCTTCGGTTGCCGTTGATGACTTCGAGAACTAACTTCTTCTTCTCTTGCAGCAATGGCCGATAAGGGCAAGTCGTCTGCTCCATCTGCCAAAGAGAAGGGTAGCATCTCCCCCTCCGAGTTGTCTACGTGCGAACTCATGTCGAGAGGCAAGAAGAGTGCGAGCCGAGGCGCAAAGCGCGCTTGCTCAGTTGAGGCCGAAGTGCCTATCGTCGCTCTGTCGTCCTCGGCCCCCGAGAAACAGTCACATATTTCGGAGTCGAGGGGGCCAACCAAACGTCCTCGGCCCACCACGGGGTCGGGATTGACAAAGGTCATCGCCTTAGGCTCCTCCCAGTTGCGGGCATCAGAGGGGTCGAGAGAGCTCAGTGCCACTGAGTGGGGCCACCAGTCGCTCCCCGCCGGACCCAAGGCCCACGCCTCAGTCCAAAAGTCCAGCTAGATCATCAATGACTTCTACAAGTTGGTACAGGGTCATATGGCATCGTTTGAGGCACTTCTACATCGGGTTGAGGCCTCCCGAGCTTCCACAGAGGCGCGCCAAGCCGAGATTGCCAAGAAGCTTGTGGCCAGAAGGAGCTCCAAGCCAAGGAGGCCGAGCAGGAAAGTAAGGCCGAGGATGTAAGACCCGGCCCTCTTGGGCCCTTGGCCCCGTCTTCAGGGTCACGACAGGCACCCTGGTCGCGACATGGTCGCGCCAGGGGAGCCCGTCGCGACAGGTTTCGGGACGCGGCACACCTGGCCGTCGCAACAGGGGTGGGCGTCGTGGTGTATGGAGGCGTCGCGATTGCCTTTATGACCGACTTGACCGATGTCCTGTCTGTCAGAACGGCTTTGTCGGGTGTCAGGTGCATACAACGTTGATGCGACCTGGTTAGCCATCGCGTTCTGGTTTCTTGGTCTTTAAGGTTTGACCGCTTTTGGGGTCACGTCGGGGCTGATGATCAATATATCCCCATGAAATTTAAATCATTTACATACTTATTTTGGTGATCAACAAAACCATGATAAAGTTCACTAACATATTTTTCTATGAGAATTGAGCACAAGAAATAAAACAAAGAAAAACAAGCCAAAAGGTTACGTATTCTTCACACTCTAACAATGTAAGTTTAAAGCTTTAAAATTTATCTATGAACACATCGATTTTCTGTATGTCATAACGATTTCATACTCACAACGATTCGTTAAGTAATCGCAACGATTTTCCCTCATAACGATTCGTTAAGTGATCGCAACGATTTGCCCTCACAACGATTTGTTAAGTGATCGCAACGATTTGCCCTCACAATGATTCGTTAAGTGATCGTAATGATTTTCCCTCACAACGATTCGTTAAGTGATCGCAACGATTTGCCCTCACAATGATTCGATAAGTGATTGCAACAATTTAGTTTCATAACGATTTCTTAAGTGATCATAACGATTTAGTTTCATAACAATTTCTTAAGTGATCATAATGATTTGGTTTCATAACAATTTCTTAAGTGATCATAATGATTTGGTTTCATAACGATTTCTTAAGTGATCATAACGATTTGGTTTCATAACGATTTCTTAAGTGATCATAACGATTTGCTTTTATAACGATTTCTTAAGTGTTCATAACAATTTGCTTTCATAACGATTTCTTAAGTGATCATAACGAGTTGCTTTCATAACGATTCGATAGAGCAAACAACGATTCATTCACATTGTCTTTAACGATTTGATTATAACAACTTGTGAATAACGATTTGCTTATTGAAGTCACAAGGATTTGTATGTGCATCGGTTTGCTTATAAGTGCACAACGACTTACATGGAGATCGACTCATTTGCATAACGATTTCATAAGTCATGCATGTAACGATTTCATGGAATATAACGACTTGATATTTGAACTCGTTTTTGAGTACGTTGAAAAGTCAAGTCTTCATGTATATCTTTCTAACAACCATGCATTTATTATGACTGAACGTATCACTGTAGTGCATGCAAAAGATATTTTCTATTCTCATGCTTATTCTGTAAACATCTTTTTAGATGAACAGAATGGAACTTTTTTTCTGTATAAAATCAATCTAACATTGACTAACAACAAGACAGCTTAGCTGCCTATTGTTTAAGCTTGTAATGCGTGCAGGTCTCTGACAAGCACTCGTCATACAACGTTGGACAAAATGGAAGCCAAAGGATATTACAGAAGATCCTCTCTCTGTGCGTGCATGAAGACCGTTGAACGGAAAGCTCTACAGGACCATGCAGTCTAACGTAAACAAAAGCTTAGAGACAACGGGCACTTCAACGTTCAAATTTCAAATAGAAGTTATATAAAGCAGACTGAAGCTCCAGAAGAATGCAATGCAATTTTTTCATTGCTAACAACTCCTTTCCAGCCCTCTGCGAGCTTTCTGAAGAGCCAAGCCTCATTCCCATTAGTTCTTGTTCTTGCTCTCTGAACATAGTGTAGATCTGTGAGAGAGCCCTTGTGTACTGAGAAAGCTCATCATTTGTAGATCTTTCCTTCTCAGTTCCAGCTTCAGATCAAGCACTGTTCTATAAGCTTGATCTAGGGGCATCATTCCCTGAACACTTTCTTGTGTTTGTTCCCTTCGTGCAGAAGGAAGACCTGGTGGGATCTAGGGTGTGTGTTTCCCTTCGTGTAGAAGGAAGACCTGGTGGTATCCAGGGTGTTGTAGCTTTTCCTCTTTGGGCTGTGAAGAGAAGATCAGCTGCAGTTGGGTGTGTAAGGGTCCATAAGGGGGACAATATCCTTGGGTAGTGAAATCCTGAGATATTGCTCAGGGACTGGACGTAGGACTCCTGAGGAGAGGAGATCCGAACCAGGATAATTCCTTGTGTTGTGTGATTGTATTTGTGAGTTTGTTTTTATCTTCACTAACACTAACAACTATTGAAGTGTGCTTGTATGATTGTTTTGTGAACATGTTCTAAAGTACTCAACAATTTTAAAATAACCCATTCACCCCCCCCTGGGCTTGCTAGCTGGGCAACAAGTGGTATCAAAGCGAGTCTCTTCGACAAAGAAGAAGATCCAACGATCTGAAGAGTAAAGATCAAATGGCAGCCCAAGGTCACTCCGAAGGTCAGTCTGTCAACCGGCCACCTCTATTTAATGGAGAAGATTACACATACTGGAAGACAAGAATGGAGTACTTCCTTCAAAGTCTCGACTATCAAATCTGGTCGATAGTTGAAGAAGGAGATTTCTTGGTTACCAATGAAAAAGATAAGTGGACTGAAGATGACAAGAAGAAGATCTCCCTAAACTGCAAAGCCAAGAGCATTCTATGTTGTGCCCTCAGTAAAAAGGAATTCAACCGTGTATCTGCCTGCAAATCTGCAATGGAGATGTGGGAAAAATTAAGAATCACTTATGAAGGCACGGATAAAGTGAAAGAAACCAGAATAGACATTCTTGTGACACAGTACGAGAGATTTCAAATGCAGCCAGGCGAGTCAATAACTCAAATGTTCAGCAGATTTACAGACATCACAAATGGATTGGCTGGACTAGGAAAAATTATGAAATGGGAGATATGGTAAGAAAAATACTGAGGTGTCTACCAGCATCATGGACTCCCAAAGTAACAGCAATAGAAGAAGCAAATGATTTGAAGAGAATGTCCTTGGAGAAGCTCATTGGGTCTCTTATGGCCTATGAGATCAACATGGAAAGGTTAGGAGAATCCTCTAGCCGAAAGAAACAATCCAATGCTCTCAAGGCTGAGGAGGACGGATCAGAAGAATCATCAGATGAAGATGAAAGCTTAAGTAACAACAAGGATGAATAAGCTATGTTGTCTAGAAGACTGCAACACATACTAGTCAAGAAGAAGAAGAGGTATCAGTCTGGGAGGAGATACTTCAAGAAGAACAAGGATTTTAGGAAGCCAAAAGAAAAGATCTGAAGAAAACTGAGCCCATATGCTATGAATGTAAAAAACCCGGACATATCAAGGCAAAATGTCAGAAGCTCAAGAAACCTGAAGTCAAAAGGAAAGAGAGTTCCAAGAAATTCAGGAGATACAAGAAGAAAGCAATGGCAGCGGCTTGGAGCAACAGCAGTGACTCGGATAGTGAGTCAAGCTCAAGCAGTGAGGAAGAAGAAGAAGCTAACTTGGCTTTCATGGCCAACACAAATTGAAAGGTAACTTCAGACTCATCTTTTGATTCATGCAATGACTCAGATTCTGATGACTTAGAGGAAGCTTTTAACGAACTTTACAACAAATATAGAGAAGTATCTAAATTACTAAAAACTAGTAAGAAAAATGTTGCATGTCTAGAAAATACAAATTCATATTTAAAATCAGAAATGAACAATGGGAGAAACAAATCACGGACTCAAGAGAAGAAATGAGTTGTTATGTGAAGATCTAAAAGATAAAAATAAACAAATAATCAAACTAGAAAAACAAGAAAATTCAGACGAAGTAAAAACAGAAATTAAAGACTAACAGAAAAAATGAAAAACTATCTAATACTTTAGAAAAAATCACAAATGGAAAAAATTATCTAATACTAAAAGGTGCTAGACGGTCAGGAAAGAAGAAACATGGAGCAGGCTATACACCCTCAGATAATGAAGACACAACAGTATACCCTAAAACATACCCAACTCCAAAATTCATACCTGAACAAGACGTAACATATAAATCAAACCGTAAATATGTTCCATATGAAAAGGTAACTAGAACAACATGCTGCAGTCACTGCAACAAGCTGGGTCACACCAAAATAACATGCCCAACTAAATATAAAAGATGGATAATCAAAAGAAATTGACGACACTAACCAATCAGGACCCAAAAGAACTTGGGTACCTAAAGCTTGATTTTTCATTTCAGGGAAACCTTCGGGCATCCAATGGTATTTGGATAGCGGATGCTCAAGGCATATGTCATGACAGAAGATTGTTTTCCCATCTAGAAGCTGAAGAAGGCACAGTCACCTATGGAGACAATGGAAAGGAACTATGATTGGCAATGGTTCAGTAGGCAGCAAAGAAAATAGTCATTGAAGGTGTTCTATGTGTCAAAGGTCTGAAGCACAACCTCATCAGCATCAGCCAGTTATGTGATAAGGGACATCAGATAAAGTTCTAAGAATCCAAGTGCAGTATCATGAAGGATGGAGCAGTCATCTTTGAAGCCAACAGAGAAAAGAACCTATATGTGCTTTACCTTGAAGAACTGAAAGATCAAGATATCTGCTTAGCAGCAAGCAAAGAGCAGTCAACCGAGCTGTGGCACAGAAGATTAGGGCACTGCAGTTTGGATGGCATGAGAAAGCTGATCAAGAGAAGCCTGGTGGAAGGTCTACCAAGAGTCAGCACAAAGATGGATGGCGTCTGTGGACCTTGTGCAAAAGGGAAGCACACAAAGTCCTCCTTCAAGTCAAAGTCTGTGGTAACCACCTCTAAACCCTTAGAACTCCTTCATATGGACTTATTTGGGCCAATGAGGACCACAAGTCTTGAGGAAAGAATTTTGGTTTCGTTATTGTAGATGACTATTCAAGATTCACATGGGTATCCTTTCTGGAACACAGGATGATACGTTTGATAGTTTTGTAAGCTTCAGCAAAAAGGTTCAGAAAGATAGAAGTACTGCATTGTTGGAATTCGGTCAGATCATGGAGGAGAATTCCAAAATGAAAGTTTTGCTAAGTTCTGATGACCAAGAATTGAACATAATTTCTCAGCACCAAGGACACCACAGCAGAATGGAGTTGCTGAGAGAAAGAACAGGACTTTATTGGACATGGCAAGAACAATGTTATCAGAATATAATCTACCAAGATACTTTTGGGCTGAAGCAGTCAACACAGCAAGCTACATCATAAATAGAGTAATGATCAGGCCAATTTTGAAGAAAACAACATATGAGTTATACAAGGGAAAGAAGCCGAAAATCAGTCACTTCAGGACATTTGGATGTCTATGTTTCATCCACACAACGGCAAAAGAGATATTGGTAAGTTAGATGCCAAATCATATTGATGGCATCTTCATGGGGTATGCTTCTAAACCTAAAGGTTATAGAGTATTTAATAACGTACTTTATAAATTGAACAATCAGTACACATTATCTTTGATGAACTAACTCCTCCTTGAGAAGGAAGAAGATAGTGATAATGATGATGCAGATGAATTGTCCAAAAAGCTAAAGAACTCATCAATTGAGGACAAGGAAGATCCACCTCTAGAAGATCTGCAACAAAGGGATATCTCACATGAAAATCTTCCGAAGGAATGGAGATATAAGAGAGATCACCCACCTGAAAAGATTATTGGTGATCCATCTGTAGGGGTAAGAATGAGAGGTAATGTTATTCCTTGTGATTATCTAGCTTTTGTTTCTCAAATAGAGCCTAGGATAGTCAATGAAGCTCTTACTGATGAATCTTGGATTTTAGCCATGCAAGATGAGCTGAATCAGTTCAAGAGAAACCATGTATGGTCACTTGTTCCTAGACCATCAAATCATCCAGTGATTGGCACCAAATGGGTGTTCAGAAATAAATTGGATGAAACTGGTGTAATCTTAAGAAACAAGACCAGATTGGTAGCTCAAGGCTATTCCCAAGAGGAAGGCATAGATTTCGATGAAACCTATGCACCTATAGTTAGACTTGAGGCTATTAGAATTCTACTTGCATATGCATCTATATTAGATTTGAAATTATTTCAAATGGATGTCAAATCCGCTTTTCTAAATGGCTTTATTAAGGAGGAAGTCTATGTAGAACAACCTCCGGGTTTTGATGATATTGAATTTCCGAATCATGTATTTAAATTACACAAAGCTTTATATGGTTTGAAACAAGCACCTAGGGCCTGGTATGAAAGGCTTAGCTCATTTCTATTGAATCATGGTTTTACTAGAGGTCAAGTAGATAGTACAATGTTTATCAAGTCTAAAGTCAAACATATATTGCTTGTACAGATTTATGTAGATGATATAATCTTTGGTTCTACTGATGAAACTCTTTGCAAGTATTTTGAGAAGCTTATGCAGGGAGAATTTGAGATGAGCATGATGGGGGAGCTCAACTACTTCCTTGGACTACAAATCAAACAGGAAAGGAAGGGACTCACATCTGTCAAGCCAAATACACACCAAGGAACTCTTAAAAGTTTGGATTCGAAAATGCCAAGCCACTGTCAACACCTATGAGCACATCAACAAGGATGGACAGTGACAAGGATGGTAAGAAGTAGATCAAAAGATCTACAGAGGTATGATAGGTTCTCTACTCTATTTGACGGCAAGCAGACCTGATATATTGTTTAGTGTATGCATGTGTGCTAGGTATCAGGCAGATCCTAAAGAATCTCATTTAATTAGTGTCAAAAGGATCTTTAGATATTTAGCTAAAACTTATGACTTAGGTTTATGGTATCCAAAATCATGTGAAATTAATTTAGTAGGATACTCTGATGCTGACTATGCTGGATGCAAAATACAGAAAAAGCACCAGTGGTTGTTGTCAATTCCTTGCAGGTTGCTTGATATCATGGTCCTCAAAGAAACAAAATTCAGTAGCTCTGTCAACAGCTGAAGCTGAGTACGTAGCTGCTGGAAGCTGCTGCATACAACTCTTATGGATCAAACATCACTTAAGACCATGGGCTACATATCAAGACAATTCCGTTATTATGCGACAATACCAGTGCTATAAATCTCACTAAAAATCTAGTACAGCACTCAAGGTCAAAACACATTGAGGTTAGATATCATTTTATTCGTGATCATGTTATTAATGGAAACATATATATTTCTTTTATTGATACAAATAATCAGTTAGCAGCCTTACCTGAAGAGAGATTCACTTCTCTTAGAAGGGAATTAGGCATGTGTAAATTATGAAAGAATTATCTGTTTAGAACTGAAATATTTCTTTTCAGAATATCAATTAACTCTTCCTCCTCAAATTTAAGTAAAAAATTAAATTACTGCCTATCTGTCTGTACACTCTTGACGGTTCGCTTTTTTACAAGACTTTATTCCTATCGAACTGGCTCTTTTTGTCGTTTTCTGATGTTTTGGCGCCTCAAATTTCAAAAAGTTATTATTCCTCTGATTTATCCCAAAATCTGTGCAAGAACGATTCACCTCCTACCTTTACCTTCTCGTCCACCGCCTAAGGCGATACCCCATCAACTCCGGCATCGACTCTCTGAGATTTCAAAGCTTCCAACTCCTTCCCGCCGAAAATTTCTTGAGGGCTTCTACTCCTTTCTACATTTCAATCCTCCAGAAACTCTTCCCATCCAATCCATGGCCTCTTCGAGTGTTTCCGACAGCGTTGGGGGCTACGGAACTGCATTCCTTACCGCTGAGCAGCAGGCGAGATTTGCTTCAGTGAAAACCAAGCTTTGCCGGCACAAAGCAGTGGACGTGGATGATTTGCAGAAGAATGGCATGGGCAGCATCGTCGCAGCTATGGACAGATTGAAGTGGACGAAGATTGCCACTCTATCGGAAGTAAGTTATCCGGACCTGGTAAAAACTTTTTATGTATGTCTGAAGACAGAGGCAGATGGGACCTTGACTTCCATGGTCAAGGGAACCCAGATTAGGGTCACACAAGATCTATTGGCATTGCTCTTCGGTGTGACTACCTCCGGACACAGTGGAGTTCACACTGCGGATGTCCAGGCGAAAGGATTAGGGATTGTTGGTCCCGAATACAGATTGAAGGATGGCAAGTTAGATATCAACCAGTTAATGCATTTAATCACCTTATGCACTTCATTGTCTGTCAAATTTTGATCCCCGAAGTGCTACCTTTTCAACTTATACCAAGGCGGACTCAGAATTGATGTTCTGGGCCATCCAGAACAAGGAAATCAACATGGCAGAGATTATTTTAGAGAGGATGAAATTTGCAAGTGCACAAGTATGGGACACTAAGAGCAAGCTGAACGTCTCTCTACCTTATGCTCATCTCCTGACCAAGGTTTTTCAGCACTATGGCATTAGTGTGGTAGGAGATGTCTCTGAGAAGATGGGCCAAGCAATCCGGTCCAGAAACTTAAGGAAAAGTGGATTTTCTGTTGTTAATGGTGTGTGGTCAAATACTTCTGTGGCCGAGGGTGAAGCCATCATTGGCGAAGCCCAAGAAGACCAGGAAGCAGCAGGAGCAGTTCCTGTGATTCCAGAGGAACCTGCAGTTCCAGCAGCCGCAGAACCAAGAGCAGCAGCAGATGAAGCACCACCAGCAGAGGAAGTAGCAGTAGGACTAGCAGAACCTAGAGCAGAAGCAGCAGAATCTAGCAGTAGGATTGAGGATATCCCTCCAGAGAACATTGAGCCTGTTGGGCATAGTTTGGAGGATACTCCTCCCTCTTCCCGAGTAGCCTCTGTACTCAGGGATGTGCTAGACTCCCTCCAAAGGTCTTAGGAGGAGCCAATAATTGATGGTGATTCAGTAGCATAAACTGTGGCTCCAGGCCACTCAGAGAGAATCATCTTGGAGGATGCTCCCAGTCAGGGGGAGCAAATAGTTACTCATGAAAACGAACTTGTGGAAGATGCTCCTATTGAGGGGGAGCAGTCCTTTGATGAGCAAATTCAGGAAGATGTAGCTGTGGCATCAGGCCACAATGATATTCCTATGGAAGTCACTCCTGTTCAGAAGGAACAAGCAGCAGCAGCCCACGATGATGCACCCATGGAGGATGCCCCTGCTGAAGGGGAAATGTTGGCTGAAAAAGAAGGTCAAGCTCAAGGGGAGTCAAATGAAAACCCTCCAGTGAATAGTTTTCAAGAGGGAGTAACCGCAAGTTCTTCTGATTCAGATAATCAAGAGGCACATGATGATCATGGGGAGCCCGTTGCTAGGGGCAGTAAGAAGGGCAAGGAGGTTGCTTCAGAGATCCCTCTCCTTGCAAATGCACCACATCAGAGGCAGCCAAGACAGAGGTTTGTCATTCATTTAAAGCCTGTAATTGAAAGATTAGATGCCCAAGGTGAAATACTCTGTTCTTTGCAATCAGATGTCAACTCTATCTTCATGAGCCAGGCTTCGGCAGCAAAAGATATGTCAATGGTAAAGAATGCAATTCGGTGGTTGAATAGAGAAATGGGGAGCATGAAGTCCATACTTTTAGATATTCTAAAGGAGGTAAGAGCCCAAGCACCTCCTGCTCCTACACCACCTGAGTCTCAGCCATCTGGAGCTGCTGAAGAAATGTTTGCCAGGCCTTCAGCGCCTATTTCTGTAGAGGAGTTGGGCCTTCAGGCCATCTCCTGTTGGGGAAGCCTCTTTGCCATCAGGGCATGTTTCTGAGGATGCAGCAGGGCCATCAGGCCAGCAAAGGAAGTGGGAGGCCACCCGGGCCAGTGGACTGAGTCTGAGCAGCATCAAGCAGAAGCAGTAGCTGCTGATCCAGAGCCCCCAGCTCCTTCACCCATTTAGACACCAGCTCCTCCTTCTCCACCTTCATCCTCAACTGCACCACCGGCTCCTCAACCTTTCAAACAACCTCTACCGAGCCATCTCTTCTCCAGCTCCATTTCCTTCATCCTCCTCCTCATCTCCTGTCTCTATCACTCACATTCCTCCACCTCCTCCTCTCTCTGCGGTCACTCCAGCCTCCTCATCAGCTGGAGCCTCCTCATCCTCTGGTCCCTCCTCTTCTGGACCAACCAATATACCTCCTTCCACCTCTCATTCTTTTCTTCATCCTTCTGCTCATCCCTCCTTCATTACTATTATTCCGAAAGGTGCTTAGATTGATGGCCCCTATCTTAGGGACATCAAAGATGAGTTTTAAGAAGATATCATCTTTGAAGAGATATTCTTTGGTCAGTACTGAAGGTTGAACTCATGTTCATAGGACATGCTCCTCTAGTCCTGTTCCTAAGAAATGTAAAATCACCTCCACCTCCTCTCTATCCTCTGACCCTTGTTATCCCCTCTGTGGGGTTTTCTCTAACTGTGGATAACAAAAATAAACCACTCTATAGAGAATTCCTTCAGAAGGTTGTCTTTACTACCATCATCAACCTTCCTTGTCTTAACCTCTCTGACCATCTTAATGTCATTTTGCCCTATACCTCTCTCTCCAAATCAGAAAAATCTAACATCTTTTCTTAGCCGAATCCCAACTGAAGAGCAGTGGGCTCGGAATCAAAGCTCTTTACAATAAATTTCTCTTGCTAGATCTGCTAGATTTCCTCCCGGACCATTCATTTACCTTATCTGAGTGGTTCTAGATCCATCATAAGGACATCTGGGCCCCTTTCATTTAAAAAGAAATCAAGATGGTCCGACACTTTCAAATGTTCAATACTACCGGTATCTCCATCGTCTCCTCGAGATTCAGCTGAGACAGTTCAAACAGGCCATTAAAGCACTTGGATCAGATGCAACTCGCACTGAAGATAACCAAGTTGATTTTGCTACCCTCCTGTTGCCTGATACTGTTCTTCTTCCTCCCATTCATTCTCTGGTCATGGAATCCTCTGTGGGTCCAATTATCTTTGAGCGTTTTGCCAAAGTCATGGGGAGAATCAAGGTGCAGAAGGGCTATATGGTTGCTTTCCACAGATTTCTGTTTAGAGAGTATCACCAGGGCCATGTCAGTGCTGAAGTTCTTGCTCCTATTCTATCAGAATGTGAAAGACTTTCCCCTGAAGACTGGACCAGATTCTATCCACTCTCTGCTCAGCAACTTTCTGATCTCAATATCTCCCAAGCCAGGGAAGGTAAATCTCCAGTGTCTGCCGCTACATTTCTGGACATGAACTCCATTCACCTTGTTCTTGATCCCTTTCGGACTTGGGTTGAAAGATACAAGGTCTATGTAGCCATGTGCCTGGAACTGAAGGCGAAGTAAATATTCTACCCTGTCTCTATAGATCAGTTTCTTGCTTGTGCTAGTTTTGGAAAGGTAAGCCTCTTTAAAGTTTCTCTTGACAGAGATCGATATGCTACTTTCCTTGATGAGCAATTAGTTCTTCACCTCAAACGGATGGCTCCCACCATGGGACCCTCCTATTCTCTAGCTCCTGGGGTTTTTCAGACTGTATTTTGAGCAGCAGGAAGATAAGGCTTGGGAAGTTATTTCTCATTATGTCTCTCTCTTGTCTCCTGTTCTATCTCACTGTACCCCCTCAAGCTTAATCCAATATAATTTTGTGTTGTGCTCTCTCATTTATCTTTTCTCCTCTTCTTCTTTGTCCCTCAGTTTATCTTTTGCTTAATGACAAAAAGGGGGAGAAATAAGTATCTCTGAAATATATTCCTATTATATCCAATTATAATTAGAATTATTTTGGATCATCTGTGCTTATTGTTTATTTCAGATCAGCTATGCTTATTGTTAAGTTTTGTCAACACAAAAGGGGGAGATTGATGATCAGTATATCCCCATGAAATTTAAATCATTTACATACTTATTTTGGTGATCAACAAAACCATGATAAAGTTCACTAACATATTTTTTCTATGAGAATTCAGCACAAGAAATAAAACAAAGAAAAATGCAAAAGGGTAAGTATTCTTCACACTGTAAAATGTAATTTAAAGCTTTAAAATTTATCTATGAACACATCAATTTTCTGTATGTCATAACGATTTCATACTCCAATGTCTTATAGTAATCGACAATCGCAATCCCTTCCTCTCACAACGATTCGTTAAGTGATCGCAACGATTTGCCCTCACAACAATTCGTTAAGTGATTGCAACGATTTGCCCTCACAACGATTCGTTAAGTGATCGCAACGATTTGCCCTCACAACGATTCGTTAAGTGATCGCAACGATTTTCCCTCACAACGATTCGTTAAGTGATCGCAACGATTTGCCCTCACAACGATTCGATAAGTGATTGCAACGATTTAGTTTCATAACGATTTCTTAAGTGATCATAACAATTTAGTTTCATAACGATTTCTTAAGTGATCATAACGATTTGGTTTCATAACGATTCTTAAGTGATCATAACGATTGGTTTCATAACGATTTCTTAAGTGATCATAACGATTTACTTTCATAACGATTTCTTAAGTGATCATAACGATTTACTTTCATAACGATTTATTAAGTGATCATAACAATTTGCTTTCATAACGATTCGATAGAGCAAACAACGATTCATTCACATTGTCTTTAACGATTTGGTTATAACAACTTGTGCATAACGATTTGCTTATTGAAGTCACAACGATTTGTATGTGCATCGGTTTGCTTATAAGTGCACAACGACTTACATGGAGATCGACTCATTTGCATAACGATTTCATAAGTCATGCATGTAACGATTTCATGGAATATAACGACTTGATATTTGAACTCGTTTCTGAGTACGTTGAAAAGTCAAAGTCTTCACGTATATCTTTCTGAAAACCATGCATTTATTATGACTGAACGTATCACTGTAGTGCTTGCAAAAGATATTTTCTATTCTTATGCTTATTCTGTAAACATCTTTTTAGATGAACAGAATGGAACTTCTATTTCTGTATAAAATCAATCTAATGTTGACTGACAACAAGAGACAGCTTAGATGTCTATTGTTTAAGCTTGTAATGTGTGCAGGTCTTTGACAAGCGCTCGTCATACAACGTTGGACAAAATGGAAGCCAAAGGATATTACAGAAGATCCTCTCTCTGTGCGTGCATGAAGACCGTTGAACCGGAAGCTCTACAGGACCATGCAGTCTAACGTAAACAAAAGCTTAGAGACAACGGGCACTTCAACGTTCAAATTTCAAATAGAAGTTATATAAAGCAGACTGGAGCTCCAGAAGAATGCAATGCAATTTTTCATTTCTAACAACTCCTTTCAAGCCCTCTGCGAGCTTTCTGAAGAGCCAAGCCTCATTCCCATTAGTTCTTGCTCTTGCTCTCTGAGCATAGTGTAGATCTGTGAGAGAGCCCTTGTGTACTGAGAAGAGCTCATCATTTGTAGATCTTTCCTTCTCAGTTCCAGCTTTAGATCAAGCACTGATCTATAGCTTGATCTAGGGGCGTCATTCCCTGAACACTTTCTTGTGTTTGTTCCCTTCGTGCAGAAGGAAGACCTGGTGGGATCTAGGGTGTGTGTTTCCCTTCGTGTAGAAGGAAGACCTGGTGGTATCCAAGGTGTTGTAGCTTTTCCTCTTCGGGCTGTGAAGAGAATACCAGTTGCGGCTGGGTGTGTAAGGGTCCATAAGGGGGACAGTACCCTTGGGTAGTGAAATCCTGAGATATTACTCAGGGACTGGACGTAGGACTCATGAGGAGAGGAGATCCGAACTAGGATAATTCCTTGTGTTGTGTGATTGCATTTGTGAGTTTGTTTTTATATTCATTAACACTAACAACTATCGAAGTGTGCTTGTATGATTGTTTTGTGAACCGGTTCTAAAGTACTCAACAATTTTAAAATAAGCCATTCACCCCCCCCCCTCTAGGCTTGCTAGCTGGGCAACAGGGGCAGGCAGTCGCGACAGGGTCGCGACGCCCTGGGGCGTCGCGACGTGGTTAGTGTCGCGCGAACCCGACTGATCGCGTCTTAGGGCCCATCGGTTTAAAATCGAGGGTTGCGCCCCATTTCCCCCTCTCTCCCTTTCCTTCTTCTTCTTCCTTCTTCTTCCTCCTCCGAGCTCTCTTGGCGTGCTTGAGGTGCTCGTGGTGAGAGGTGACACCCCGTTCGTGCAGGCGGCGTGATCGTGGATCTTGGAGCGAGGAGGAGGTGGTCATTCCGACATGAATTCCCCAATGGGTAGGGTCTAATCTTGGAGGTAGGGACCCTTGACTCCTCTCGCCCTAGCATGCTCCCGTCCCCCTTGAGATTGTGGTTTCTCGTGGTTTGGGGCTGTGGGAGCGTGAGGATCATGCTCGTGTGAGTGAGGATTCCATCGAGCGTAGATTCCTTGTAAATCCATATTTTGTGGGGCTTGAGGGTGGTTTGTATGTTTTATAAGCTTTCCTACATGTTTAGCATGCTCCCCTCCTCCTGTGGATGTGTTTTGTATTGAATTTGGGGTGGTCTCCGGGAGGATCGTCCCTCGGCTGAGAACGCGACCTGTATAGAGGTCGCGATGATGTCACGACCGGCTAGGCCGCCGCGACATCATCGCAGTGCTCTTAGGCGTCGCAACATGGTCGCGACGGCCTGTGGCGTTGCGACATGGTCGCGACGGCCCGATGCGTCGTGACTACAACAGAGACATGTAAGGTCTTGCAAAGTTCTATTTTCTGTGGAGTCATCGTCGTTTCCGCTTCTTGCTGTATCCGTGGCACCAGTGCCAGTTCCCTAGTACGGTCCTACACTAGTCACTCGCCCAGTGCTCGGCACTTGAGGGCTTTTCCCGTGAGAGAGGTTGTTACCATTGCCTGGGACCCCCGTCCCCGCGCGCCTGTTGAGGGAGTACTCCGGGCGGCGGGCGTACTCGAGTCACAAACTCTAAAGTGGAGGGGAAAATGGTGGTTAGGACAGCAGCATTGAGTCGTTTGCAGAGCTCTCGTAGTTGGTCTGGGACGCCGAGGTCATTTTGGGTGTTCTTCCCGGCATAGTCCAGCTAGTCTTTTTCTCACTGCCTTGCTCTTTGTGGCCCCAGAACCACCTAGAGAGGCCAGGCGTGGGACCGTAGTCTGGCCAGACTATGGCGGTTACTGTTGTGTACTTTGTGTTCCTGCCTCACTCTGACGAGACGTGGAGGTTTGGACCTGGGTCGAGGATAAGACGTCAGTGGACGCACCTGACCAGTTGACTAGTGGTAGTGTTTTTCGTAGCTAGTGTCTCTTGTCCAGGCGCGGGGTTCTCCCTGTTTGTGTAGCCAGCCGTGTGGTGGTCACGACGTGCAGGTTCTACGGAGTTTCCGATCATGGTGTTCTCCGTATCGTTGGTAGTTAGTAGCTTTGCTTCCACACTTCCATTCGTAGGTAGAAGATATAACTGATGTCTTTTAATTAAGTACATAGTTTTGAATACCTATTAGAGCCAGTAGGAGATTGGTAGTCTCTACTGAGCTTCTGTTGTGAAGCTCATCCCTTCCTTTTCCAGGTGAGACTTCTCAGCAGCGGCAGGGCGCGCGTCGGGCGGAGGAGACGGGGCAGTAGTCGTGGCCCCCGTAGCTAGCAATGGTTCGCCCTCTCTATTGTACGTCACCCTCAGGGTATGCCCCTAAGGGACTTGTTCTTCTCCTGTCTTTACTTGTACTAGTTGTGTGTGTTGGAACTGTACCTAGAGCGATACGCAGTGGTCACTCTCTTCTTTCTGCTTCCGCGTGTGTGCTCCTAGTTAGCAGTTGATGTTTACTTCCTCTACATATTCTATTAGAATTATATTATAGCCCTTCCGGGTCCCCGGATTCGTGGGCGGCGACCGCGAAAATTGGGTCCTCGGCTTGGGCCGAGGGTCGGGTTCTCAGGGTCGTTACAGAGGACAACACCGACAAGCTCCTGAAGTCCCTTTAGGTCGAGAAGGAGGCTCACCAAGCTGAACTTCTGGCTTATGAGGAGACCAAGGCCAGCGTCGCTCAGCTGGTGGCCGATGAGCGAAGGAAGGTCATTGCCGAGTACCGTGAATGTGATGAGCTCAAATTTGAGCCTCAACCTCTCCGAGCTGATGGTCGCTGACGAGGAAGACGAGGATGAGGACGTTGACGTCAAGAAATCAGCCGATGCCATTCCATCCTCTATCGAGGTCCAAACCACAATCGATGCTCATGCCGCTGACGCAGGCACAACAAACAAGGCTACCACTGCTGACGCGGCCGCTGCTACCGTACCAGAGGCAACAACCCCTTCATCTTAGAGAGCATTGTAGATGACCCATGTGCGGGTCCTTTTGCTTTTTCTTGGTCTCGTGCATTGCCGAGAACCCTTTTTGTACCTCACCGCCTCGGCCAAAAAATCGCGGCCATTAATGCAATGGAATTTATTTTCCTTGTAAACTTCCTGGCTAACCACAACGATTTTCATGTTCAGGTCATCGACGTCATCTGAGAACTTAACCGTGTGAAATTTTAGTTTCTGGAGAACCGAGACCATGTATAACGCCATCGCTATCTTGTGACGTGGCCAAACCCACGATGGTTAGCCCGACCTCTACGAACATTAGCCGACACATAACAAAATCCACTGGTTGAGTGCTGTAGCAACCTCCTATTCTTTGTATTGGGGCAACCACAAAGAGGCGACCTCTGAGCTTGTCAATTCTTGAGGTCGGATCTGACCTCTATGACCACTAAAAGGAGGTCAATTCTGGAGGTCGGATCTGACCTCTATGACCACCTTCAACCTGTGGGAGAATTGGTTCTCCATCTGCTCACGAGGTCGGGCAGTCGGGCAGCCAAGATAGCCAATATGACTTCGCGCTATCTCCGCCGACACTTCAGCCCGTAAGACAAGATGAGCAATTCTCCACCTTCTTACCACGTCGGATGTCGTCTCTCGGTTCTTGATGAGTGCCGAAGCGACCTTGTCCAATGAACTAAGACGTCTACGCTCTACACGAGTGTCGAAGCGACCTCACCTTATTATCACGTCGGAAGTCATCTCTCGGTTCTTGACGAGTGCCGAAGTGACCTCGTCTAGTGAACTACGATGTCCATGCTCTTCACTAGTGCCGAAGTGACCTCGCCTTCTTATCACATCGGATGTCATCTCTCGGTTCCTGACGAGTGCCAAAGCGACCTCGTCCAGTGAACTACGACGTCCATGCTCTTCACGAGTGCTAAAGCGATCACATATTCTTATCACGTTGGACGTCGTCTCTCGGTTCTCGACGAGTGCCGAAGCGACCTCGTCCAGTGAACTGCAACATCCACGTACTTCAGGTGTGTTCTAGCATTGTCGAGACTAGCCAAGCGTCGAAGCGTCCTCGCAGCTGACTCTGTCGATGCTAATGCGACATAAAAAATGACTCGTCGATGTTCAATAGTTCAATCACAGTTAAATTATGCTAATGTAATAGAAATTCAACTTTCTCGACACACTTAGAAAAACAATAAAAGTGCTCGGCATTCCATGTCTTTGGAATCGCCAACCTATGCATCAAATATCTCGTCGGCCCCATGACCGAGGTCCTTGACCACACGGTTAGGGCCTTCTCAGTTTGAAGCGATCTTACGAACACGACTCGAGATGACACGTGTGTAAAACATGGTTGCCGACACCAAGCCATCGGGTGGTTGGTGACATGGTTCCCCAGGGGGAGGCCCGAAATCTACTAAGGGATTTGTCAATGACGACACGACGATGCTCTGAGTGACTCGTCATTGGCATTCTTATCGGTCCTCTGGAGATACATGTTTGCAGAACCTCGTATGCTCTAGGTCGGCCCCCTTTGTTGATCATGGGCGATGCATCAGGGGCTCCTGTATGCTCGCATTCATCGGTTTCAAGATCAACTAAAGGGTGAGTGGGGGAAGCCGTACTGACCTTTAGTAGTGTTTTCCCATAGACGACGCCACAAAATGTTAATGTAAGTGTAACGTAATTTGGCTCGGGCCAAGATGACCACTGAGGAGATCTTGGCCGAGGTGTGAGCCAAGACGACCATGCCGAGGAAAGAACTCTGAGGACCGCCTGGGCGACGTGAGATGCGTGTTTCGAACTCCCGACCTGACCTGCAAAGCCCACCAAGAGGCCTTGGCGGGGAGACACTTCGACGCTCTTGTGACGGCCCTCATTATACCGGTACGGTTATACCAACCCACGTCGGTATAGCAAGCGTCATCACAGTGGGACATTTACCCAACGATACATTCAGCTGAGATACACGTGAATATAATAACAGAGTAGCGGAAGTAAAAGAATCATTGTCTTCATTCATTCATCATCCACATTTTAGCATACATGAAATTTGCAATAACATTAAAGAACTTAAAAGTTCACATAATTTAAATTTCTGAAAATTTAATACCGAAATGTCCACCATTATACATTCTTTCCATGATAACGCTAATACAACGTTCAATTTACATACTATGAAAGCAAAAGTCACAAAGTGCTCCAAAGACTAATCTCCGCGCTCGGAGTCCGTCTCTACCGTCTCCTCCAACGGTGCCACGTCACCAACTACAACTGTACGCCGAAGCAAGTAGTGAGTCTAAAGACTCAGCAAGTAACACCACTCATACCATGCACGTACATGTCATAGTAGGCTCTACACACACAATTGCAAAAGACTCAACATGTAGCATGCTTAAACCTTGAAATGGACAATATATCATGATAGTTCTATCAGTAAACACATGATGCATGCTTTCAGATTTCCTTAACGATATGAATTTCCTAACACATGCTCACTAATCATTCCTACTCATGAAATTCTACTTTGCATTTTAACCAAAACATGAAAGCCATTAACATGAATTCCGCGCGCACATGAGAGGGAACACAACTAGCATGGAATCTACGTGTTCTTATACATATACATAACCATTTTCACATGCTTAAGCTTGCTGGTTTTCACATGCTTTAGTAACCATAACCTACACATGAGAGCTACAATGTTATTTAAGACACAACATGTGAACAACCAAACATGGAATTGTGTACACATACTCATTTATTGGTCCCTAGCATGGGTTCTAGACACTTGTACATGTAAACATGAACATAACATAAGGAAGCTAATGATTTAACATGGTTTCAGATTTGTCACAGCATGGATTACAATATCATATCCTCACATTTTGGTCTCACATTTTCTTTACACAATTTCCAATTCACATGAGTTGCACTTTACACATACACATTACACATTGTTCACTTTCACGTTGACACATGAACACATTCACATTTACACATTCACATTTACACTTCCACATTTAGTGCCGTGACACATAGTCCAAACCACCAAAGAAGGACACAAACACATCACATCACATAGATGCCATCTAGGCAATATAATGGCGACTCTTGGACTGCGCAGACCGGGAGAACAAGTCTCCACCCTAACCAGTGGTACTTGTCCACCTCCAGGATGTCCCCCTAATGCCCTTAGGGTCACTTTACACATTGAACCTTCTCAGGGGGACTTTTTCTTGATACGGTTCCACTGCCCTCTGTGGAAGCAATGTCACACTTGGCACAATTTACACATTACACGTTTTTACCGATTTTAGCACATAGGTTTACACACGTCACTCTCAATTCATTCACTTTCTCACTCACATGCACACTCTCTGTTTTCCTATCATGACACTACAGATTTCAAGAATGTAGTATTCAGGAAATTTCACTAATCAGTTCGGATTACACCTAAATCGAATTATTTCACATTGGCATGCATAAATTCACAATTTACATGGAAAATTCATATTACATTAAATACTAGTCCAAATGACCTGAAACTTTAACCACATGTTAATTTCGGGTTTAGGATTCCTCATGCAAATTTTTAGAATTTTCTGAACTAAAACGAAATTACAGAAAATCTAACATTTATTTCACATGCTATCCGCAATTTGATTTAACATGGAGTTAAACACAAGCACAGTTTTAACCACTCACTGTCTGAATCCTAACAGGCATGGAACTGCGGAATTTATTCCGAAAATTTTTGGGCAATACATGATTTACCGGAGATTTATCATGACCTACACCAAATTTCTATTTCCCAAGCAATATTTCCACTAATTCACACAAGCATGGGAATAATCTCATAAATTTAGAACAGGGACTGAACCTCACATGCATAATCCTCACAAATTAGGGCATTAGACTTATCCTAAATCATGCAAACATGGTTTAACAAGATCAAAACTCATCACACATGTATTTTCATGAAATAACTAAGCCCTACCATTCATGATGATCCATCCACACACCACATTCATCACATCAACAATATACATAGCATATAATTGATTTACAGTATATCCTCATCGTGAAACATATCGAAATTAGTCGTATAGAAGGGCAGAACAGCTTGCTGTTCTGCTCAGATGAACTTGGCGGCGGTCTCTAGCCGCTAGTCCAGTGTAAACGGCATCGTCGATGGACGCCAAGCATGATCTCAGCGTCAAGGGACATTGCCGTTAATGCCGGGTCTGTGCAGAACACAGACCCGAGCTCCAAAGATGGGGTGAATTTGGGGGTCTAGGACACGAGGGAAAATTTACAAAAATAGTAAAACCATCCTAGACACATACAGGGACGTTATGGATGGGGTACTTGCCTTTAGAAAAACTCCAAGGGATCTAAGTGGGTCGGAGAAGCTCTCCTTGGGCAGTCCCAAGAAGCTCCGAGAAATGCTTGACTCCGGGTTCCTGAGCGAGCTCCAGTGCCTTCCGAGGTCGGGGAGGCCTTCCTCGTCGATCCAGCAACCTCCTTGAAGCAGCAGATCCCCGGAACAATCTTCAGGTTGAGGGATTTTGGGTCCTACAGTGGGGGTTTTTCCTCAGTTCAGAAACTAGGGTTTTCTTCTTCTTTCTCTCTTGTAAAGAGGGAAAGAGAAGAGTTGGGGAGCAGATTCGGGTTTAGACATATGGGAGAGGCTTCTCTCCCACGCATGGGGTGACAAGATGGCTCTCAGACCGTTGGGGGACATCTCCCCAATGGGTGAGCTGCCTTCTTCCAGAATTTCTGGCTCTGCAACGCATGTAGGTCAGAGAAGTTGGCGTCCACATCGTTAGACGCTGGGATTAGTGTTGGCGTCCATGGGTGGACGCTGACACCACCTCGACGTCATGCTATTGACGCCAATAGGCCTTCGGGCAGAAGTCTAAAACATGGAGAAACTATGCACCTTTACACCTATATACATGCTATATGTATACATTATCATGTACACACTACTATCAAGCATTACATACATTATTTATACTTAAACTATACACATACACACATAAGTACACTAATTAATACATACGTAGATACAACACGAACTATTTACATGCATTACAATAATGCAATAAAATTCGAGGGCCTTACACCCTCTCCCCCTTAAAATAAACTTCGTCCTCGAAGTTAGAACGACACTACTCAAACAAAAGGGGATACTTCTTCTTCATCGCATCCTCAAGCTCCCACGTAGCCTCCTCTCGTGAGAAGTTCCGCCATAGAACTTTCACCGACGCAATACTCTTGTTCCGGAGATGCTGAACCTTCCGGTCAAGAATAGCTACTGGTTGCTCGACATACGAAAGATCTGGCTGGATCTCCACTGGCTCATGACTAATCACATGAGACGGATCTCGGACATACTTCCTGAGCATCGATACGTGGAACACAGGGTGAACGCTAGCCAAAGCTGGGGGTAATGCTAGCTCATATGCCACGCTGCCCAAACGTCTGAGAATCTCATATGGGCCAATGAACCTGGGGCTCAACTTACTATGCCGGCCAAATCTGACAACACCTCGAGTAGGCGATATCTTCAAGAAGACATGATCGCCAATCTCGAACTCAATATCCTTCCTCTTGTTGTCGGCATAACTCTTCTGCCTATCCTGTGCCGCAACAAGCCTCTTCCTGATAAGCTGGACCTTATCCGAAGTCTCCTGAACTAACTCCGGACCGATCAACTGCCTATCACCAGTCTCCTCCCAACATAAAGGAGATCTGCAGGGCCTACCATACAACGCCTCAAATGGAGCCATACCAATACTCGCATGAAAGCTGTTGTTGTATGCGAACTCCACAAGAGGTAAATGACGCTCCCAATCATCCTTCCAATCCAGAACACACGCTCTTAACATATCCTCGAGCGTTGGATAGTCCTCTCGGACTGTCCATCGGTCTGGGGATGAAACGCCGAACTGAGCTTCAGCTCCGAACCTAAAGCATCCTGAAGACCCTTCCACAACCTCGAAGTAAATCTCGGATCTCGATCCGAAATGATCGACTTCGGCACACCATGCAATCTAATGATACTACTAACATACAATCTAGCTAAACTCTCTACTGACTGCTTCTTCTTCATAGGCAAGAAATGAGCAGTCTTCGAGAATCTATCTACAACTACCCAAATCGAGTCATTGCCCCTTCTAGATCGAGGCAAACCCGAAACAAAGTCCATAGTGACAGCTTCCCACTTCCACACTGGGATGTCCATCCTTTGCATAAGGCTGGATGGTCGCTGTCGCTCGGCTTTCACTTGCTGACATACTAAACACCTGGATACATAATCCGCTACAACCTTCTTCATGCCGGACCACCAAAATGATCTCTTCAAATCCTGATACATCTTAGTGTTACCCGGATGAATAGAGAATCGCGATCTATGAGCCTCCGCTAACACATGCTCACGGACATCTACTAAATCGGGGACACAACACGGTGCTGAAATCTAATCACACCGTCCTCATCACGAGCAATGCCTGCCTTGCCCACTAACTCTAAGAGTCTAGGGTCGGCTCCCTGTTGCTCGATCACCTCATCCAAAACCGAGGACCTAAGAGACACTGAGCTACAAAAGCCTGACATAGCGATGGCTCTAACTCAGTCAACGCGCAAGCCGCATCTTCAACATCTTCCAATCCTGCTGGAGAGATGGCCTCTTCTACTCAGAGCATCCGCTACACATTTCCCTTCCCAGGGTGATACTGAAGGTCGAAGTCATAGTCCTTCAAGAACTCAATCCATCTCCTCTGTCTCAGGTTTAATTCCTTTTGGGAGAAAAGATACTTCAAGCTCTTGTGGTCAGTAAACACCTCAAATCTGACACCATAAAGATAGTGCCTCCAGATCTTTAGTGCATGAACCACTGCTGCGAGCTCCAAGTCATGAGTCGGATAGTTCTTCTCATGCTCCTTCAACTGACGAGAAGCATAAGCCACTACCTTTTCTTGCTGCATGAGCACACAGCCTAAGCCAATCCGAGACGCATCCGTGTAGATAGCAAAACCCTCTACACCGCTCGGTAAGACTAACACCGGGGCTGTCGTGAGCTTAGTCTTCAATAATTGAAAACTACTCTCACACTTCTCGGACCAAACAAACTTCACTCCCTTTCTGGTAAGCTGAGTCAAAGGGGCGGCGATGGATGAAAATCCCTCAATAAATCGCCGATAGTAACCAGCTAAACCAATAAAACTACGAATCTCCGAAGGGGTCTTGGGAATCTCCCAATCTATAACAGCCTGGACCTTCGCTGGATCCACTGCAACACCAGTATCGGAGATAACATGCCCGAGAAAATGAACCTCGCGCAACCAGAAATCGCACTTGCTGAACTTAGCATACATCTTGTGCTCACGAAGAACCTCTAACACTACCCTCAAATGCTGACGGTGAGTGGTCTCGTCCGGAGAGTAGACCAACACGTCATCAATAAACACTACTACAAAGCTATCTAAATAAGGCCTAAACACCCGGTTCATGAGATCCATGAACGCTGCAGGGGCGTTGGTCAATCCGAAAGGAAGAACCAAAAACTCATAATGTCCATAACGGGTTCTAAATGCCGTCTTGGACACATCCTCACTCCGAATCCTCAACTGATGATAACCAGATCGCAAGTCAATCTTAGAAAAGACTGATGCCTCTCGCAACTGGTCAAACAAATCATCAATACGAGGTAAGGGATACCTGTTCTTCACAGTCACTTGGTTCAACTTCCTGTAGTCAATACATAACCTAAGTGACCCGTCTTTCTTCTTGACGAATAATACAGGTGCACCCCAAGGGGAAACACTAGGGCGAATAAATCCCTTATCAAGCAACTCCTGCAATTGCCTCCTCAACTCGGCTAACTCCGCAGGTGCCATCCGATATGGAGCCTTCGAGATAGGAGAGGTGCCCGGAAGCAACTCTATGGTACACTCTATCTCTCTATCCGGTGGCAATCCAGATAAGTCATCAGGAAAGACATCTGGAAAATCCTGCACTACCTCAATCTCCGCAAGAGTAGGTGACTCATCAGCCTCTGGTACTAACACCACGCTGGCAAGAAAAGCGTCACAACCCTTGTTCACCATGCGCATCGCCTTCATGGCAGAGATGACCATCTTTCCCGCCAAATTCCTTGGCAAGGGGTGAGAGAACTCATCCTCACCAGGAATGCGGAAAACAATCCTCTTCCGACGACAATCCACTAACGCATAGTGCTCCTCTAGCCAATCCAGACCAAGAATAGCATCATAGTCCTTCATCTTTAGCAAGAAGAAACACCCATCTAGGACTCTATCCTCAATGCACACAGGTAACGACGGAATGCACTTCCTAGTCGATACCGTACCCGCCGGGGTGTGCACAGACAAAGGGACCTATAACTCCTCAGACTCTATAACTGACTCTAGGGCTAACTGCCTAGCGAACCTCTCGGAAATGAACGAGTGAGTAACACCCGTATCAAACAAAACCCGAGCGTGCACACCTAAAAGCAAAACCGTACCTTCGGTGACATGCTCCGCCTGCTCGGCGTCCTCGCGAGCTAAAGCAAACACTCGAGCTGGGGCTCGAGGCCTTCCTGGTCTTCCTGTAGCTGGCGCGGCTGCCGCTACTGCTGGGGCTGGCGCTCCGCGCTGAACTCCCTGCTGAAGTCTTAGGCAATCTTTGATCTTGTGGTCGCTGCTCCCGCACTTCAAGCATCTACCCACTACCAACCAACACTCGGAACCACCATGTGTCTTCCCACAGTGGGGACACTCTTTCTTCACACCAGGGGAACGTACAGAAGGTACCTGAGTACTGCCGACTGCTACGGATCGCTGCGGTGTCTGGTACACCGTTTTCTTCTTATCCTGCCGCTGGAAAGTCGCTGCTGGCCTCTTCTGTGAAGCTTTCTTTTCCTCCAGATATTGCTCCATTTCTCCCTCCTGCCTACAAGCAGCACTGAGGGCCTCGTCCAACGTGCGGTGGTCAAACGCCACGTGTCGCGTCCGCAGTGATGGCTTGAGTCCCATCACGAACTTCTTTGTCTTCCTTCGCTCGTCTGCCACGATATGAGGTGCATATTTAGAAAGTTCAGAAAATCTTGCCTCATATTCCAGTACGGTCATGGAGCCTTGAGCCAAAGATAGAAATTCTTGCTCCATCCGATCTTGCACATGCTCCGGGACGAACTTGGCTCGAAAGAGTCTCACGAACTCGTCCCACGCAACGTCAACAGCTCCGTCCTCAAACCGTGTACGCAGTAGTGAAGACCACCATACATCAGCTCTTTCCTGCAATACACCTTCATAAGCTCCAACTAACCAAAACATACAATCATACAAAATTAACACATACCTGTAGCATGTAGGTGGCTAATGTGACCTTATCCTCATCCGCACACCTAACGGCTCGGAAGATCTTTTCTATCTCCCTCATCCAGGTTTCAGCCAACAACGGATCGCTCTCCCCCTTAAAAGAGGGTGGTAGCATCCTCTTGAATCTTTCCATGGTAGAAGGTCCACCATGGTCCTGAGCTGGTACTTGAGCCTGCTACAGCACACACAAGCAATTACAATCAATACAATATCACATAATTAAATAAAACATACTATTATTCATTTTATTAGTCTAACCTGAGCCTCCAACTGAGCCTGGAGTGCTGCCTGAGTGTGAGCCTGCGTCTGCAGGCTTGCACCAGACCTTGCATGAATACTCCATAGTCCACAGGCGGCGGTGGGGGAAGTACAGGACCTTGCGGTGGCGGGGCCTGCTGCTCCGCCCGCTCGTCACGTCTCGGCTCGTCCTCACGGGCCGGCGCTCCACCACGCCTACCTCTCGAAGCCATGGCTGTAATAAATTTCAGCCACCATTAGAGCTAGGTTACTAAGTCTTCTAACCATTTTCTTATCTACTTTTCACTTCTTATTAGTGTTCTCTACACATGTGGACACACTTAGCATGCAATGAAGATGATGACTTATGTATATTCATGTGCAATCTCAACCGGTCTCTCTGATACCAATCTCTGTGACGGCCCTCATTATACCGGTACGGTTATACCAACCCACGTCGGTATAGCAAGCGTCATCACAGTGGGACATTTACCCAACGATACATTCAGCTGAGATACACGTGAATATAATAACAGAGTAGCGGAAGTAAAAGAACCATTGTCTTCATTCATTCATCATCCACATTTTAGCATACATGAAATTTGCAATAACATTAAAGAACTTAAAAGTTCATATAATTTAAATTGCTGAAAATTTAATACCGAAATGTCCACCATTATACATTCTTTCCATGATAACGCTAATACAACGTTCAATTTACATACTATGAAAGCAAAAGTCACAAAGTGCTCCAAAGACTAATCTCCGCGCTCGGAGTCCGTCTCTACCGTCTCCTCCAACGGTGCCACGTCACCAACTACAACTGTACGCCGAAGCAAGTAGTGAGTCTAAAGACTCAGCAAGTAACACCACTCATACCATGCACGTACATGTCATAGTAGGCTCTACACACACAATTGCAAAAGACTCAACATGTAGCATGCTTAAACCTTGAAATGGACAATCTATCATGATAGTTCTATAGAACACATGATGCATGCTTTCAGATTTCCTTAACGATATGAATTTCCTAACACATGCTCTCTAATCATTCCTACTCATGAAATTCTACTTTGCATTTTAACCAAAACATGAAAGCCATTAACATGAATCCGCGCGCACATGAGAGGGAACACAACTAGCATGGAATCTACGTGTTCTTATACATATACATAACCATTTTCACATGCTTAAGCTTGCTGGTTTTCACATGCTTTAGTAACCATAACCTACACATGAGAGCTACAATGTATTTAAGACACAACATGTGAACAACCGAACATGGAATTGTGTACACATACTCATTTATTGGTCCCTAGCATGGGTTCTAGACACTTGTACATGTAAACATGATCATAACATAAGGAAGCTACTGATTTAACATGGTTTCAGATTTGTCACAGTATGGATTACAATATCATATCCTCACATTTTGGTCTCACATTTTCTTTACACAATTCCAATTCACATGAGTTGCACTTTACACATACACATTACACATTGTTCACTTTCACGTTGACACATGAACACATTCACATTTACACATTCACATTTACACTTCACATTTAGTGCCGTGACACATAGTCCAAACCACCAAAGAAGGACACAAACACATCACATCACATAGATGCCATCTAGGCAATATAATGGCGACTCTTGGACTGCGCAGACCGGGAGAACAAGTCTCCACCCTAACCAGTGGTACTTGTCCACCTCCAGGATTTCCCCCTAATGCCCTTAGGGTCACTTACACATTGAACCTTCTCAGGGGGACTTTTTCCTGATACGATTCCACTGCCCTCTGTGGAAGCAATGTCACACACTTGGCACAATTTACACATTACACGTTTTACCGATTTTAGCACATAGGTTTACACACGTCACTCTCAATTCATTCACTTTCTCACTCACATGCACACTCTCTGTTTTCCTATCATGACACTACAGATTTCAAGAATGTAGCATTCAGGAAATTTCACTAATCAGTTCGGATTACACCTAAATCGAATTATTTCACATTGGCATGCATAAATTCACAATTTACATGGAAAATTCATATACATTAAATACTAGTCCAAATGACCTGAAACTTTAACCACATGTTAATTTCGGGTTTAGGATTCCTCATGCAATTTTTAGAATTTTCTGAACTAAAACGAAATTACAGAAAATCTAACATTTATTTCACATGCTATCCGCAATTTGATTTAACATGGAGTTAAACACAAGCACAGTTTTAACCACTCACTGTCTGAATCCTAACAGGCATGGAACTGTGGAATTTATTCCGGAAATTTTGGGCAATACATGATTTACCGGAGATTTATCATGACCTACACCAAATTTCTATTTCCCAAGCAATATTTCCACTAATTCACACAAGCATGGGAATAATCTCATAAATTTAGAACAGGGACTGAACCTCACATGCATAATCCTCACAAATTAGGGCATTTAGACTTATCCTAAATCATGCAAACATGGTTTAACAAGATCAAAACTCATCACACATGTATTTTCATGAAATAACTAAGCCCTACCATTCATGATGATCCATCCACACACCACATTCATCACATCAACAATATACATAGCATATAATTGATTTACAGTATATCCTCATCGTGAAACATATCGAAATTAGTCGTATAGAAGGGCAGAACAGCTTG
Organism: Colocasia esculenta; assembly: GCA_014218235.1. Taxonomy (NCBI): domain Eukaryota; kingdom Viridiplantae; phylum Streptophyta; class Magnoliopsida; order Alismatales; family Araceae; genus Colocasia; species Colocasia esculenta. The sequence goes on from CM024761.1 coordinate 143,359,542, forward strand.
CTGTTCTGCTCAGATGAACTTGGCGGCGGTCTCTGGCCGCTAGTTCAGTGTAAACGGCATCGTCAATGGACGCCAAGCATGATCTCAGCGTCAAGGGACATTGCCGTTAATGCCGGGTCTGTGCAGAACACAGACCCGAGCTCCAAAGATGGGGTGAATTTGGGGGTCTAGGACACGAGGGAAAATTTACAAAAATAGTAAAACCATCCTAGACACATACAGGGACGTTATGGATAGGGTACTTGCCTTTAGAAAAACTCCAAGGGATCTAAGTGGGTCGGAGAAGCTCTCCTTGGGCAGTCCCAAGAAGCTCCGAGAAATGCTTGACTCCGGGTTCCTGAGCAAGCTCCAGTGCCTTCCGAGGTCGGGGAGGCCTTCTCGTCAATCCAGCAACCTCCTTGAAGCAGCAGATCCCCGGAACAATCTTCAGGTTGAGGGATTTTGGGTCCTAAAGTGGGGGTTTTTCCTCAGTTCAGAAACTAGGGTTTTCTTCTTCTTTCTCTCTTGTAAAGAGGCAAAGAGAAGAGTTGGGGAGCAGATTCGGGTTTAGACATATGGGAGAGGCTTCTCTCCCACGCATGGGGTGACAAGATGGCTCTCAGACCGTTGGGGGACATCTCCCCAATGGGTGAGCTGCCTTCTTCCGGAATTTCTAGCTCTGCAACGCATGCAGGTCAGAGAAGTTGGCGTCCACATCGTTAGACGCTGGGATTAGTGTTGGCGTCCATGGGTGGACGCTGACACCACCTCGACGTCATGCTATTGACGCCAATAGGCCTTCGGGCAGAAGTATAAAACATGCAGAAACCATGCACCTTTACACCTATATACATGCTATATGTATACGTTATCATGTACACACTACCATCAAGCATTACATACATTATTTATACTTAAACTATACACATACACACATAAGTACACTAATTAATACATACGTAGATACATACATACGTACATATACAACACGAACTATTTACATGCATTACAATAATGCAATAAAATTCGAGGTTCTTACCGCTCTTGTCAGTCATTAACCGAGTAGAATGGCCTAGCCTATGGAGTAGAACAACGTACATGTGTCAGTGGAGTGTCTGCCTCTTTTATAGGGAGAGGGTCGCCTAGGGAGACCTCAGGCGAACCGAAAATGGTGCAACAATTACTGAAACTATCACCTCTTCGGTTGCCATAACTGACCCATGATCAGGTTATGGGTTTTATGGCATTTGTTACTGAACACACAATCTGGGTTAATCCGAACAGACATTGCACGGGAGTTATGCTGGTTGCACTCACAGGATTCTCGCGGGCATGTGTCAAATAACCGTCCTGAGCCGAGGAGACGAATCGTTGGTGGTATCCCCAGACGTCGGCCCAAGCCTTGCTGACCTGGGGGTCTCTCATAGATGTGCTCCGTTACATAGGGCTGCAAATGAGTCGAGTCGAGCCAAGTATTATGTTGCTCAAGCTCTGTTCGTTAATTTTAATCGAGCTCGAGTCGAGCTTGAGCTTTATCGAGTATTGAAAATGGATGTTCAAGCTTGGTTGTTTAAATACTCTCGAGTTCAAGCTCTTAACGAGTATCTTAACGAGCCCAATTGAATTTGTGATAAGCCTAGTTCAATTTACAAGTAAAAGCTTAATTGTTTATAAGACCCAAATTTATCTTATTTCAAGGTCATACCCCAAGATCCTTCATATTACTTGTTTAATTATTTTAGTATAATGTTTAAAATATTTAACAACTATATTTATAATTTTCATAATTAAAAAATTAAACAAATTTATTTACGAGCTTAAACGAGCCGAGTAGACATTTACTCATACTCGGCTCGTTTATGAAACGAGCTTAAATTTTTGTTTCAGCTTGACTCGTTTACTTTACTAAAAGAGCCGAATTTGAGTAACATCCGAGTCAAATTCGAGCTACTTGTCGAGTGTATTAGTTCGTCTACAGCCCTTCCTTTCATAATTTGTGTATTTACACACTCATATTTAATCTTTTACATTTTAGTATTCATAAGTATTTCGTACCTTAACAAAAATTCTTTTAAAATAATAAATATTAATATTTTCATATTTATAATAAAAAATTAATATAATCTGAGTATATTAACGAGTAACTAATTGAGTATTTTAACGAGCATATTATCGAGTATCTTAACGAGTTGTTCGCGAACGTATTCGAGTCGAGCATATTTCTGTTCAAGCTCGACTCGTTTATGAATCTAGCTTATATTTTTGTGCAAGCTCGACTCATTTATCTAATAAACGAGCCGACTCGAGTTTTTATCGAGTCGAGTTTCGAGTTACTTGTCGAATGTATTGGTTCGTTTGCAACCTTAGCTCCGTATCAGCCGAGACCAAGCCGAGGAATCCCCGTCCTTGGCCGAACTGATATTGTCGGCTCAAGGGAAACATGGAGGTCATCCTAGCCGACCTGCATCGTCGAACCAGACGACAGAGATCCAGTTCCAGCCACGTCAATACATCAACTATGATATTGTACTAGTGGGGAAACCCCCGTATCACCTTTTTAAACAATAATTTAACATTTCCGAGTCTTCAAGCTCGTGGTCGTGGGTATTCAGGGTCGTTACACCTTATATCAGCATCGCCCAATTTCATTATGTAACTTTGTTTGTAAGGTGATATTTAAAGTTCTAGCAAATAGGCTGCAAGCGGTCCGCTCAAGCTTATAAGTCATAGCTAGTCAGCCTTTTCTCAAGGGCTTGAGTATTCACAACGACATTTTGCTAGCAAATAATTTGGTAAGAAGGATGCAATATAATACCAGAGGAGTGTTAACATGCTTGAAGGTAGTTTTAAAGAAGTCATTTGACTCTGCTAATAGGAAATTTATGTACTTCATAATGGAAAAGGATGGGTTTTTCTAGTCAGTGGATGGAGTGGATAACGAGCAAGGAGACCCACTCTCTCCATGGTTGTTAACCACAGACATGGAAAGATTCACTTGTATGATGGAAGAGATGGTGGATAGAGGAGATATTAAAGTGTCGTCAATAGGGCCTTCTAAGTGTCTTATAGTATTTTCACAGATGATCTTATTTTATTTTTGAAAGATCACTTACCTTCCATTCATTGCACCACTATATTGTTTGAAAACTTTCCTAAGTATTATGGGTTTAAGCTAAATAATGCAAAGAGTGAGGTGTTCATTGGTGCTGCCTCAAAACAGAAACAAGATGTTTATCAACAATCTGGGGGTTAGTGAAGGTTGTCTATCCGTGCCATACTTGAGACTCCCAATGATCTCTACATCCCCTGAAGAAGCACTACATTCCCAGGTTGACAAAATTAAAACAATGTTATTTGCTTGGAAGAACATGTTGCCATTAAATGTGGGTAGAATTGAGCTCATTTGATCAGTACTTTCATTTTTTACAATATAATAGGCTACTGCCTTCGTTCTACCTGTAGGTGTAATTGAAAACATTGAGAAAATGTTATGCTCATTCCTTTGGAATGAAGTGCACGTGTGCAATGTACAATCAAGAGGGGAGAGGTGAATTGGTTGACTACCAAATAAAAATTAAACTAATTTGATAGACCAAACAAAAGCAATCGCACCAAACACATTACCATAAACCAACAACGTACGTAGAAGAGATAGAAGAAAAGGAGGCAAACCACAGTACGCAGTTGTTTTGGTGGTTCGGCCACACAAGAATTGTGTGCCTATTTCCACCCCTCACACACGTGAGGTGGCAACACACTACTCTGAACTTGATCGGAGGTATAGAGTATAACCCCTCCACACACACAGAGACACACGCACACGTCTTAATAGTGACAAGGCCTCACTGTTAAAACCCACACACACCTGCTCGTAAACCATGAACATAACTCTCTCACACACAAAGATATGTAGAATAAATGATGTGAGAAGTTCCTCAACCCAAAGAACAAGAGAAAGAATTAAAAACACATAGTTCAGATTTCCCCTGCTTGAGTTGTTGAGAAACATTGGATTAGACGTCAAGCAGTTGAACTAGCTTCCTTGGACGTTGCACTAAGGTTGCAGATCACACTTGACGTCCAAAGTTTCAACTTGAATCAGCAAACCTGGAGGAGAAGGCCTAGAAGTCGATCTGGTTCACCTGTGCATCCTCTGACCTAACCAGTGCTAAAACTTCTTCTCCAAAGGTTATATATATATATATTATATATATATATATATATATATATATATATATATATATATATATATATATTCAAAAGATAAACTCGTGCAAATCCAAAACAGGAAAGAGTCCAATCCAGAAATGAAAATAAATTTTCAGAGTTAGTTGACTGATTTACCAAGATCGGTCATCCAATTCTGGATTCAATATCAACTGGGACTTCGGCTAACTAATCGGTTGGACACTCGGTCATCTGATTCAAGAGAATCAGTCGTCCGACTTTTGGTTTAGCTTCAACTAGCACTTCAACTGGTGCTTCAACTAGCCAATCGGTCGTCTGATTTCTTCAAGTCGGTCGTCTGAATTTCTGACTGTCCCACAGCAAAAAAAGCACTGGCTAGGTCGGTCGACCAAACTTTCCAAATTGGTCATCTGACTTCTTGCTTGGTCATCAATTGATTGGGCAATCGTTCTTGATTGGCCTTGTTCTGCAATCGATTGAACTTGACATAATCTATAATGATCCAAGATCTGAATTGCCAGTTACCCACTAGTAACTCGAACCCTGAACCGCTACCAACGAGCCGAAGCTCAGAAAGGTTAAAAGAAAGTGTCTGAGGAGAACATACAAACAAATGTACAAACCACAAGAACTAACACAAACTGCTATAAATATAACAATATGGTACAACTCGGAGGAGATCCAACAAAATTAAAGAGTACAACAAGTACGTACACAAAAAGTACCACTCTCAGCAGCTAAGCAGGACCAGCATCGGAGTGACTCGACTCCTCAGTGTATGGAGCCGACGACGAACCACCTGAAAGAGAAGGGAGTGAGTCTCAAGAAGAGACCCAATAGGGACACTAACCCCCACCGGTAAACAGTACGAAAAGAAGTGCAGGAAAGTAAACTACACTAAGTAACACTGCACTAAATTACACAGGAACCGATGGCGTGACACCCAACTCCTCGCAAGAGCGCGTCAAAAAGACTAGAACCTCGCAGGCTCAACAGCACGCACAACAAACACAGCAATAGTCACACACTCACACAAGAAGGTAGGACCAGCTAAGGCCTATGGCTTGGCGCCTCGACACCACAGAGTCTTCAAACCCTAGCCACGTGTGCACACTCAGATGCTCTCCCTCGCGTGTGGTCCTCAACCGATTTTCCCCTACGCCAAACTCAAACGATGGAGAAGGGGCCCCAAAAAAACCGGCTCGTAACCACCACAAGGGGCATGCACTGGATGGAGTCGCACTCGACGCGTAGGCTCACCGGTGGAATAGCTCAACGCTAGTCATCCAGACGAAGCCCAGATCAATGTCCGAGAAGAACACAACACAAACACAAGCACGACAAAGCACAACACGCACAGATGGAGACGCTCTCAATGCCTGGCACACCATGCCAGGAGGCAGACACCGCGTGTCCCAGCCTCACACACACAAGGGGGCTCACTGTTGGGACCTACCTGTAGGGTTGACGGCAACCCCGATTGCCATTAACCCAAGGTAAACGGCACAAGCCCTGCCATCTACCACAACTAGACGACAGTGTCAATTGTTGTTAACCTCACATTGACAGCAAGGAACCTTGCTGTCAAGTTCCTCTCGAAGAGCTTGACGTCAACAACCCTTGACGTCAAGTTCTTCAGCTTCCAATAGCTGATACAGCCATAGGCTGCTCCCCAAGGCAATCCAGCCCCAAACCCACACAATATGATGATGGGAAACACTTCCTCTCATCAATCAACACCAGTGTAAAGCTGGAAAACAACGATCCAATGCTTGGATCAACAATGGCATCCTCAAAACCTGGCATAGATAAACCCTCCCCAAAACCTCGATTTACACACAAATCACATGCATTTCATGCTCTCAACAAAGCCAAGAAAGGTTCAAGGGTAGGATCTTTACCTTACAACGCCAAAAACCTCAAGAAAAACCTCAGAATCATGTCAATCCCCCAAGCACACCCCGCGAGGTCGATCCTTTCAACATCATCGTTCCTCGTCTGATCCAAAGCCACCACTTGCACCACGACCTCCCCACGAGCTCCTATCGGCCGTCGGAAGAGGTGGAGAAGGAGAGAGGTGAAGGTGGAGGTGTGGAAGGGGAGAAAAAGGTAGAAGAAAGGGGCCTCAGGTTGCCTTATAAAAACAGGCTCGACACAGGTTGACATCAACATAGGTTGTCGTCAACTGCACTGTCTAGAACATGACGTCAACATCGATTGCCGTCAAGTTCAACATTCGGAAAATTCCATAAACATGGGTAGATGGAAACATCGATTGCCGTCAAGACCAGGTTAACGGCACACAACGCTGCCATCAACACAATGTTGACGTCAAGCTCCCTTGACGTCAACTAGCCATTATTCTAGAAAGGCCCATTAAGGGTCCAATAAGGCCCATGGCCTTACAACCTGCCCCCCTTAAAAGAATTTCGCCCCCGAAATTTCAAACGGGTACAAGGGGAAGAGAACTCAACAGAGAGATACGGAAAACTACTCACGCATCTCGCCGTTCAAACCCGTTAACCTAATAACGAGCTTGACCCGACTCCGCCTCCTACGAACTAGTCGCAGCCTCGCAAGTGATATCATTCACATATCCGTAGAAATATAAAAGAAACAACTAAAATATAAATAAGATTCCACATCTCACAAATATTTACATGAAATATACATAGCCAGTTCTCAACTAGAGTCAAGTACAAAGTACAGTAACCTGGGGCATACCCTGAGGTGAACAGAAAGAACAGATTACACTGCTGGTGGTGCAGACCCAACTCCGCTACGGTGCGGCTCCGAACTAGATGAAGGGCGGGAAGCCTTCTGCTCTCCCTCACCTGAAAGGGGTAGGGGTGAGCCTCACAAGTCACTGGCTCAATAGGGAAACTCCCCCAAAAACCATACAAAACCAAACTCACAAAGTGCAGTAACAAGAAGCTACACTAGGCAATTTATAGAACTATCTAAGCATGGTATTTAAGCTGTAAATAACAATTATCACAAGTTATTAACTGAAAACAACCTTCAATAAATAAACGGCAAACCTCGCCCAAGTGTACGAGCTAGAGTAGAAAACACCACACTCGGGTCAAGAAACTGGTTCACGACACTAGCAACTAACCCGGACAAACCACACAGACCTCGATGGTACACAAGTACTGGGACAAGCACTAACGTGCCTGGCTCACATAAAACTTGAGGCTCCCGACTGGAGAGGTAACCACGGTAGGTGTCACGCCTCGATGCGGAATATCGAAACGTGAGGCAGTTGCAAGTAAGCGAATACAGTGCGTATAATAGACCACAAACCATTAGACAAATAAATAATATGAACTCAAATATCTTTCATTGATAATTCTCTAATGTCTATTACATCCACTAATACTGAGTCATAACATAAGGCCTGAATGACTCTAATGCATGGAATAAAAGTAAAAGACTAGACTAGGACATCTAACATAGCACTAATGCGCCAGGTACTCGTGGTTCACTCCTAGTCCTCCCCATCCTCATGAGTGTACTCGATTTCCTCGGTCTCACCTGATACAAATGACAAATAACGTAGGGTGAGTGACAACGCCCAGTAGGATTGATATCTCTTGGTACGGGCAAACTTTACATGATTAATGTATTAAAAGTAGAGCCACTAATGATAGAGAGTTGAGTAAAGTAAGAGATAGCACAATAGCATGGATTTCAAATAGCACAAGTTTTCAATATAGCACAGAGAACAGAATGGCCATAGCACATATAGCACAATGTTTCACAATAGCACAACGAGTCGAGTATAGTATAGCACTTTGATTGTCATTTAGATAGTCGAGATAGATAGAACTTGAGTGTAATGCCAAACACTCTGGTCAATTAACTCCCGCGGGCACTAGCACTTTTGGGCGCACCTTCTAGGACCAGACTGGGCCCTTTACATTGCCAAGCATTAGTCATATTGTTTATCTTTAGACAATCAGTCAAATGGCCAATAGAGAGTACCAAGAATAGATGAGAGTACTTGATGAATAGACGAGAAAGCAGAGACAATGTGAATAGATGAGTGAGTAGAGTATATATGAGAACTATAGGTCATTGCACATAAAGCGACGGTTAAATAGACGATAGTAACAGTTGCACAACACACATGATTGGTATTGGCAGTCAGGTAGAATTCACTAACCTTCCACTGGCCATGGACAGGTCCAGAGGTTCGGCGTGATCTCAAGATAAGAGAGAATTTCTAAAGCCGTTTGGATCATGTTGATCCCTAACGGTGTTATAGGTGTTTGGGTACAACCAGCTCGGTCTCCATGAGGGAATCCACATAGTACGGAGTCTTACGGTGGTCTTAATAAAAGGTCCCTAGTCTACTAGAACGGAATGTCCAACAGAGAGGTTCCAACTTGTCAAGAAAGTAGTGTGTAAAGAAACGAGTTGCTCGACGTTCTAGAGGAATTCTAGAACAGTGGAGCAGCGGTAACAATATTCCAAACCAACGCGAGAAACAAAGTCAATGCCATTATTATCATGGGGTAATGAAGTGCAATTATTGGAGTAAATTACCAGATATATTATTGATGTATTTTCTACATGGTCTCATGGCAAAGATAAACGTTTGGTGTGTGCATGTGAAAGAAATCAAGAGAACATAGGATAGTCGTGCACAATGACTTTTAATTAAGAAAACATGTGAAATATATCAAAAGTTCATTAGCATGGTTGTTTACTGTTCGTTACACAATATTACAGAGTATAATCATGATTACAAAGCCCAATTAATCAGTTTAAATAGAACTTAAAACTATTGGAAACACTCAGTAGATAACTAGACAGGGTGAATCGATTGGTGACACAGAAACACAACATGCAGGTCCGACGCGTTCATGGTAATTGATACAGAATCGCGATGGTACGGTCTGACGTGTTCATGCAAAACTCCATTTTTTGAAATAACATAAATCCCCAAAAGTGGGAAACAACTTAAAGACGCGATGACCGTGGTGGTTACGGTTCAGACATGAACTGACAGCAAGAGGGCACATAGTTTGATGCAACAGTATTTGTCAGAACAGACTAAAATGCAACGACATGGGTGGTCGCCTTTAAGGTAATTGCGACGGTCTCATCTATCGTGATACCAGTCGAAGAAATGCGACGTATGTGTCAGTCGCGATTCAACATTCAAACTTAGAACAGTAAAACATGCATCGTTCTTTTATGCATGGCTTATAACTCGAAATCTAGGGCTCTTAGGACAAAGTTGTGAGCATGAAACTTATAGGGGACAATGAATAGAAGAGAACTATACCTTTGGACCAAATCAATTTGGTCTCAGTAGGCGTGTAAAATAGTATGAACATAAAAATCTCTAGACTTGCATGATGTTGGGAAAACGCTTATATCTCATAGCATGCTTGATGAAACTTAGGCAAATCAAGTGTAAAAGAAACTAGACATGATGTTCTACACGATTGTATGAGTCTTGTTCATCTTTAGTCCGAGAATACTTACCTTTGAGTGGATCTAAAATAGGTTTGTGCACAGGTCGCAGCAGAGCAAGGTTGGGAAAGAAGCTTGGGTTCCCAGCCGTTCTCCTCTCCTCTTGGTGCCCTAGCTTGCCTCCACACGACCCCAACACGATGGTGAACCCTCCCCAGTAGTTTTATGAAGATTATTTATATGTTTAGGGCGTATTTCAAGTCCTAATGCAACTAGGAAGGGTGGGTTGCAGTTTTGGTCTATCTCCTTCCATATTTTGGAGATTCTACTCCCAATTGGAGTAGCAATACCATTAGGTAAGCTCTCTACAAGGCTGGTCATGAATTGGGTTGCTATGCATGGCTATTTGCCATAGTTTTAACCCTAATTTTCCCTTTCCTATTTTCTGCACATTGTTGTTATGAATTTAGGGGAATTTTCTCTTACTCCATAATCCGAACTCCTATTTTGGCCCAATAACTTTTGTATGAGCTATTTTAATAAAGCCCATTACTTGTTGTTGTTTATTGGGTTTTTAATTAATTCCTTTTCTTTTAATAATTCTATTTATCTATTTATTTAAATATCGGGTTGCTACAGTAGGCGTCGTACTACTCGCGCACACACAAACCACGTGAACATCGCTATCCTCAGTCTCAACAAGTACCAAGGCACCATTTATCAATGCTACGGATAATAAATAAAACCAAACGATAACTACGTAGCCATGCACAAACCTTCAGCCCTCGGAGGCCTGAACGCGACAGGGGCTTCTGCCGCCTTCAGAACGCGACGCCTCGATACGGTGCGTTCTGAACAATAACGCGACGGGTCGGGCTGTCGCGTTCTGAACGCGATGCCCCGGTCCGTCACCTTCACAGACAGAACCCTAAAACCAGGATTTCATCTCCGGAATCCCCATGGAAATCACAAAAAACACCATGAAAAGCAGTTATTCATGCTCTAACCATTACTCTAGCATGCTATCTATTATCTACAACACGTATAACAAGCGACACATGCTCAACACGCAACCCACAATGAGAAACAAGGTGGAATCTCCCTACCTTCACGAAGAATGTGAAGAACGACAATATCCCAACGTTTCCCCCGCTCCGTACCACGTCCTCGCGGCGAAAGCACGGCGAGATCGGTACCAGAACCTCAAATCGCCTAAAACGACCCGCAAAACCTTCCTCCTGGCCGAGTAGAGCTTGATGAGCTCTATTTGGCCGACCTAGGTTAATAATCCTTCAGGGTTAAGAACGCGACGCACCCTGCCGTCACGACCAGAACATGACGGAGTAGATCGTCGCCTTCTCATTGTTGACGCTAGCAGGCTGCCCAGCGTGCGCCATGCGGCGGACATGCAAACGAAGACCTCAAACGGTGATAGCAAGAATGCGACGCCATGGACCGTCGCGTTAAGAACGCGACGTCCACCTCTGTCGCGTTCACAGACAGAGAACCAATGGGCATTCTGGGCCCAACCTCTCAGCCCACGAAGCCTCACAACCTACGTAAACACCTGAGACACAAACTATAGGCCACACACTGGCCACCACAACCACTAAACCTCGATCCGAATGGTCACTACGCTACAAATATAGCCTTTCTCCAACAGCTCCTCCAACTGCCTCTTATGCTCCTTCAATTCTACTGGTGCCATGTGGTACGGTGCCTGTGCAAAAGGTGCAGTGCCAGGAACAAGCTCAATAGTAAAACTCAATCTCTCTCTAGTGGTAGACCAGGTAACTCGTTTGGCAAGACATCCAGAAACTCACAAACGACCAGAATGCCCTCCACACCACGAGGCGTCTGGTCAACAAGTACTACAGTAGCAAGAAAACCCTGGCACCCAAAAGGTAACAACCTCTGCGCTCTCAAAATAGAAATAAAAAAACGAGAAGAAGGAGGCACTATACCCTAGAAGTAGAAGGCAACTCCTCCAATTATTTGAAAGTACACCCTCTTCTTCCTGCAATCCACCACTGCATCGTACTGCTCAAGCTAGTCTATACACAGTATCACATCAAAGTCCTGAAGCTGCATAGAAAACAAACAAGCTGGCAAACATAGACCCTGAATCTGCACTGGTACCTCCTCAACATAGTACGAGGTAACCACAAAGTTCCCTGTCGGCAGCTCAACAACCAAATCACTAGACACTCCCATGTCCAACTCTTCAAGAGAATCTAAAAACTCCTCAGAAATAAAGGAGTGGGAAGCACCAAAATCAAACAACACCCTAGCTGCACAACCAAAAACAGTCATGGTACCTTCCACAAGCTGAGCCACCTCTACCTCTGCTCTGGTCATGTGCATGACACGACCCCTGGTCCTCGGCCTACCTAAACTCGTAGTCTGTTGAAGCTGCTGCACAGGGACCTACTGCTACTGGATACGGAATTGAGGCTGACTTTGCTGTTGTGTGTCTCGAGGTAACAGGGGGCAGTCCCTCACCATGTGACCTAATTGGTCACACTGGTAGCACCTGCTTGTAGACACGCGAATTTTCTCACCGCGGGCAAATTTCCAAGTTGCGGCGTAACGCCACAGGTGACCCTTATTTTGCCTTAAAAGAGCTTTTTCCCAATATTTTTGGATCTCGCCCACTTCTTCCTCGGTGCTTCCCAAGGGGGTATGGTCATAAAGGGGCATTCAGCGAGGGAATAGCGAAGGATAAAATTTCCGTCGCTAATCTGTCGCCAATCAACGACGGATTAGCGATGACAAAATTTTCTGTCGCTGAACCGCCTCTTAATTCGCGTCCATTTTAGTCGTCGCGTTTCTTCAAGAACATTAAAAGGCGATGGTTCTGGTGGACGCGATTCATGAGCTTTCCGTCGCTAATCTGTCGCCAATCAGCGACGGATTAGCGATGACAAAATTTTCTGTCGCTGAACCGCCTCTTAATTCGCGTCCATTTTAGTCGCCGCGTTCATTGAAGAACGTTAAAAGGCGTCGATTTCGGCGGACGCAATTCATGAGCTTTCTGTCGCTATTCCGTCGATGTTCCGTCGCTGTTCCGTCGCTGAACTAGTCGCCGACCTAACTCTTTATTCGCGTCCGTTCCGGTCGACGCGTTTCTTGGAAAAACATTAAAAGGCGTCCACTGTACTGGACGCGATTCAGAAAAGTCACGTCAACGTCCTTTCGGCTGACAGCGCACTCACGGGTCGGTTGCCTCGAAACCATGCGAGTCTAAAATGCGTCTAGTGTACTGGACGCGATTTTAAGGCGGTTCAACAATTCGCGCTTATCAAACTGACCTTCTTTACACGCGGCGGTTGTCCTAGACGCGATTTTGACCCAGAACCTTAAATCTCAGCCAGCGCTTCACCTGAAGGAAAAGGGGGGCTTTCATTCGGTTTTGGCCGGGCGTTTTAGAGAGAGAGAGAGAGTGAGTTTTTAGAGAGAGAAAGAGAGAGATTTTAGAGAGAGGGAGAGGGATTCTACAGAGAGAAAGGGAGGGGATCCTCCTACGGCGGAGCCCTGTTCGCGACGCCGTATGTTTCCTCGTCTCCGGCCCGACGCTGCCGTCTTCCTCTCCATCGCACGCACATCCGGAGGCGGATCGTCGTCTTCCTCCTCTCGTTTGCCCTCCACAGCATCGTCACGCCGTCCGGCCTCCTCGGGGAAGCACCCCGCTTTTCCTTCCTCCGGACCCCACGTGGTCCTTTACATTTCCTTCTCATTTTCACATTGCATGCATGCACACTACACACCTGTCTTTAGGGGTTTATAAAGCCACCAAAAGGTGCATTATCCCCTTTTCATTTATGTCTTTTGTCTCCATTTTTTTAAGGCATCTTTACGACACGCCTTCTAATCCATTTTTACTTCTTATTTTTGTTGTCTTTTCTCTTCAGGTACCCGAGCTGAATCTCCTTCGTCGGCCGGCCGGTGGAAGGAGGAGGAAAGAACCCGCCCCACACATCCCGCTTCTTTTCTACGGGTAAAAAGGTACACGTCACCCCTTTCCTACCCGTCCCTACTTTTGGTGCTTTTTAGGAAAAGTACCTGGCGATCACGGTTCCGTTTTATTGTCTTTTTCGCTTTTTCTTTGTGGAGACCGTTCTTCGTCCTCCCCCCTAAAAAGGGGAGCGGAAAATAATAGTGTCTACAAATTGGCGATCACGGTTTGTCTTTATTGCTTTTATTATCTTTTAATCGTCCGAAGGGCCACTGTTTGTTTTATCGCCTTTTTTCACGTGTATCCGTACACGTTATTGGTGTGGACTGTTCTTCGTCCTCCCCGTATAAATCTCAGCTAGCGCTTCACTTGGAAAAAGGGGGGCTGTTCATTTGGGTTTTGGCCGGGGGTTTTAGAGAGAGAGAGGGTTTTTAGAGAGAGAGAGAGGATTCTAGAGAGAGAGAGAGGGGGGTTCTTCGCGGCGGAGCCTTGCCTCGTCGCCGTCTTCCTCGCCAACCCCGTCCTCATCTTCGGCCCGACGTCGCCGTCTGCCTCGCCATCGCGCACATCCAACGGAAGCCACACCATCGTCGTCTCCCTCCTCTCGTTTGCCCTCCACAACGCCGTTACGCCGTCCGGCCTCCTCGGGGAAGCACCCCATTTTCTTTCTTTCGGACCCCTCGTGGTCCTTTTCCATTTTCCTTTTGGGCCCTACGTTGCCCTTTTTGCATTCTACACATCATGCATGCACACACATCATACCTTTTAGTTAGGGGTTTTAAAGACCACCCAAAAGGTGTGTTCTTCCCATTTTTCATCTTTGTTATTTTATTTGTCTAGATTCATTTACTGCACATTCCGGGCTAATCCCGTTGTCTCTTTTGTTGTCTTCTTGTGACAGGTAACCGAGCTGAATCTCCTTTGCCGACCGGCCGGTGGAAGGAGGAGGGTGAACCCACGCCCACATCCCGCTTCTTTTTTACGGGTAAAAAGGTACACATCACCTCCTTTCCTACTCGTCCCTACTTTTGGTGCTTTTTAGGAAAAGTACCTGGCGATCGCGTTTTTATTTCTTTCACTGTCTTTCCGTTCGCTCTATTCCTGTGTGGAGATGATCATTTTTTCGTCCTTTTCGGGATGGGAAAATAACCGCATCTACAACTTGGCGATCGCGATGGGACGCTTCTTATTTAGCTCAGTTACCTCCTTTTGCTCCCCATGTGGCGTTACTTTTGGCACCCACGTGTGCCACTTTTTTTCGCCCCCACGTGGCGTTTTTGTTTTATTGTGTTTTACCATTTTTTACTTACTTGTTTAAATCCATATTTAGTTAAGTTGATTAGTATAGTCATTAGTGTTTAAAGTTTTATTTCATTTCATTCGCATGTGTGCATGCATCTCATTCTGTTCATTCTGTGAAATTTTTTGTTTTCTGGGTTGCTGGCGTGAATCGCGGCGGGGACAGCCGATGCGTTTCTCGTCTAGTCTTTTTATTTATTGTAAATTTTTCGGGGAAGGGTTTCTGTTTTAATACGCGTCCACCACGCTGGACGCGATTTAGTGCATGCTAATATTGCAACGGTTGTATTGGACGTCATTTTGAGACAGAGTCCGGAGGGAGTCGCCTCGGCTCTTACAGCTTTTGCTAGCTGTCAGGTCCGCGGCAGACAGAACGGACGTGATTTTTGAATCCGCGCCCACTTTGTTGGACGTGATTTTCATCCTGTTTCAGAAGGCTCATTCAGCTGCCTTTCTTTATATTTGCGGACATTTTGCATCGGTCGGGGGACCTCCTTCCCTCATATTCCTAGGCTCCACACACCCTTTCCGGTGAGGGCAAACTCTCCATTGGGCATTCCGTCCCTTTGGACCAGTGAACCTTCTCCCAGAACCCCGTAAGACTTCGTACCCCGTGGATTCCCTCACGGCGGACCGAGCAGGCGGTACCTCTACCGGTGACCCGGGTTAGATATCCATTTGTTGCGCGGTGAGACTGTGATTCTAGTTATACGCCGAAGTAATCTTCATTCACCCAGCTAGAATCTCATCTGGAGAGACACACATGCCTGAATCCACTTAATTAATTGTGTCAAACTCCTAAAAGCAACGCTAAGCATCACAACTTGTTTGAACCTCATATTGATTGATTAATCTTTGTTCAAACCTTGTTTGTTTGATTGCTTTGTTAAAAATGGACCCATGCTATCATGCCAATTTTAATAACATGGACTATGAGGATAATGTTAGATCTCCATCATTTCAATCCCATGTCCGTCCATCTCACCACCGTGAGGGACAGCCTTCCACTTCGTACGGTTATGTGCGCACACCGCGCACTAACCAATTTGATGTTCCTTCACATATACCTCCAATCAGAACCCGGCAAGAGCCTTCCCCCCACCATGATGCCACTGTCCAGCATGTCCTGCATGCACTGGATCATCTCACACCTCAACAACTTAATATAATCCAATCTTTAGTTGAGGGTGTGACTACTTCCGCGACTCCTTCTCCCTCTCCTTCCCCTAGGCACCCACCTTCGTATATTCCGACGACTTTGCCACGTACCCCTGTACATTCTTCATCACCCCGGCACCCCGGCCACTCGCACGTCCGTGCTCCAGTCCATACAGACTGTCCCTCACAGGCCCAGCAGCCTTCCGATTCACTTGAACATGCTCTTCTCCAGAAACTGAACAATCTGGAGAGTCAAATTAACAAGCTTTCCAATCCTAAGGGTAACCCTGTTGCCGCCATGCCGGCTCTCCCCAAAATTTACATTCATCCTTCGGAGATGCCGTCATACCGACTGTACAATGGCACGGGGAACCCCTACATTCATGTCAAAGAATTCCTTTATGAGTCTTCTCGCTGGCAACGTGATGCCATCACGTTGGCATATTTGTTTAGAAAATCTCTTGATGGCCCTGCGCTCGAATGGTTCTACTCTTTAAAGCCAAGTGAGGCAGGGACTTCCGCTCCCTACACAAGAAATTCCTTCAGAGGTACAAAGACCGCGTCAACCCTTATCTCTCTATCACGGATCTAGTATCCGAGAAGATGTGGGCCAACGAGGAATTTGTACAGTTTGCTGACCGTTGGAGGTCGATGGCCATGTGCTTGCAGCGTGAGCTCTCGGAGTCAGAGTAGATTAAAATAATCATTTCAAACTCTACTCGAGGTTCAGGCACATCCTAGCCATGAATCAAATCACCTCCATGGAGGAGCTCTACAAGTGGGGACGTTACATCCATACACATCTAATGGACTCCCCGATTGCAGAGCTTTTTGATCAAATTAAACCGAGAGAGAACGAATCAGTGGACGCCATCCACCTCACCACTATACCCCATCCACATCATATGCACCTCCGCATAATCCACCTATTTACCACGACATGCCGCCACCCAGGCGTCCACTGATTCGTCCTCCTCGGACAACCCATCAACCTCCAACAGGGCCCTACGATGCCCCTATTTTTCAAGAAGAAGCTCCCGCGCTTTACGTTGCACCTGCTCCGGCACCCATGCCAGCTCCCATGCCTCCACCACAACAACCACTACCACCACAACAACCACTACCACCACAACAACCTCCACCACAGCTTGTTGCTCGGGCTGAAGTTGCCAGCACCCAACCCATCCAGGAAACCACTTGGTGTTACGACAATGAACCTTCCGAGGTCATGTTCGTACGCCATTTACCTACCCCTCCTGCATTGCCATCCATTACCATTAAGCCTTCCACTATTAAGCCTCCACCCACCATCACACTTACCACTACACCTCCCACACCGCCAACACCATTGGCAACTGAACCCAAGCAACCCCTCGATGTCACTCCCACAGCGCCTCCACTGGCCATACAGCCTTCCATTACGCCTCCACTGGCCATACAACCTTCCAGTTCACCCACCATATTCGCCCCCATCCAACGGAGCAGGTGTAGACGCGCGATTTGGCCCATCTCCCGCAAGGTTCTTTTGGCCCATTAAGTCTCGTTTGACCGCTTGTTGACCAGCGTCAAATGCCATGTAGACGGCAGCATCGATGGCCGCCGACTGCTGGTTGGCGGCAAGACCCCTTGACGTTGACTCATCCTGACGTCCACATCCATGGACGTCTGCATGGTGTTGGCGGCAATAGCGCTTGACGTCAACCTCGTTCACTTGGTCTGCGCAACTACCCTGAGAATATAGCCCACTAGCGCCTTCCTCTCGCCCATGCACCACATGGGACCGTTCCCAACGGCATATGGGCCACCTTGGCACTCCCTTGACCCAGTAAAAATCCTATGTGGCCTCTACCCTTGCTTGGAGCCTTTAGATTTGGATTGCCATGTGTACAAGTGTGTTTCTTCACACTTGAGCATCCAGGCCTCTGAACTCCGACCCCACTGTCTATATAACAGTCCCTAGGGTCCTCTAAGCAAAGGGGGGAGAGGCTGGACGTCCACATGTTGTCCCTTTGAAGAAGGAGAGAGAAAGTTGCACCCAAGCTACATCAGTCATCATCTTCTTCCTCTCACAAGTTGGGACGTCTAGGAGGCTTCTTCCCGAGCTGGAGGAGCCCCACAAGGAGCTGCATCACCTGCAAACGAGATCCTTCACCTCCTTCCCTCTCTCTTCTCTTACTTACTCTTTAGTTCATTTACATGTTGCACACACCTTCCCACTCACTCTAGGATCGTTGGTCCTCACCCTACACACCTAGAAAGGGGTTTCCCAACCAAAAACGGAGGGAAGAAGGGTGGTCATAGCATTTGGCCACCCCTCTTCTCAAGTCCGCAACGGGTACGGGACTCTCCTTTTGAGTTGTTTTCCCACGTTTTTGAGCTTTTACTACTCTTCATTAGTCTTATAGAGTTTTGTTTTGTGGCAGGAACAACCCGCAGAAGACTACAGAGCTCTTCTCCTTTGGCCGGCCGAAGGAGGAGAAGACGAGGTCTCGTCTCCATCCGCTGCGCGAGGCGACCACATCACTCCTTGGGCACAGGTAAGGCCCTGGCGATCACCAACTCCCCTTTATTTCGTTTGTTTTCCTCGTTCTCCTTCTAGTCAACTCAGTCAACCGGAGGGTCAACGTGGTCAACCGGCGACCCCTTCATCGCCAACGAGAGTCCGGCGGCGTCAGCGAGCACCCGAGAGATCCGGGGACGGCGCGGAAACGAACCGTCTACAGCTCTCTTCTGGCGATCACGGTGGGACAGCTTCTGCCACTGTGGTCTTACTGCGGCCAGGTAGATGGCAAGCGATCTTGCCGTCTATCTAGGTAAACGTCAACCATTCCTGCCGTTTAGTTATTTTTAGCGTCCATATCCCTTGTCGTCTATTGTAGTTTAGCGTCAGTCGATCTTGTCGTTTATTGTTTCTGATGAACTGCACGTCCACCATATTGACGTTTACATTCACAGAAGCATGTTTTTTCACTGTTTTCTGATTGTTTTGTTGTGATTTTTCCTTTTTGATTGCTTACTGTCTGTCACTAACAGTCTTCAGTCACTGGGGGGTCATCTATCTCACCTCTTCTGGCCTCCCCTCACATTCTGGGATCACATTTTTCGGATTATAACCTTTTACTCAGAGATTCCCTCTCGAGTAAATCGGGTTGAGTCCGGAGAAAACTCTGTAAGTCCCTACATTCCGTGGATTCCCTCATGGTACGCGGCAGGATGACCTTTTACCCTCCCTCTTAGCTGACCTATCTGTTCGGGTTTGAGTTAGAGTTGAGTGAACCGGCCTTAAATCAAGTCAAGTTAAACACACAACTTTGATCTTAAAAAATTTGAGGACGTTGTTTGATAACATTGTCTGTTAGACATTCACATCGCTGACTTAAAACAGTGTAATCACTTCAACCCAAACCACTCTAAAAACAGTAGGTTGTGTGCTAATGGACACTTGGTTGGACCCTGTCAACATGGCTAATAAACCGACATTTGAGTATGATGATAATGTCAATGAGATTGTCGGTATGATAAACACTGATGTTCAGCCCGAAGAATCAGTCCAATCATCCTCCCAGGCCGACAATGAGGAAGTCAGCTTGAGGGTCAACCCCACTCACGCCCAAAAGGCTCAAGAGGACCCCGAGTTTTCTAAACTCATGTCTCGCTATTCGCCCGATGAAATTATTTCTATGCTTTCCAAGCATACCATCCAGGCAGCGGCGTTTCCTTCCACTCCATCCCCGTCCCCTTTCAACGCCTCTACATCTAGGCCCACTCCTAGGCCGGTCACCTCACCTCAGGTGCCCATCTCTACCTTCATTCCTTCCCCTACCCCCGCTCCGTTCCCTACTCCTATTCTCACTCCTCCTTCTGCCCAGTCGCCACCTGTTCAAATCACACCCCCCATTCAATCCGAATCTGTCCCCCGTTCGGAGGTGGAGGGACTCGTGAGGAAGCTTCTTGCTGAGTCACTACCCCTCTCAAAACCTCATTCCCTTCAGAGTTACTGCAAGCTCCCTAATGTATACTTCCCTCCGGGTTTCAAGGCCCTGAAGTACCGCAAGTACGACGGGACCTCTGACCCCCAGTACCATCTTGCCGGATTCACCATGGATTCCCACCGATGGTTATATGATCGGGTTCTTTTAGTGCACCTCTTCCAACAATCGTTAGAAGGGGAAGCTTTGAGGTGGTTCACCTCTTTACCCGCATCGGACCTCGTTAACTTCGACATAGTCTCCGAGCGATTCATCTCTCACTTCTCATACATGGCCACTCAAGTTCCTACACTTCCTGACTTGGTGGCAGAAAAGATGAAGCCGGACGAAGACTTTGTCACATTTTCTAACCGATGGAGATCTATGGCTTCAAGAGCAGATATTCCTATCCCGGAGTCCCAGGCCATAACTATGTTGGTTACCAACACCACCCCCGCTCTCCGTTCCATCTTGATGTTGAGTGAGTTCCCCTCATTCGCGCATCTTTATAACCGAGCTAGGGTGGTCCGGACCCAAATCAAGGACTCCTCTCTGCCCCACTTTTTCGAAGGGAAGCCCAAGGGACGCAAGGCTCCAGTGACACCTACCACCGAGGGGGTGATCGTCGACGATTCGATTAATGCCTGCTGTCAGCCGTTGAGGCCTCCTAACCAATCCTCTAATCCTCCATCCAATCCTCACCAATTTTCATTACAGCCTTCTATGCCCTATTCAACTGTTCCTCCATCTTCTGGCTATATTCGCCCCGATCCTAAGAGATCATACTATCATGCTCTCCCAGAATCCCTTGGGGATATTTTCTTCGCCCTCATGTCTTGCGATGCTATCCAACTCCCACCACAAAAGGAAGGTGAGCATCCGAGGGCTGATACTTCAAAGTACTGTCCCTATCATAGGGCCCCGGGTCACGAAATCCACAATTGTTTCACTTTCTGTGACTGGGTGTATGATTTGAATGAGCAGGGTAGGATCAATTGGGACGATGTCAAGGTCGCCATTTCCAAGTCTAGAAGAGATCTCGGTATTGTGCAGAATCCTCTCCCCAACCATCAAAACAACAATCCCTCCTCCTCCAAATCCCAAGAAAGGATCAACACCATGACACAGTCGGAACCTCGGGTTGTGAGGAGAGAACAACAGTGGGGCTAGAAGGTTATGGAGAATGAAACCCATGCACTTCTGTAGAGTCCCAAGGACCTTCCACCATTATAGGGCACCTAGTAAGGAGAAGGGGCATGAGGCCAAAGAAACAACCAAGCTAGGGGCATTCAGTCATTGCTCAAGTCAACCCATCACCCAAATTGCCAAGTTTTCCAATCCAACTGTCAAGCCATTGCCAATCCAGATTATCCTATCACCTATCTTAAGGGCAGCCTTGCAAACCCCCAATCCTCTTCTGCTAGAACTTGAATATCCAAGACCTATAGGATATGGGGTCACTATTCCTTGGCAATCTGCCAAAGCTTTTTTTAGGGTTGTTCTTCCCACTCCACGGGAGACCAAGCCAATTCTTCTCAGGCTAAGGTGCCATATTAGCTTACTTGCAAAGCTTGCACCTAGCTCATTCCCTGCAATGCTTGGTCCCCTTCCTCTCATCAAGTCAACTCCCTTAACTATTCTTCGAGTCCCTCAATCTCATTCATGTTTGACCCTTTCAACAAGGACTCGAATTGATTTGTTCTCCACTGAATCCCTCACAGTTGGCTTATCATTCAGGATCAGGGGCAACCTTTTCATTCCAGCTGGATCCATCTACCTCATTTTCAAGCAGGGCACTTTCAGGGGGCACTTTGGCTACTTCGTTATGTGCGTTGGCTTTGGCTTCCAGAGGCATGCCATCCTTTATATGGTTCGTTGCCTATTCTTATACCAATTTTATATCGGACCATCTTCAGATGTTGAGATCTCTGTGAAGGGCAATTCAGCTCGGGTTTGGAGCACACCATTTCAGCTCCTCACACTCCGTTCTCAAGGGAAATCCACACTAGTCATGAGAACTTCATCCTTATCTCTGTCAAGCTCAACTCCTTTCTTTATGCTTGAGGGGGACCCCACCTCACTCACTCTTCCTAAGCCTCCTGACTTGTTGGAGCTCGCTTCTTCTCAACGTTCACCCTATCACAAGGGGCACGCCTTCCTCCCATGGACCATGTTGTTCATTGCGTGCTCCCTCATCCTCCCGTTATTGTATATTCCCTTATCTTATCTTACTCAATTCACATCTATCACCATCCAATTCTTTCTTCTCGCTTTCTGTCTCACTTTTTGTTTCTCTCACCGTTATCATCCAAGGTGGTTGTGCGAAAAAGGTAAATATTGGTTTGCAGGTACCTCCTTGAAAGCAAATCTTCGCCTGAGGCCTTTCTACTTCATAAGGTTTGTCTTCGACATTAGCTAGAAGGCCCAGGTAAGATCTCTCCCTAGGGGCATTCCGCCTGGGATGTTCCCGTCCATTGTATATATCATTTTCATAATTGCTCAATTTATGTACATATTTATTCCCTCTTACGTCTCAAACAAAAAAAAGAAAAAAAGAGAAAAAAGAAAAGAAAAGAGAAGAGTCAATAGACTGGCAGCTGTCTCAAGTCACATGTTAAGGAGTAAGAGGCACCTGAGTGAACCAATGACCTTGGTCTAGCAAAGTCATGGAGATTTCTATCTGGTGTCACAACCAAGCTTTTGGAGAACGAATCAACATACACACACCGCACATCTTAAAATTTGAGTTGTCTCCCCAAGACAGTTATTTGTCCCAGGACACAAAAAAGGTATCAATCCTTCTTCTTCTTCCACTCGACTGATCAAGACACTCAGCACCTTTAAACTGTTGAGCTTAGCAGTCAAGACAACTTCCTATAAGATGAGACTAAGACACAGAGCACGTGAAGAGTGCAGTATCCCCGCAGTCAAACAAAGAGGAACAAAGAAAAATCAATCAATCAAAAGAAAAGAAAAGAAAAGAGTCTGGTCGTGACCGTGCCTGGAGATAAAATCCCCATCCAATTCAAAGTCAAGTGCTACATTGTTTGAGTTTTTCCCTAGCCGATTGCGATAGGGCAATACGGGTGCTCGGCAAAGTAGGGGTTGCCAGGTTCTGACCTTGGGGTCCACGAAACACCTCACCTTGAGCCCGCTAAGCCACATATGGCCAGGTTCTCTCATCCAAATAGCACCTTGCAAAAGTCTAGGGGCAAGCAAGTCAAAAAGTTGATAGTCTGAAATCACCTGAAGAGGGCATATTGTCAAGATTGTCTCAGCTCATCCACTTTAACGGTTTTTGTTGATCCTCTCGAGAAGTTTATCTCCTTATTTCTTCCTTTCTCCTTTGAGGATTCAAGACCTCTGAGGTGTCTAAAAGACAAATTTCTTTTGAGGATGACAACTTTTATTTTCAAAAATCACACTACATGTTGGTTTGTTCACAAGAGGCAAGTTATTGCCATGAAGAATCTTCATGTTTCTACTGAACCAAGTTCTCGTTACTTCATCAACCTCATGCTCTTTCACTGTATAAAGATAGTTGTCAGTTGTTGACCCCAAAATGGCTTCCCAAATGTTGTATTTTCGGCATGATCCGCTGTCAGGCAGACGTCCAGATCAGTGAACGTCAGTGGCTGGTTAGCTGCAATATCTGTTGACGTTAACCTATTACTGGCGGCCAGCGATGTGGACGTTTACTCTTCGGATACTCTCAATGTTTTATATTCATATGGCCATTATCCTTTATCTTGTGCTTCAATTTGTTTTGCAGATCTCTAAGTACAAGCCGCGCTTCAATTTCGGAACACTCATGCGACCTTGAGTGTTACAGGTATGTCTAACATAGGATCCCACCAGAGGCGAATAACTTGGCGACCGTGAACCTTGAGTTCCCCTTTATCAAAAACCATGATGGGTTTGCGATCTCTCAGTTATTCGTATGGCCTTTAGAATTTTCCTCTGGTGCTAACTTGCATTTTAGAAAGGCAACCCACACCAGCATGCATCTTCACTGCTAACATTCTCTTACTAACACTAAAAAAAACAAAAAACAAAAAACAAAACAAACAAAAAAAAATGGTGATTTTCCTCGATCATATGATTGCTCCATGGCTCCCCCAGCTCAGGTAGCCTACCGGGTCCACTCTTCATGAATATCCAAGTTGATATCGGGTCTTTGTTGCCACCATTCTCCACTTGTCCCACCGTGCATATCACAAATAGTCAAGCAGCCTTATTGAGTTCATTTGAGCCTTCGCCAGTCGTGAGCTTAATTCCGAACTTCAGGCTTTCCAAGCATGTGATTCCAGTTAGAATCTTTTGATAATCCTTTAAGAGATCAACCAACTCCTTGTCTCCACAACCTCCTAAATTCGGGACCGACGTCCTGATTAGGTCAGTGAGCCCACGAGCTCCGGTTATGAGACCCTCCTGATTCAACCGTCATATTACAACTCCTTTGACTCAGACACTCCAGAAACTAGTCAAAGTCTGACACGGCCATGCCAGGGACCCTGCCATTGGGTCGCAGTTGTAGTTACACGGGTAGATCACCCTTTTTCTTACCCCTATTTTGTCTCTCAGACGATACGTCATCTGTTTC
The DNA here is from genome assembly GCA_014218235.1 of Colocasia esculenta. Classification (NCBI taxonomy): domain Eukaryota; kingdom Viridiplantae; phylum Streptophyta; class Magnoliopsida; order Alismatales; family Araceae; genus Colocasia; species Colocasia esculenta. Next base: position 143,384,119 of record CM024761.1, read on the forward strand.
TAGCCTGACTCTTTCGTTTGGTCCGCTAGAATTCCTATCCTCGGAGATGGCCCTTCCATTAAATCTCCGCGTCCTTTGTTTACCGAGACACCAACCTTTCAGTCCGCTCTGCTCCCTTACAAGACCGGATGTCTCGGAGGGGCATTTGTAGACGCGCGATTTGGCCCATCTCCCGTAAGGTTCTTTTGGCCCATTAAGTCCCGTTTGACCGTTTGTTGACCAGCCTCGGATGCCATGTAGACGGCAGCATCGATGGCCGCCGACTGCTGGTTGGCGGCAAGACCCCTTGACGTTGACTCATCCTGACGTCCACATCCACGGACGTCTGCATGGTGTTGGCGGGAATAGCGCTTGACGTCAACCTCGTTTACCTGGTCTGCGCAACTACCCTGAGAATATAGCCCACTAGCGCCTTCCTCTCGCCCATGCACCACATGGGACCGTTCCCAACGGGCATATGGGCCACCTTGGCACTCCCTTGACCCAGTAAAAATCCTATGTGGCCTCTACCCATTGCTTGGAGCCTTTAGACTTGGATTGTCATGTGTACAAGTGTGTTTCTTCACACTTGAGCATCCAAGGCCTCTGAACTCCGACCCCACTGTCTATATAACAGTCCCTAGGGTCCTCTAAGCAAAGGGGGGAGAGGCTGGACGTCCACATGCTGTCCCTTTGAAGAAGGAGAGAGAAAGTTGCACCCAAGCTACATCAAGTCATCATCTTCTTCCTCTCACAAGTTGGGACGTCTAGGAGGCTTCTTCCCGAGCTGGAGGAGCCCCACAAGGAGCTGCATCACCTGCAAACGAGATCCTTCACCTCCTTCCCTCTCTCTTCTCTTACTTACTCTTTAGTTCATTTACATGTTGCACACACCTTCCCACTCACTCTAGGATCGTAGGTCATCACCCTACACACCTAGAAAGGGGTTTCCCAACCAAAAAATGGAGGGAAGAAGGGTGGTCATAGCATTTGGCCACCCCTCTTCTCAAGTCCGCAACGGGTACGGGACTCTCCTTTTGAGTTGTTTTCCCACGTTTTTGAGCTTTTACTACTCTTCATTAGTCTTATAGAGTTTTGTTTTGTGGCAGGAACAACCCGCAGAAGACTACGGAGCTCTTCTTCTTTGGCCGGCCGAAGGAGGAGAAGACGAGGTCTCGTCTCCATCCGCTGCGCGAGGCGACCACTTCAACGCGACCACATCACTCCTTGGGCACAGGTAAGACCCTGGCGATCACCAACTCCCCTTTATTTCGTTTGTTTTCCTCGTTCTCCTTCTAGTCAACTCAGTCAACCAGAGGGTCAACGTGGTCAACCGAAGACCCCTTCATCGCCAACGAGAGTCCGGCGGCGTCCGCGAGCATCCGAGAGATCCGGGGACGGCGCGGAAACGAACCGTCTACAGTAGGCGCAAATTTTTAAGGAGCGATAAGCAGAGTCAGCAAAAGAAGGAAGTCCCGGGACCGGTCATGCTTTCAAAACTTCATGGTTACATTCCCCGCATGCCGGTCATTGTTTCCATACTAGGCACATTTCCCGAGCGGAAGTCTTCCCCTCCAATCATGGCTGTCAAGAGGCCTTCTAAAAATATGCCAATCATACCCGCTGCCAACCGGGTTCATTTCAGAGTACTCATAGGGAATCTCTCCCTCCAAGCTCTCATGACCCCTCACACCGTTGTTGTGAACCTTCCCACTCCAGTGAAGTGGTTAACTATTCAGATTGTGCTATCGCACTCCAAAACCAAATTCTTGGCACAATCGATTTCCCAAGGGATCGTGCCCCTTTCCACATCACATATCATACAATTGCTGGGCACGAGCCCCTCATTGTTGCCTTTAACTCAGCCAGTGGAACTCTCCACCCGTCCATTTAATCATATTTCAAGGGAGTTACCACTGTTGCACCTTTCCTCTCCAGCGAGGGCAACAACCATGCAGATTGTGCACACACACTTCGAAGCCAAACCATTGGCACAATCTACCACCCAAGGGGCATGCCCCCTCTTATGTCAGACGACGCATTCCTTGGGCACAGCCTTTTTATTGTTGCTTCTGACATTGCCGGTGGAACTCCCCACCCTTTCACTGAATTTTATTCCACGGGAGTTATCACTCTTCATCGAAACTTCAACGAAAGTCAACAATTTTCCTTTAATTTTCAAGAACCGTTCAATTCAAAGGAGAAGAGCACGACCATCCGCCCGCCGGGCACGTTTTGTGAGGAAGTACCTGAGGGTCAGAACGTCGGCTCCCAAGTCAAAATCAAAATGCCGGACAAGGCAAAGGGCCAGGAGGCCTCCTCCATCGTTTCCACTTTCTTTTCAATCCTTTTTTGTGCTGCTTAGCACCTTCCCGTGGGTTCTCCACATTCCCTCCCCACGGGAGGCGTTTTATTTTCATTTATTTTACGATCCTTCAGCGTATACTGGGCATCGCGCCCAATTTTGTCCAATCAGTGCCCCGCGTGGCACATCTTTTCGCGCCCTACGCTGCGCACCTTTCCTTTTGGCCCCTCGCAGCCCTTTTGTTTCTTCATGTTATCCGGGCCATCCGGATTTTGTTTCCTACTCAGGGCATCGCCCCCAGCAGGGCATTCGTCTTTTGTTTTATTGTCACCTCCATTTTTCAATCAGGTCCTTCGGCCCTTCTCACACGTGTCCTTTTAATTTTGAATAAAGAATTTTGTCAATTCCCTTAGACCTCCCGAGTCTCGCCCCCAACGCAGGGCACATCCGCCCCAGCGCAGGGCATGGGCGTTCGTCTTCTTTTAATCCTCCAAGTTCTTACTTTGAAAATTTTTATCTACCAAGTGTCGAGAAATTCCCTAAAAAAGATGAATATTTGTTCAGCATTGCCATGCTCTCACAACATTTTTTTGTTATAAAAATTCCGAGCCAGGAGTCCGAAATTTCCTCCCGGGTCATTAAAAGTTTGTCTTTGGCATGGGCACTTCACACACATCACGGCGCCCTAAGCCGATTGCTCCCGGTAGACACCGTCATCGTCACAGCCACGCCTGAATGGCACAAAGTCTTCTTCTCCTCCTATTCGGCCAAAGTATGGGTAGTAGAGGTAGTCTGGGCAAGGCAACCAACCCAAAACACCTCTGTCATTAGAAAACGTCCTCCAAATGGGCAAATCAAAATGACCATACAAAATCAAGTCCAATGCATGTCAAGAGTGGCAAAGTCCCCGCGGAGATCCAAATGGACCCAGTCGTATGCATGCAAAAATTTAAAATCAAATCAATGATAATAGGGCATGGCAAAGTCCCCGCGGAGATCCAAATGGACCCAGGCGTACGCATGTCCCTACAATCAAATGGTCATCACTCAAGATTCCAAAATAATTGGAAAAGTCCGAATGCTTAATGAGACAGAACCTTCTGACGGTTGTGCCAAGGAAGGAAGTCAAACCCAACTCCTCGAATACCCATGCCAAGCTTATCCCTAAGCTTCCTTTTCACTTTACCAGACTTAAGCTGTCTTTTTAGGCGTGGTTTTGATGGTTACACAGTTAACCAAAAGCAATCAGCTCGTGGGCGCAACGTTAAAACGCACACCCTACTCTGGCTTTCTTTTAATGACACAGGAGCTAACAATGACCCCTTCGCCGGTCAATTTTCATAATTTTAATGCCGCAATGGCATGGCAATGTTCCAAAATAAAAAAAAAATCAAATATTTTCAAAATTCCAATAAAAAATCAAATATTTCCAAAACCTACAAAAATCAAATACTTTCCAAAATATCAAAAAAATCAAATATTTTCAAAATCACCAAAAAAATAAATATTTCAAAATTCCAAACAAAATTAAATATTCCCAAAATTCCACAAAAATCAAATATTTCAAAAATTCCACAAAAATCAAAATGTGTCAAAATCTTACAAAAATCAAATATCTCAAAACCACACAAAAATCCAAATATTTCCAAAATCTTACAAAAATCAAATATTTCCAAAACCTACAAAAATCAAATACTTTCCAAAATATCAAAAAAAAAAAATTAAATACTTTTCAAAATCTCAAACAAATCCAAATATTTCCAAAATCTCAAACAAATTCAAATATTTTCAAAACCAACAAAAAATTCAAATGTCTTTTAAAAAAAAATCCAAAAACAATCATGATGGTATTGCATGGCAAGCACTGCCTCCTGCCTGCGTCAGATCGCATCAATTCTTCCAAATCGTGGGTTCCTCCCACCTTGCACTCCAATAATCTTTGGCCAAGTCCACTTATCCTCATAGTTAAAACAAACCAATTGAATGAGTCATGCTTGTTGTTTAAACGCTTTATCCATGTTGCATACTCCATGCTAAAAGCTGTTTTATGTGATTTTGTTATCTTGGCTAATAAGTTTTTGAGTGCAGGATTCGAGTTACCTCATCCAACGCCAACAGGCTGCTGCTGCCTTCACCATCACTTATCTGCATTTACTATATATTATACCCTTAGAGCACACCAAGGACCTTGTGGCTTTGAGGAATCTGGGGTTAGAGTTCCCCTTCATAAAAAACCATGATAATCCCAGAGGATTCTTAGCCGCATGGATAGGCCGTTACGCTTGGCATGTGAGGACGACGGACCCATGCATACCCCCCGGTCCTGACTCACCGGCGCAACAATATTATCCTTGGTTATTTTGTACTCCTTTAAGTCTTATTTTTCTTTTAGCCCAGCATACATGCATCTTGATATCACAGTGGAAAACCGCTCTTCCAAGCCAATTTAAGGGCCATTCGCGCTCAAATTCCAAAGCAACTTGAAATATTCCATTCCGAGTCAAGTACCCAACTCCCTTTGTTGTCGCCTCCGAGCTGATTTCCTTTAAAATCCTTTGTTTGGACTTATCCCTTTTATTTTCTTTGTTCCCAGATATCCACCTCCGGCCGTGGCAGCCCCACACGAAGGTGAAACCTAACGGATTGTGTCCTTAGGTACTTCCCCGACGTTGGAAGTTGATCTCTCCTTCTCTCCCAAGACCCACCTCCGGCCGTGGCAGCCCCACATGAAGGTGAAACCTAACAGATTGTGTCCTTAGGTACTTCCCCGACGCTGGAAGTTGGTCTTTTCTTTCATTTCGTGCCCACGCGCACACCTTTTCCTTTCTTGTCTTTTTCCTTTGTCCAAGTACTTGTTTCTTTAGGTCTTCTTTCCGATGGTGATTTCCAAGGGTGTTGGGAAAATGCTCTTATCAGGTGGCAGCCACCCTATTGCCCGCATGTCTATTTTTCACCTTGACGTCTACTTTTCAGTCCACTCCGCTTCACTCCACTGCTCTACGCTACATTTCTTTTCATTACGCTCCATTTCATTTCACTCCATTTCACTCCATTACACTCCACTTCATGTCCCTTTGCTTCGCTCCCTTACAAAGCAGACGTCAAGGCGTGGCAGCTGCAGACACGTGAATTTTCCCACCGCGGGCAAATTTCCAAGTTGCGGCGTAACGTCACAGGTGACCCTTATTTTGCCTTAAAAGAGCTTTTTCCCAATTTTCTGGATCTCGCCCACTTCTTCCTCGGTGCTTCCCAAGGGGGTCTGGTCATAAAGGGGCATTCAACGAGGGAATTGCGACGGATAAATTTCCGTCGCTAATCTGTCGCCAATCAGCGACGGATTAGCGATGACAAAATTTTCTGTTGCTGAACCGCCTCTTAATTCGCGTCCATTTTAGTCACTGCGTTCCTTGAAGAACATTAAAAGGCGACGATTTCGGTGGACGCGATTCATGAACTTTCCGTCGCTATTTCCATCGCTAATCTGTCGCCAATCAGCGACGGATTAGCGATGACAAAATTTTCTGTCGCTGAACCGCTTCTTAATTCGCGCCCATTTTAGTCGCCGTGTTCATTGAAAAACATTAAAAGGCGTCGGTTTCGGCGGACGCGATTCATGAGTTTTCCATCGCTATTCCGTCGCTGAACTAGTCGCCGACCTAACTCTTTATTCGCGTCCGTTCCGGTCGACGCGTTTCTTGGAAAAACATTAAAAGGCGTCCACTGTACTGGACGTGATTCAGAAAAGTCACGTCAACGTCCCGTCGGCTGACAGTGCAATCACGGGTCGATTGCCTCGAAACCATGCGAGTCTAAAACACGTCCAGTGTACTGGACGCGATTTTAAGGCGGTTCAGCAATTCGCGCTTATCAAACCGACCTTCTTTAAACGCGGCGGCTGTCCTGGACGCAATTTTGACTCAGAACCTTAAATCTCAGCCATCGCTTCACCTGGAAAAAGGGGGGATGTTCATTTGGGTTTTGGCCGAGGGTTTTAGAGAGAGAGAGAGAGAGAGAGAGAGAGGTTTTTAGAGAGAGAGAGGATTCTAGAGAGAGAGAGCGAGAGAGGAGGGTTCTTCACGGCGGAGCCTTGCCTCGTCGCCGTCTTCCTCGCCAACCCCGTCCTCGTCTCCGGCCCGACGTCGCCGTCTTCCTCACCATCGCGCACATCCAATGGAAGCCACGCCATCGTCTCCCTCCTCTCGTTTGCCCTCCACAGCGCCGTTACGCCGTCCGGCCTCCTCGGGGAAGCACCCCATTTTCTTTCTTCCGGACCCCTCGTGGTCCTTTTCCATTTTCCTTTTGGGCCCTACGTTGCCCTTTTTGCATTCTACACATCATGCATACACACACATCATACCTTTTAGTTAGGGTTTTTAAAGACCACCCAAAAGGTGTGTTCTTCCCCTTTTTCATCTTTGTTATTTTATTTGTCTAGATTCATTTACTGCACATTCCGGGCTAATCTCGTTGTCTCTTTTGTTGTCTTCTTGTGACAGGTAACCGAGCTGAATCTCCTTTGCCGGCCGGCCGGTGGAAGGAGGAGGGTGAACCCACGCCCACATCCCGCTTCTTTTCTACGGGTAAAAAGGTACACATCACCTCCTTTCCTACCCGTCCCTACTTTTGGTACTTTTTAGGAAAAGTACCTGGCGATCGCGTTTTTATTTCTTTCACTGTCTTTCTGTTCGCTCTATTCCCGTGTGGAGACGATTATTTTTTCGTCCTTTTCGGGATGGGAAAATAACCGCATCTACACTGCTAGCAAAAGAGCACTGGCCGTGCTGTGCAGTTGCCTAGTAGGCTGCTGGACAGTATCTGCCGAAAATTGACTCCACTCCGACTGCCTCCTGTCACGACGAAACCTCCTCCTGGACCCCGACCTCGAAGACGTCCTCTGAGAGGAAGTCACAAACGAAGTCATAGTTTTCGGAGTCTGTTGAGAACTACTCTTCTGCTGCCTCTGCTGTGTCAGACCCACTTGCCCCTGACCAACTCTAATATGATGGCGGGTCCGCAAGGTGTTAGCCTCCAGAGTTACTGCAGTCTGATAGGCCGCATCCAAGTCGGTGACGCGTGCAACTATCAGTGCCTATCTGAGCTCTGGCCTCAGCTCTCTCACAAATTGTTGGGTCCTCAAACTCTCATCTGCCATAATCTATGGTGCATAGCGCCCCAACTCCATAAATCTAGCTCTGTACTGAACTACTGCCATCTCGCCCTATGTCAGATTTAAAAACTGGTATAGTTCTCTGTCTTGACATAAGTGGGGCAGAAGGCTCTCTTAAAAGCTGCAACAAACTCCTGCTAGGTGATTTGCCTAAGCGGGAGAGACTAAAAAGTGGTCTCCCACTCCGAAGTCCACCAAGCAAATGCTTGACTCTGCAACTGGTAGCTCGCCAAAAAAACCCTCTCCATCTCAGCACACTCCATGGAATGGAAGGTTCGCTCCACTGCATCTAACCACGATCGGGTTGTGTCATGTAGGAGTGTAAACGAGCTGATAGGTTCGACGAGTAGCTCGATATTCGGCTCGATAAAAGTTCGGTTCGGCTCGTTTATTTAATTAACGAGCCGAGTTTGAACAAAAAAAAAAGCTCGGTTCATAAACGAGCCGAGTCTGAACACATGTGAGCTCGACTCGATTATGCTCGTGAACAACTCGTTTAAGTACTCGTTAAGAACTCGATTAAATACTCGTTAAGAATTCGTTTAAATACTCGTTAATAATTTGTTTAACATTTATTGTTAAAATAATGTTAACTTGTTATTTTTATAAAGTTATTATTAAATTATAAATTTTTTTGAGGAATAAATATAAAAGACTAAATATTAGAGGGTACATGTACAAATTAGATAAATAAAGTATTTATAAAAATCTGATTTTAATAATATCAACTGAATAAGGGTATATGTATAAAAATAAGTTTTTCAAGGTTCACAGGGCTTCATCTTCTTCCTCCAGACGCCGCGACAGGGCGCGGGCGCCTGTGCAGTGCAGGCGACTTCCTCCCCTGCTGGCCGCGTGGCCGCTGCCTCCCCCCGTTGCCCGTTGGCCGCTGTCTCCCCCCGCTGCCCCCCCCCCCCCCCCCCGTGAACCCTCCGCCAGTGCCGGACGGAGGTCCCAACGACAGCTCCGGCGGCAGTTGAAGCTTCCACCTGGGGCACCGCCGCACCGGCCGCACCGTGAGCTTCCAATTAAGCGACCCTTCGCGACAGCACCAGACGGAAACCGCCTCCGTCGCGGGCACTTGACCAATGCCAAATGCTCCTCCCGGCAGCGGCGGCAGCGGCGGAGGTCACCGGACGGCAATGCCCAGTTGCCCACCCCGCCCACACCCTGTTGGACCCCCCTTGTTTACTCCCATATCGGTCAGCACAAAGTGCTGGCCGACTGGGAAGGCTATAAATCAGCCCTCACTCTTTGAAACGTGTAGTTCACCGGCCATTTAGTAATAAAAAAAATTACCTCTTTGTTATTTGGCTCCCGGTTGTTCTCGTTTAAAAATAAAGTAAAATTTATTTAATATTAAAATTAAAATTTAAGTTTAAAAACTCAAAGTATAAAATTTTTTTAAAAATAAATTTTATTTAAATATTAATTTTTTAAGTGAGGTTTTGAGTTTGAAAACTCGAGTTCGAACTCGAGTTCGAACTCGTTACGAGCTCGATTATGTAAACGAGTTGTTCATCGAGCCGAGTTCGAGTTCTAAAAATTTAAATCGAGTCGAGTTCGAGCGTCGGTTGCAGAAGCTCGACAAGTTTCGAGCCGAGTTCGAGCTCGTCAAAAGTAAACGAGCTCGAGTTTGAACATACTATAACTCGGCTCGACTCGGATCGTTTACACCCCTAGTGTCATGGTGTCAGGGTGTCAGGGTCTGACTGCCCCTCAAACTGGGGAGGCTGAAACTGCAAGAACTCCCTCAACACCCTCGTGTGACCTCCCTGAGGTGCTGGAGTGTCACAGTGAGCAACCAACTGTGCCATCCCCTCAAGAAAACGGGTCTAGTAAAACTCGAGTGCAGCTCAGAGAGGAGGTGGTGTTGGCGCAACACCACTGTGCGCGTCCTGTGGCCCAGGCTATGCCTGATGTGGTGGCAGGGCATCTTGAGCCTCTTGCTGAGGTGCCTGCTCAGCCACCTCTTCAACACGATGTCGCCTCGGTGACATAATGGACCTATACAAAACATGCACACCAATTAATACATAAAGTTACTCTGGTATTGCTTGCTGTTATTGTACTCTGAGTTACTAACTTGTGACATTTCCTTATATGTCTCGACAAACCAGGCTCTGATACCAAATGTAACGACCCAAGATTCGAATTACCAATTACCCACTAGTAACCTGAACCCTGAACTGCCACCCACAAGTTGAAGCTCGGAAGGGTTAAAAGAGAGTGTCTGAGAGCCTCCAACCAGTCCATGCCCAGGATGACGTTGAAGTCACGAAGCTGCAATGCGTACAACCTGGCCGGCAACTGGTGTCCATGGACCTCAACTGTGACACCCTCAAGGTAACCGAAAGAACGCATGTGATCACCGGACGGAAGATCGACCATGACATCACACTGCCTCTCAGGGGTGTGTTGAACAAGCGACTCGTAAAACACCTCGGAAGCGAAACAAAGCGAAGCACCGGAATCAACCAGAACACGAGCAGCTCTACCAAGGATAGGCAAAGTACCTACGATCAGGTTTGACACCTCGGCCTTCTCCCTGGTGAGAGCCATCACACACCATGACCACGCCCACGCTGCGGCGCCTGCTAGGGCTGCTGCGGCGGTGGCAGCTGTGGTGCTGTGAAAACTATTATTGCAGCTGGTATGGCTGAAACTGTTGAGGTGGCTAGTAGTACTGGAACTGCTGAGGCTACTGCTCGTACTGCCCCTGCTGCTGCTGATGGATGTCTACTACTATGGAGGGTACTGATCCTGCGGGCAACTGCTGAGTGTACTGCACTTGCTACTGTGGCTGCTGAACTACCCCATCGGGTAATCCCTTCGTAGTGGCCTTGTAAAACGCATGTGTAACAAGTCACTTCTGCCTGCCCTGCTCAGCTCCCTGCTGGACCGACTGCTCTGGCAAAACCTCGACGGCGCTTCTGCTGCCGGCTCCGTCTGCCGCCGCGAGGGTCTCTGCCTGAACTTCGAGCGCAAACCGGAACTACTCGAACTGCCTAAGCCCGAAGAAGAAGTCGCACTACCACGACTACCATGGGATGTTGGTAGGGGTGGCTCTAGAAGAAGCTCCTCCCTGATGTTGTTGTTGCTGTTGGGGTTGCCAGGTCTCAATCTCCTCTCTCTCTCTCCTCTCTCTCGCTCCTCTCTCTCGCTCTCTCCTCTCTCTCTCTCTAGGCGGTGGCCTTAGCCACTGCCACTCCCAAAGTGGCACCATGTGAGCAGTCACTCCCCACCGCAAGTCTGGCCTCAATCCTGCAATAACCTCTCTACACAACTTGCTCATTGCTGGTGACATGAGGAACATGCCTCAACAACTTGACGAACCTCTGGTGATACTGAGCAACCATCATATCACCCTGAGCCAACTCATGAAACTGATCTCACCTCTCATGTCGAGCATAATCAGGAAAATACTCGCCGTGGAAGGCCTCCAAGAACTGTTGCCAAAAACCTGATCCAATCGCTGCCCTGGAAAGTGTGTCCTGCCTCTGACTCTCCACCACTCATGGTTGGTACCTTCAGCTGGTATACTGCTAATCTGACCTGATCCTCCTCTGCGCACTCACCATGGTCTCGAACATACGCTCCAACTCGTGTTGTCCAACTCTCAGCCCTGTCTGGGTCATAGTCTCCGAAGAACGTCGGTGGTCGGAGACGTAAGAACCTCTCTAAGAGGGTGGTCTATCCTCAGTGACAGCCGCCTCCTCCTACCAACCCGGGTACTCCCAGTACCCGACGCCTTCTAAACTACTACTACTCTAACCTGTGGATCTGCCTGCTACTCTGGTACTACTGGGGGAGGTACTGGCGGTTGACCTCCTACTGCCGTCTGCCCTAGCCGCCACGTCCCCTGAAACATGGCCCTGAAGAAGTGCTTGGCCTTGGGGAACCAATCCGCATACTATTGGGGTAGGGGCTGGTACCACTGCTGCTGTCGTTGCCTTCTGAGGTTGTGCCACAGACTCTTCCACTGACACATCCTCCTAAACCTGGCCTGGCGCTGGCATATCTGACTCACCTTGCTGCTCCATCAGCTCTCTGGTCTACCCACGCCTGCGCGGAGCCATATTCTGCATGGCACACAACCAACAAGGTTAACGACACTAACTCGAGCGGCTAGCAGTGTACTTGTACTACTATTGGGACTTCCTGCTGCAATTTAAATCCACTACAAGTCCTGTTAGAACCTCGCTCTGATACCAACTGTAACGACCCGCAAGAACCTAACCCTCGGCCACAGCCGAGGACCTAATTTTTGCAGTCATCGCCCACGGATCCGGGCACCCAGAAGGGGTATAATAAGTCTAACAGGATATGTAAAGGAAATAAACGTCAACTACTGAACTAGGAGCACACACGCGGAGTCGGAAAGAAGAGCGAGACCGCTGCGTAACGCTCTAGGTATAGTCCCAAACACACAACGAGTACAAGTAAAGAAGGAAAGAATAGAGCCTTTAGGGGCATACCCCGAGGTGAAGTACAACTAAAAGGGGGAAACTCACTGCTAGCTACGAGGACGACAACTACCGCCCCGTCTCCTCCGCCCGATGCGCACTCGGCCGCTGTTGAGAAGTCTCACCTAGAAAAAGAAGGGATGAGCTTCATAATAGAAGTTCAATAGGGACTACCAATATCCTACTGACTCTAACAAGCAGGAGAGAATATATAATCAAAATAAATGACAACAGTTATATATTCTAATCTACACGGGAAAGTGCAGAAGCAAAGCTAACAACTAGCGACAGTACGGAACGACATCATGGTCAGAAACTCCGTACGACCTACACGTCGTGACCACCACACGGATGGCAACACAGGCAGAGGGGACCCTGCCTAGACAAGCGACACTAGCTACGGAAACTGGTACCACTAGTCAACTGGTCAGGAGCGTCACTGACGTCTTACCCTCGACCTAGGCCAGACCTCCACGTCTCGTTAGAGTGGGGGCAGGAACACAAAGTAACCACAACAGTAACCATCGTAGTCTGGCCGGACTACAGTCCACGCCTGACTCTCTAGGTGGTTCCGGTCCACAAAAAATGAGGCCGTGAGAAGAAGGACTGACTGGCCTACGCCGGGAAGAACTCCAAATGTCCTCGGCATCCACACTAACCAAGAGAGCTCTCCAAACGACTCAACGCCTCTGTCCTAACCACCATTTTCCCCTCTGCTCCAGAGTTCGTGACTCGAGCATGCCTGTCGCTCGGAGCACTCCCTCAACAGGTGTACGGGGACGGGAGTCCCAGGTAAACGGTAACAACCTCTCTCATGGGACAAGTCCTCAGGTGCCGAGCACCAGACGAACGACTAGTGTAGGACCGTACTAGGAACTAGCACTGGTGCCACGGGTACAACAAGAACCGGAAACGACGAAGACTCCATGGAAAACGGAACTTCGCAAGAACTTACCTGTATCTGATACTGTCGCGACACTGTGGTTGTCACGACGCCAAGGCCGGTCCCGACCTTGTCGCGACGCCCCTGGTCGTCGCGATGATGTCGCGGCGCCCATGCTCGCCGCGATAGCCGAAGCTGTCGCGGTCGACGCATGCGTCGCGACATCATCGTGACCCACAGGCCGGTCGCGATCTCAGCCGAGAGGGTCCAGTACAGTCCTCCAAGGGACCACTCCAAAACCAATACAAATTGCATCCAAAGGGGAGGGGAGCATGGGAAACACTAGGAAAGCATGTAAACAAACCAAACCACCCTCACACCCCACGAATCATGCGTTATACATGGAGATCTACACTCAAAGGAAACCTCTCCAACGACATGGATATCACGCCCCACAAGCCCAATACCATGAAGAAACAAGGACCTCAAGGGGGAGGGGAGCATGCTAGAACGAGAGGAAGACAAGGGGTCCCTATCTCAAAGAGTTAGAGCCAACTTGTTAGCGCCTTCACGTCGAAATGGCCACCTCCTCATCGCTCCTAGCACAACACGGACGCTGCATACACGAATGTGGCGTCACCTCCTCGCTAAGAACACCCAAGAATCGTCGGAGAAGCAAAGGGGCTCCGAGGAGGAAGACGAAAGAAGAAGAAGAAGAAGAAGAAGAAGAAGAAGAAGAAAAAGAAAAAGAAGAAGAAGGAAGGAGAGAGGGGGAAAGGGGTCGCCTGCCTCGGTTTTGAACCGATGGGCCCAGAGACACAACGGGCCGGGCCGGCACGACAACAACCATGTTGCGATCGTCCTGCAGGTCATGACCATGTTGCGATCGCCTACCCCAGCGTAACACCAAAAGAGGTCAAATCTCAAAGACCAGGAAAACCATAATGCGACGGCCTATCAGGTCGTGTCAACACTGTATGCACCTGACACCCGACAAAGCCGTTCTGACACAAAGGACAGTGGTCAGAACGAAATTGCATCGCCTTCAGACACCGTGACAAGAACGCGACGCCTACCCCCATCATGACCAGAACGCGACGGCTAGGTGTGCCGTGACCAAAAGCATGTCGCGACCGGCTCCTCTGGCGCGACAATGTCGCGCCCAGGGGGTCCGTTGCGACTAAGAGGACGAGGCCAAGGGCCCAAGAGGGCCGTGTCTTACAGTCTCTCTTTCTTTTCTTAATCTAACTGATCTCTCTTTCTCTTATCATCTATTTGTTCTTTTTTCAAAAAAACCTCTTTAACTATCTCTCTCTCATATCCTCTCCTTGTTTAATCTTTCTTTAATCTCTCTCCACTCACTGTCGTTCTATCATCTATCTTTCTCTTCTTTATTTTTAAATTGTTTTCTTCCATCTTTCTTTCTCTCCTATGTATCTATTCTCTTTTATTTATTTCCTCCTCTTTCTACCAATCTCTCTCTTCTCTATTTTTATCTTCTTTATTTATTTATTTTCTCCTCTTTCTACCTATCTCTCTCTTCTCTATCTATCTTGTGAAATACTTAGCGTACTTTCATATTGCACTTGAGTAGGCAACAAGTCCATGTGACATCCAACAATTGTGTTGTCACTTTATCACTCCCCATATGAGGGGTGTCACATATACTATTATCTAATCATATTGCACTTAAAGTGCAATATAAAAGCGCACTAAGTCTTTCTCATATATCTTTCTTTTCTTTACTTATGTATTTCCTCCTCTTTCTACCGATCTCTCATTTCTCTTCTATCTATTCCTTTCTTTTTATTTATTTCTCTCTCTCTCCATCCATCTACCCTTTTTTAAAAATTTTTTTAACCCTTCTCTCTCCACCGATTTCTCTCTTTTTAAATTTCTTTTCCTCTCATCATCTCTCTCTTATCATCTTTTACAATATTTTATTTTATTTTTTTATTGATCTCCCTTTTCTTACAATCTCTCTCTTTCTTCGCTGCCTCCTTTTACCAAGCTGAGGGCCGCCATATACAATTAAATTCAAAACAATATCATGCAAGCCATGCAAATAAATCATGCCATGAAATGAAGTCAACGTGACAAAAATCTCTCTTATATTATTTAGTTTAATTCATCCTAGCACATCTCACCATGTTGAGATCTCCACTAAAGTGCACACTTGCACATCATACAATCTTGTAATCATACGCAACATGAATGTTTCTTACCTATGTCTTTAGGGGTTTAAAAGCCAAACAAGGTGAGTTCTACTCTATATGCTTATCTTCTTTATTTCTCTTTGAGCATTTGATACTACACCACATTGGCTAATCATTTGTTCTATCTTTGTGTTCTTTTTCAAGGTAATCAAATTGAAGAAGCCTTCTACCACAACCGGTCGTGTTTGTAGAAGAAGATAAGAACCTTATCATCTCAATCTCCCTGCTAAAGGTACTTTTTGCGATCACTTATTATTTGCACTTGCTGTATTTCTTTATTCATACTCCTTCGACACCCACGTATGTCTGGCGATCACAATCACATCAAGGAGTTATGCTCCATCTTTCTCTTTATTTTCTCATATTTTCTTCATGGAGACTTGAGTCTTTTTAAGATGAGAGTCAGGATCTACACCTATAGGGTTGATAGCAACCCCGATTGCCATTAACCCAGGATAAACGACACAATCCCTACCGTCTACCCCAAGTAGATGTTAGTGTCAACTGTCGTTAACCTCACATTGACAACAAGGAACCTTGCCGTCAAGTTCCTTCTGAAGAGCTTGACATCGACAACCCTTGACGTCAAGTTCTTCAACTTTCAGCAGTTAATACGGCCTAGGCCGCTCCCCAGGGCAATCCAGCCCCAAACCCACACAATATGATGATGGGAAACGCTTCCCCTCATCAATCAACACCAGTGTAAGCCAGAAAACAACGATCCAACTATTAAATCAATAATTACACCCTCAAAACCTGGCATGGAGAAACCTTCCTTAAAACCTCGATTTACACACAAATCACATGCATTTCATGCTCTCAACAAAGCCAAGAAAATGTTTAAGGGTAGGATCCCTACCTTACAATGACAAAAACCTCAAGAAAAACCTCAGAATCGCGCCGATCCCCCAAGCACACCCCACGAGGTCGATCCTTCAAAACCGTCATTTCCTCGCCTAGTCCAAAGCTGCCACGTGCACCATGACCTCCCCACGAGCTCCCGTCAGCCGCCGGAAGAGGTGGAGAAGGAGAGAGGTGAAGGTTGAGGTGTGGAAGGGGAGAAAAAAGGTGGAAGAAGGGGGCCTCGGGTTGCCTTATAAAAATAGGCCCGACACAGGTTGACCTCAACATAGGTTGTCGTCAACCGCACTGCCCAGAACTTGACGTCAACATTAATTATCGTCAAGTTCAACATTCAGAAAATTCTAGAAACATGGGTAGATGACAACATCGATTGCCATCAAGACCAGGTTGACGGCACACAACGCCGCCGTCAACACAATGTTGACGTCAAGCTCCCTTGACATCAACCAACCACTATTCTAGAAAGGCCTATTAAGGGTCCAACAAGGTCCATGGCCTTACATAATCGGTCGATCAATTCTTGCAATTCGGTCGTCCGATTTCCTAACTATTGCAGTACCAAATGATACTGGCTAGGTCGATCGATCAATTCCCCTGGGTCGGTCGACCGATTCCCTGCAAAAGTACAGAAATCAAGTCAGTTCGAATTCTAACACCTGAAAAGATTAAACACTCCTTAGCCCTTTGTTTGTGAACTCTTGACACCATGTAAGCCTTGTAGGGCTCATTTGCATATGAAACTAAACCAAAGTAAATTGATCATGAGTATCTTACATAAGTCCAATAAAATCCATAAAATACTCATAGTCATATGCTTCAACACAAACTCATTATGTTAACCTCAAAACATCATATTACGCATGGAGACAACATGGTATGGGCAAGGGAGCAAGCAAAGAATGCACATGGTCAACTATGACCAAATATGTTGGCTGAAATTAGGAGTGTTGGCCCACGATAGTAAGGCAACAATCACCTAGAGGCACGGGGGAGTGGGGGTGAATACGTAGGTTCCGTAGAAATTAACACTTAAAAACAAATCTTTGATGCATAAGTGATTAGTTAGCAATGAGAATTAGGCAAAAAACAAATTAGAGGACAACAACATAATGGACACAAGATTTATCTTTGTTCTGCCCTTCCCAAATGGAAGTCCTACATCCATACCCCAAATAAATCTTGATATTTCACTAATTGAGGTACAATCCCCGTAAGGAAATACAACGCCCAGCAGAGCTGGTCCTCCCTTCTACACAAGGGGAAAAACACCCAGCACCCTAGATGGTCTTCTTCTCTTTCCAGGCAAGAAGGAAGCCCACTTCATTTACAGGTTTAGAAACAAACTTATTGGAACAAACCTCAGCGAGGTTCTATTAGTACAAACCCCAGTTGATCTTCTCGTACAAGGGAAAAGCACCCAACAACTAACTAGTCTTCTCTTCACCTCGGAAGAGGAACAACCACACTGTTCTTTAGTAAAGAATGAGCAATCTGTAGAGATCAAGTTCTCGAAATGAAGAACTTGGCTTCCTTGATCTCCAATAGCAACTTGAGAGCTAAACAAATTTACAGAAAGAATATAAGACTCTTAGGGTAGGAACTCTCTCTTAGATTTACAAATAGAGATAGAGAAAGAAAGAAGACATGAAGACTCAAATGCTTGAAGGCTTCAGATGATTTCTTTTTAGGAGCTTATGTTCTATGAATAGGCTCGAGCTCTTTCTCTCTTTGCTTTGAATGTGCGTGACATTTAGACTCCTCAATGGATGTACACTCTTTCAAAATGATCTTCAGGGCTTCTCCTTGTTATTTTGCTTCAAAGCCTTCGTCATTTTATGCATCCCTTGAGAAAGACCGCTGAGCAGATAGTCGTTAGCATTCCTTCTAACCGATGCTCTTCTTCTTCTTCTTCTTCTTCATCTTCATCTTCTTCTTCATCTTCTGCTCTGCATTGTTTCTAACGATTGATTTCATGAGTCTTAACAAATGCCAATGATTCTTCTTGTCTTGTGAGCATGTAATACTGAAAATAGGATAAACAGGAAGAAATATATGTCAGTCAATCAGCCCATACCTATGTTACCTAGTCTACATTTTTTGATGACATCATGTTGTGTTAGGTAGGAGCTTTCTGTCTAAGTAGGAAATAAGGAGACTTTCAAAGACATGCAAAAAAGTCGTTTCTTGTCAGAACCTAAAAAAGCTAAGTCATGAAAAATAATGAGTTAAAGATATGAAGACCATTTGAAATTTCAATGGCACCAAGACATGTTATTTAAAGGCAATTGAAATATATGTTCAATAATCGGAATGCTTTAATTAGTAATCGGTACATAATATAAGTACTAAACGCTTATAACACTAATCGATGTATTTGAAGTCATGTAAACACTAATCGAAATGAATATAAGTTAATTGGAGTGAGAACTGAATGTTTGTTTACCAATAAAAACAATTATAACATCAATAAAAAAGTTTTAAGTCTAATGTTCACCAATTGGAAGATTTTAAGTTAATTGTTCACCAATCAGAACAATATAACTTAAGTGTTCACTAATCGAAACATTTTAAACATAAATCAGAAGAACACTTGTTCTTCAATCGATAGAGCCTTTATTCTCCAATCGATAGAACATTGTTCTTCAATCCATATATGATTTATTCTCCAATCGATAGAGGCTTCTTCAGCAATCGATGTAGCACTTGGTCTCCAATTTATACACATTGAACTATAATCGATATGAACTTTTAGTGCATTTCTTTTTACAACGATAGAATTATCATATAAAATATATTTAAATATATTATTCAATATATTAATGATATTCAAGAGTGAAAAATATTATTAAATAACTTTTTGATATTCATGAGTTTTAGTTGGTGAAAGAGATAAATACATGAGAGTGGTTCAACAATCTCCCCCATTTTGGTGATGACAAGACGTATAAGAATTTTCTAATACAATCATTGATCAGAAAATTCAGAGATAAAATATTCTCCCCCTTTTCATCAATAACCAAAAAAGAAGTTTCTTGCCATTAATATTCTCTTCTTTTCAGTTTGAGTAGAGACTTCTTACCATTTTTGACAGGGAGTGGTTTAACAATGAAGGTAGTATCTCCCCCCTTTATGGCTTAGGATCTGACTGGCTTTCTCTGAATGTGATGTTTTCCTTGAATTGTTATTTGGTAGATCTTCATACATTCTCTTTATCAGTCGACCAATTTAACACCATCTATCGACATGTGAACCAAAAAGTCAACTTATGCATTTTAATTGTCGACTTGTGGACATCATATGTCCAAAAAGTTGACTCACACATTTTAGTTGTCGACTTATGAACATCATTTGTCGACATGTCCTCCATGTGTGTAGACTTACGCACTTTAGCTATCGACTCCTTCTTATTAGATTACCATATGTTGGTGCTTGTCTTGATTTTACTTGATGTCTACTTATTATATCCACTTGTTGTTGCTTGTCAGATATTCAAGAGTTCTCTGCATTGATCTTACAAAAAGAATACTTGCAAGAGACTTGTTAGTGGTACTATAAACATGATTTAAGAATTAGATTAATTTGTGACTACTCCATCTTCAGATTTGAGTGAGGTGAAGAGCCGATAGTCACCAATGCCTTGAGCATCCTTTGTCCATGATGCTCTAAGACTACCTTGCAAATTACTCATTCAGGTACACAAATCCTTTTGAGTCCTTTATGGTTAGATGCATAAAAATAACATTTAAGAATCCACATTAAGTGCTTAGTGGTGCAGGTATTTATTGAGTGGCCTAATTTACTACAGTGTGAGCAACAGTGAATATAATTTGTTTTATAGGCATGCATGCTCTTAATTTTCTCTTGTGGATGTTTGTTTAAATACATGTTTTTTAGAAATCTTTTCTTATGAGGCACATCATTTTTTGTTTCTTTTACAAATTTTGGCATTAGATATTTATCTGGATATTTAACTTCTTTTTCAGGAGGTTTATATCCAAATCCTTGTTTATTATTGTCATACTTTTAGTCTTTTAGACAAAGAGCAAGAAATGTTTTCCATTTTGTTAATCTTTTGACAGATTCGTTTAAGTATGTATTTTCTTCAGTTAGAGATTTTAGTTTTTCTTCCGGCTCTAATACTTATTGTTCTTGTTCTTTAAGTTTTCACATAAAAGATCATTATTGTGCTTACTTCCTTCAACTAAGTTTCCAATTGTTCCATTTTGGATTTAAGATCAGAATTAGTAATTTCTAAATAAGCAAAAATATTTTAAAGAAATTTTAGTTCTTTTACAATAACTGTGTGTTTTTTATAAAGCTCATTGAAATTTTCTTCTAAATCATTTGAATCTGAACATTACAATAATTAAGAGATAACTTAGATTGTACCCATCTAGTCTTGCCATGAGGGCTAGATTCACTTGCTCATTTTCAGATTCTGAACTTGATGAATCTGTAGAGGAGATTTCTTCATTGTCTCATTTAGCTGCCATAGCTTTCCTCTTGAATTTCTTGTGTTTTTCATCTTTTCTCTACTTTTTATTGGAATTTTCTTATTGACTAGTTTTCTTGAGCCTTTTACAATCTGACCTTTGATGTCCGGACTGCTTACATTCATAGCAGAGTGGTTTTTTTTTCTTTTTCTCTTTCGTCTGGATCATTCTTAATCTATTCTTCTTCTTCTTCGTCTTGAGAATTTTCTAAAGCTTTGATATAATTTTATCTACATCGCTATCTTCAGATCCTGTATTTTTTGAACTACAAGAAGAGGTGGTGGAAGTAGGAGCTATGACTTTAAAAGTATTAGTAAATATTTTATTAGAAGAGATTTCAGATAATCTTTCCATGTTGATCTCATGTGCCATTAATGATTCTATAAGCTTTTCTATCGACATGGTTGCTAAGTCATTAGCTTCTTCAATTGCGGTTACTTTAGGAGTCCATTGATTTGAAAGAGATCTTAATGTTGGCCCTTTTAGTACGGCAACAAGCTAACTAGAGGGGGGGTGAATAGGTTTTCTGAAATCTAAAATACAGAAACTTAAACACTTGAAAGTTTGGTTAGTTTAGTGTGATAAAGAGTAGCAGTGCGGAATCAAATAAACAATCACACAATAACACAAGAGATTTATCCTGGTTCGGCCCTTCCCACATAGAAGTCATACGTCCAGTCCCCAAGCAACCTCTTGGGATTTTACTAACCAAGGGTACAGTCCCCCTCAAGGACAATACAACACCCAGCACCCCAGCTAGTCTTCTTCTTTTTCCCAGGCAAGAAGGCAGCCCACTTCTTTTACAGGTCAAGAAGCCAACCTCATGGTACAAACCTCAGTGCGGTTCTGCTAGACACAAACCCCTAGCTAGGTTCTACACTGTATATAATCCTACAGCTAGACAAAGATCTTTCTTAGAAAAGAAAGAACACAGCTGAGAGTTGGAACAGATGAACACCAACTAAAAGAAACTCTCAGCTAAAAGACTCTCTCCCAAGATTACAAGATGCACACAGAGAGAGTGAAGAGAGGAGAAGGAGCTTGAATGCTTGAGTGCTTCAGTTGCTTGAGCACTTCTTTTTGGCTCAGGCTCTTTCTCTCTTTCCTTTGAGTGTATGTGGCGTTGAGGTTCCTCACTGGTTGTACACTCCTTCAAAGATCTTCAGGAAAGCTCTCTTTTTTTTTCCCCTTCAACCTTGCTTCATCTTTAATAAGAGAGGCTTTGAATAGATCCGTTGAAGAGATCCGTTGGAACTCTTCTACTTGTTGCTGATCTTTCTATTCTTTTTCTTCTTCAGACTGTCAGCCACTTGGTGGTCTTCGAGGTCTGTAAACATAGAAGAAAGAGTTTAGATAAAAGAGTGTTTCTATCAAAAAAGGTTCTTACCTCTATGTTACTATTGCCACCAGAAGTAGTAAGTGACCACCTTTC
Organism: Colocasia esculenta; assembly: GCA_014218235.1. Lineage (NCBI taxonomy): Eukaryota > Viridiplantae > Streptophyta > Magnoliopsida > Alismatales > Araceae > Colocasia > Colocasia esculenta. The sequence continues at coordinate 143,405,924 of CM024761.1, forward strand.
TGTCTTACAGAAGAGAAGAGATCTAGAGAGATAAAAGCAAATCTTCTGTCAGAGACATTTTTGACTTTTCATTAGGCGTCAAACATATTTGAAAGATCTGAGTATAAAGAAAATCTATGTTAACATGAAGTCGATGTTTGGACAAAATCGATGTGTCACTTACCAAATCGATGTGAGAGGTAAATCGATGTTTCACTTACCAAATCGATGTGAGAGGCAAATCGATGTTTCACTTACGAAATCGATGTTTGGAGCAAATTGATGTCTCACTTATTGAGTCGATGTGGCAACCAAATTGTTATGAAACTTATCAAATCGTTATGAAACTTATCAAATCGATGTTTTGGTCAAATCGATGTTCTTATTTAGGAAATCAATGTTTTGGTCAAATCGATGTGAGAGAGAAATCGATGTGACGATCAAATCGTTATGACACTTATCGAATCAATGTGAGAATCAAATCGTTGTTCTCACTTATGAAATCGTTATGAAAGCCAAATCGTTATTAGAGCAAATCGTTGTTCTCACTTATCAAATCGATGTTTGAAGCAAATCGATGTTTAAGTTGTAACGAATCGTTATAGCGATGAAATCGTTGTTTCACTTAACGAATTATTACACGATCAAATCATTGTGTAACTTATCAAATCGTTGTTAGTGAAATCGATGTGGCACTTCGAACAGAAATCGATGTATATTGAATAAACATCGATTTAGCATTTTAGTGCACAGAACACAATGATAATTCCATAAATTTATATTTATTAGGAAAACATGATATTAAATATATTTAATAATATTTAATTAATCATAAATTTTGTTATCACCAAAATATAAGGGTAAAATATAGGAGTGGTTCAACACTTAATATTTTTCTAACTAAATCGCCTTGGATAAAAGTTCTTCCCAATGATGCTAAGCCGTTTGTTATATCTGTAAATCTTGTATACATTTGTGTTATACTTTCATCACTTAGCATTTTGAATTGTTCATATTTAGCAACAAGAATATCTATTCCAATTTCTTTAACCTTATCAGTTCCTTCATAGGTTATTCTTAAAGAATTTCATATTTCTTTAGCAGATTTGCATGCAAAAACTCTATTAATTCCTTTTAGATAAAGCACAACATAAGTAGTTTTTATCCTTATAGTTTAATGAGATGTTTCTTTTATCTGCTAGAGACAATTCATATGAGGTTGTAGTAAGAGGGAGTTTATCATCTTCCTCTATTACTTGTGAGAGATCGAAATCTATGCCTATGATGAAGCACTCCATGCACATCTTCCAGTATGAGTAATCTTCCCCATCGAAGAAGGGAGGTCTTGTGATAGACTGTCCGTCAATGTAGCCTTGAGTTGCCATGGATCTTGCCCTTGGATCGTGAGATCTTCTTTACAGATCTTGGCTCTTATACCATTTGTTGGTATTACTGCAAGAGATCCAACTATGATTTCTTCAAGAGACCAAGACTTTGATACCACTTGTTGGCCCACAACAGCAAGGCAGTAGTCACTTAGAGGGGGGAGGGAATAGGTTCTACAAAATTTAACACTTAAAAACAAACATTTGATGCGGAAGTGATTAATTAGCAGTGAGAATTAGATAGAAAACAAACAAGAGGACAATCATATAAAGAACATAAGATTTATCTTGGTTCGACTCTTCCCAAATGAAAGTCTCATATTCAGTCCCCAAGCAAATATTGAGATTTCACTAACCGGGATATAATCCCTCCAAAGATATACAACACCCAGCAGAGCTGGTCCTCCCTTCTACTCAAGGGGAAAAACACCCAACACCCTAGCTGACCTTCTTTTCTTTCCAAACAAGAAGGAAACCCACTTATTTTATAGATTCAGAAACAAATCTACTAGAACAAACCCCAGTTCTACTCGAACAGACTCCAATTGGTCTTCCCACACACCCCGGAAGAGGAACAACCCTGCTCTTCTTTATAAAAGGAGCAACCTGTAGAGATCAAGTTCTGGAAATGAAGAACTTGGCGTGCTCCGACGACAACTTGAGAGCTAAAAAGATTTACAAAAAGAATACAAGACTCTCATGTTGGGAACTCTCTCCCAGATTTACGAAGAGACACAAAAAGAGAAAGAATATGTGAAGGCTTGAATGCTTGAAGGCTCCAGATGGTTTCTTAAGAGCTTATGTTCTATGAACAAGCTCGAGCTCTTTCTCTCTTTTCTTTGAGTGTGTGTCGTTTAGGTTTCTCACTGGATATACACTCTTTCATAAAGATCTTCAGGGCTTCTCCTTGTTCTTCTGCTTCAAAGCCTTCATCCTTTTATGCATCCCTTGAAGAAGATCGTTGAGCAGATAGCCGTTAGAGTTCTTTCTAGACGATGCTCTTCTTCTTCTTCTTCTTCTGCTCTGCTTTTGTTTCTAATGGCTGCTTTCATGAGTCTTAACAAATGCCAAGGATTCTTCTTGTCCGGTGAGCATTTAATGTTGGAAATAGGATAAACATACAGAAAGATATGTCAGTCAGTTAGTCCATACCTCTGTTACCTAGTCCACATGTCCTGCTAACATCTTGCTGTGTTAGGTAGGAACTTTTTTTTTTAGCATGAAAGAAGAAGACCTTCAAAGACATGCAAAAATGTCATTTCTTGTCAGAACCTATAGAGCCTAAGTCATGAAAAATAATGAGTTAAAGATATGAAGGCCATTTGAAATTTCATTGGCGCCAAGACGTGTTATTCAAAGACGATTGAAATATATGCTCAATAATAGATACAAAATATAAGTACCAAGCACTTATAACACCAATCAATGTATTCGAAGTCATGTAAACACTAATTGGAATGAATATAAGTAAATCGACGTGAGAATTGAATGTTTGTTCACCAATTGAAACAATTATAACATCAATCAGAATGCTTTAAGTCAAGTGTTCACCAATCAAAATATTTTAAGTCAATTGTTCACTAATCGGAATAATATAACTTAAGTGTTCACTAATCGAAACATTTTAAACACCAATCAGAATAACACTTATTCTTCAATCTATAGAAACTTAACATCGATCGATATGGTCTTTATTCTCCAATCGATATGTGATTTGTTCTCCTATTGATGGAGGTTTCTTCAGCAATCGATGTAGCATTTGGTCTCCAATCGATACACGTTGAACTGTAATTGATATAGACTTTTAGTGCATTTCTTTTTACAGTAATAGCAATTATCATATAAAATATATTTAAAATATGATTAAATATATTAATGATATTCAAGAGTGAAAAATTATTGTTAAATAATTTTTTGATATTCATGAGTTTTAATTATCATCAAAATAAATAGATAAATATATGAGAGTGGTTCAACAAGGAGGAAGACTTGGAATTGAGAAGCTTACTGACTAGAATAAGGCACGTCTTGTGAAGCGACTATGGTTTATCATACAAGGTGTACCTTCATTATGGAGTAGTTGGATCCATCACAAACATCTTTCTAAGATAAGTATATATGGGAAGTACAAATCAAGAATGAGTTCTCATGTGGTTGGAAAATTAAGTCTGCTCCGTGTAAGAGATTGGCTAAGACTACAGGTTCAATTTGACATTGGGAGTGGATCAGGCACCAATCATTGGTATGATTCGGGTCCAATGGATTCTGCTAGCTCCTTGTTCTTCTAAGATGAGGAATTTATGGTTGGTCCTTAGTAGCATCCCAAAAAGTAATGGGGGAGAATCTTTGAATGAAAACATTAAGTTTAAATTTCAACTTTTTGTTGATAATCTTTGCAGACATACATCAGAGACTGTATGGAGACATGTCTCCTTCTAGCATCTGACAAGAAAGGAGAAAGGAGGATTTAAAATATTTAACATTAGGACGGGGTGTAAGGACAAAGGCATTTTATTTACATATTACAATACTAACGTAGTTATGATTAATGATCTGTTGACATACAACTATGGTTCGTGTAGTTAAGACCTATTTTACATCTTACTAATATTGTACAAACTTACATAAGGAGAATCTTTGACATGCTGCAATACATATCATTGGTTTTATTGATCTGTTTCTGAATGTTAATGTAAGTGAAGTGGCGTTAAGCATGATAAGTTATTAGTGTAAAATAATATAAGAAAAGTTTAGTGCCCTTAATGAGGGTAATAAATATGATGTGGATTGTTTGACAAATAAAATTATTAGTCGAAAGAGAGAGAGAGAGAGAATATTCTATTGGTTGAAAGAGAGAGATCATTCTCTTTCATTCAACTAATATAATTATTCACCAAATAATCTACATCGCTTTTATTACTCTTCTTAGAGGGTACTAAATATTTCTCAAATAATATTTTACACTTTTTTATTTATCAAATAGACTAATGAGTTATTGCTAATTTATTTATTCATGTATCCTTAGATTCAAACAAATAAACAACAAAAGAGATTGCGTAATTCATGTTTAAATCAAAATTGAAGGAGAAAATTTACTGCATGAGAAAAAACTAGGGAACATGGAGTTTCTTCTTATTAACGGTTTTGACCATACAAGTGAATGGTCAATTCATCATCAAGACCTAGACCAAGATGATCATGTATTTGAAGGTGAAAATATCGCATAGGTCTGAAGCCATTAATGTTGGTGATACAATTGAAGGTTCAGGACATGGTGATACTAATGAGTAATGAGAATGATGTGTATGGTGAAGATTTTGATGAATATAAGAAATTGTTGATGATCAAACAAACAATGAGGATTAGAGAAGATGGGATCAATCTTTTTGATGTTTGATACTTTTACTCTCATTTAGAGAGACATCCACTAACCTAAGTTTTTGGATGATATTTGATATATCATTTTGTATGATTCAAGGTCTAGGACCTACATTGGTTAAAATGCTCATTAGTGGATATTTTTTTGTCAATACCATGTTAAATGCTTATTTTTAGATAATTCATGTTTAATAAACCACATTTTTCATTGCCTTGAACTCGAATCTTTTGCATATATTATGCATATGACATCTACATTCTACCATTTTGGGAATAAGTATGTCTTTTAAATCAAGTCTTTTAGTTCAATTAAATTATTTCTTATGACACTAGTGTCTTTTAGGTATGAGATATATAGATCTTAAAATTGTCATTAGTAGGAGGCATGCATAACAAACATAAAAATAATTTTAGGGATAAAAACAAATTGGACTTGAGGCACCGACTTACCGCCTAGTCAATCTGATTAGGTAGAGAGGGGTTCATCCTATCTTGCCTAGTCCTTTTTAAAACATTAATAACAATTTATAGAGAAATATGTGCAATACTATACATTTTATGTGCATTAATATGTTAAAAGTGAACATTGAGAGTTGAAAGACAATTCTCCACGGGGAGAATTAATTGTTGGTCCCTAGCAGGGATCTGACATTATTTTTAGGTCCCTGTCAGGTTTTTCTGCGCCGTCCAGTCCCTACTTTATATATGATTTATTTTTAGGTCCCTACCATTAACCCTCCGTTATCCCCCCCAACAACTGTTTCACCTGCGAAATTGTGTAATTGCGTAATTACATACTTACAAAGTTACATGTGTAACTGCGTAAACAATTCAAGTGACCCCACTAAATAAATTTTCTTCTGTTGTGTCGTTTCTAGTGGCATTTCGTAAGATGGAAACAAACTTGCATAACATGATGATATAGACTTCAAAATTTCATAACTAATTTTACAAATTGCCTCAAAGAGTGGACATCATGTTAGGCTCGTGGGTTCGAGTCTCCTCACCCCTTATAGGCCACAACTATAGGGCGAGGCCCAATAGAAGCCCACTCCGGCCCCTACAAGTTATTGGGCTGATCAATTGGACTTTTAATGGGACAACCAGACTTTCTCCTTTATAGCTATTGTTATCATTCTCACAATCTTTATTTCATGGGTTATGCAGTAAAACATTAACTATATACACATCTCTTAATTGGTATATCACTTATCAATGATGAAAAATATTGTATGATCATGTAATATGTAGATTCTTATAAACTAAAACTTATCTAAATATTGTTGCAATTGAAATTATTCTATATTTTACTTGTAACTTTTAAATTTCCAAATTTGTACTAGCTATCTAAATGTGGTTTAGTAGATCATATGACTATGTAAATTTTGTATCTATAATCAATTTCATGTCTAAAGATATGAAGTTTCACATCATTCCTCACATGTTTGACAAAACTAAGACATCAAAGACAAGAATTTTCAAAAGAGACTTCCAAATCTTATCTATTGACGATCTGATAGTGCTATGCCCCTACAAAACAATTAGAGATAAAAAAAATCATGGCCAAAATGAGTCACACACATAATCAATATGATAAATATTTGATACGATAAGATAAAATAAATATTTCACAAGTACGTAGCAAATAGATTAACGATGGTTAAAGAGAAAAAAATATAGACCATTGTAAAATGGTGAGTGAATATTTCATTTTAGACCGATGCCTAAGGCCCCCCCACCCCCACACTAGCCCTCCACCCCCTCAGCGGTCGCCCCCCACCCATTGTTGCCCCCCCCCCCCCCCCCAGCCTCACCACTGTCGCCCCCCACCCCACCGTCGGCCTCCCCCCCCCCCCACTGCTTCGACTACCTCCCCCCCCCCCCCAAACCACACACACCCACCCCACCCCCGTCGGGTACCCCCTCCCCCAATAGCCTCCCCCCATTGACATCGCGAGAGATAGATAAAGAGAGAGAGAGAGCTTACCATCAGAGGCAGCGGTGACAGGCACGATGGCGGCGGCGGCGGTAGCGGCTCCCACGGGACGGCGGCTCCCACGAGCACGACTCCGGCGGTGAACAGGGGCGCAACGGCGGCGGAGGCTCCCACGAGCATGATGGCGGTGGCGATCGAAGCAACGACAGCAGCATCAGTTGATCCAGTGAGAGTGCGAGCGAGAGAGAGAGAGAGAAGAACCAGAGAGGGAAAGAGAGAGAAGAGAAGAAGAACAACGGGGGGAGGGGGAAGCACGGAAATAGCAACTGAATAATTCGATCTCTATTCAGCCTCAAAGACCACAAACATTTGCGACCGAACTATGATCAGTCACAATTCGGTCTCCAATTTGTGACGAAATTGTGACAAAAAACTTTCGGTCGCAAACTCCCTAAACCAACGGCGCCAAACAAAATAAGTTAGCAACTGATTAAAATTAGTTACTATTCGGTCTCAAATCTGAGATCGAATAGTGACTGATGAATGTTCGGTCGCAAAGTTTTAGTCCCAATGACGTCGAAGAAAATAAGTTAGCAACTGATTATAATCGGTCACTATTCGATCTCCGATATGAGACCGAATTTTGACCGAAAAAGTTCAGTCGCTATATAAAAATATTTAGCATATTAAGTGTTAAAAATGATGACCAAATATTTTTTGTCACTATTCAGTCTTAGATCTGAGACCAAATAGTGACTGAAGATATTTCGGTCACTAAATGCAAATATCAGTGATCGAACAGTTTCAGTCACTATTCGGTCTCAAATCCCAGACCCAATAGTGACCGAAGTATCCGGTCTCAATTGCGGTATCTAATTCTGCTTTTTTCTTGTAGTGGATGCTCCTCTTCTTCTTCTTCTTCTACTACTACTTTGCTTTGTTTCTAACGACTGCTTTTATGAGTCTTAACATATGCCAATGATTCTTCTTGTCCTGTGAGCATTTAATGCTAGAAATAGGATAAATAGAAAGAAATATATGTTAGTCAGTCAGTCCATACCTCTGTTACCTAGTTCACATTTCCTGCTAACATCTTGCTGTGTTAGGTAGGAGCTTTCTGTTTGAGCAGAAAAGGAGACCTTCCAAGACAGGCAAAAAGGTTGTTTCTTATCAGAACCTACAGAGGCCAAGTCATGAAAAATAATGAGTTAAGTATATGAAGGCCATTTGAATTTTCATTGGCACCAAGACATGTTATTCAAAGACAATTGAAATATATGTTCAATAATCGATATGCTTTAGCCAGTAATCAGTTCAGAATATAAGTATTGAACACTTATAACACCAATCGTTGTATTTGAATTCATATAAACACTAATTGGAATGAATATAAACTAATTGGAGTGAGAACTGAACATTTTGTTCACCAATCAAAACAATTATAACATCAATGAGAAAGCTTTAAGTCAAGTGTTCACCAGTCGGAAAATTTAAGTCAATTGTTCACCAATCGAAATAATATAACTTAAGTGTTCACTAATCGAAATATTTAAACACCAATCATATATAAGAACGCTTATTCTTCAATCGATAGAAATTTAAACATCAATCGATAGAGCCTTTATTCTCCAATCGATAGAACATTGTTCTCCAATCGATATGTGATTTCTTCTCCAATCGATAGAGATTTCTTCAGTAATCGATGTAGCACTTGGTCTCCAATTGATACACATTGAACTGGAATTGATATAGACTTTTAGTGCATTTTTTTTACAACGATAGAATTTATCATATAAAATAACTTTAAAAATATTATTAAATATATTAATAATATTCAAGAGTAAAAAATATTATTAAATAAAATTTTAATATTCATATTTTTAATTATCATCAAAATAAATAGATAAATATATGAGAGTGGTTCAACAAGGAGGAAGACTTGGAATTGAGAAGCTTACTGACTAGAATAAGGCACGTCTTGTGAAGCGACTATGGTTTATCATACAAGGTGTACCTTCATTATGGAGTAGTTGGATCCATCACAAACATCTTTCTAAGATAAGTATATATGGGAAGTACAAATCAAGAATGAGTTCTCATGTGGTTGGAAAATTAAGTCTGCTCTGTGTAAGAGATTGGCTAAGACTACAGGTTCAATTTGACATTGGGAGTGGATCAGGCACCAATCATTGGTATGATTCGGGTCCAATGGATTCTGCTAGCTCCTTGTTCTTCTAAGATGAGGAATTTATGGTTGGTCCTTAGTAGCATCCCAAAAAGTAATGGGGGAGAATCTTTGAATGAAAACATTAAGTTTAAATTTCAACTTTTTGTTGATAATCTTTGCAGACATACATCAGAGACTGTATGGAGACATGTCTCCTTCTAGCATCTGACAAGAAAGGAGAAAGGAGGATTTAAAATATTAACATTAGAACGGTGTGTAAGGACAAAGGCATTTTATTTACATATTACAATACTAACGTAGTTATGATTAATGATCTGTTGACATACAACTATGGTTCGTGTAGTCAAGACCTATTTTACATCTTACTAATATAGTACAAACTTACATAAGGAGAATCTTTGACATCCTGCAATACATATCATTGATTTTATTGATCTGTTTCTGAATGTTAATGTAAGTGAAGTGTCGTTAAGCATGATAAGTTATTAGTGTAAAATAATATAAGAAAAGTTTAGTGCCCTTAATGAGGGTAATAAATATGATGTGAATTGTTTGACAGATAAAATTATTAGTTGAAAGAGAGAGAGAGAGAGAGAGAGACTATTCTATTGGTTGAAAGAGAGAGATTATTCTCTTTCATTCAACTAATATAATTACTCGCCAAGTAATCTACATCACTTTTATTACTCTTCAGGGCACTAAACTTTCCTCAAATAATATTTTACACTTTTTTGTTTGTCAAATAGACTCATGAGTTATTACTAATTTATTTATTCATGTATCCTTAAATTTAAACAAAGAAACGAAACCACTTAGAGCAAAAGAGATTGAGTAATTCATGTTTACAATCAAAACTGAAGGAGAAAATTTACTACATGAGAAAAAACTGGGGAACATGGAGTCTCTTCTTATTAACGGGTTTGACCATACAAGTGAATGATCAATTCATGATCAAGATCTGGACTAAGATGATCATGTATTTGAAGGTGAAAATATCACATAGGTATGAAGCCATTGATGCTAGTGATATAATTGAAGGTTCAGGACATGGAAGAATAGAAATTAAAAGACCCTGTTAAAAAAATAGAAATTAGAAGAAGTGAAATTGTATACACAAGAAAAAAGATAGCTCCAAAGATAGACGATGAGGAAGAAGTGTCATGTTAAAATGAAACTTCTACTAATGAGTAATGAGAATGATGTTTATGGTGGAGATTTGGATGAAGATAAGGAAATTGTTGATGATCAAGCAAACAATGAGTATTAGAGAAGATGGGATCAATCTTTTTGATATTTGATAGTTTTACTCTCATTTAGAGAGACATCCACTAACCTAATTTTTTGGATGATATTTGATAAATCATTTTGTATGGTTCAAGGTCTAGGACCTACATTGGTTAAAATGCTCGATATTGTATATTTTTTGTCAATACCATGTTAAATGTTGTTTTTTAGATAATTCATGTTTAATAAACCACAATTTTCATTCTTCGTTGCCTTGAACTCAAATATTTTGCTTATATTATGCACATGACATCTACATTCTATCATTTTGGGAATAAGCATGTCTTTTAAATCAAGTCTTTTAGTTCAATTAAATTATTTCTCACGACACTAGTGTCTTTTAGGTATGAGATATATAGATCCTCAACATTGTCAATTGTTGACCAACTTAACAAGACTAACCTAGAAGGGGATGAATAGGTAATTTGAAAACTGAAATAATCACAACTCGAAAATATTTAGTTAGTATAAATAAGCATGTTCAGTGAAAATTAAAGGCACGGAAGCAAACACACAAGGAACACAGAGATTTATCTTGGTTAGGTCCTTCCAAATGGAAGTCCTACGTTCAGTCCCTAAGTAAACTCTTGGGATTTTACTAACCAATAGTATAATTCCCCTTAAGGACATACAACACCCAACTCTTGCTGGTCTTCTTCTCTTTACCGGGTAAGAAGACAACCCATTTATTTTACAGGCTCAGAAACAAACATGTTGGAACAAATCCCAGCGTGGTTACACCATCAGACACAAGTTAGTCTTCTTCTCTTCCGTATAAGAAGGCTACCCACTTCTCTTACAGGTCAAGAAGCCAACCTCCTGGTACAAACCCCAGTGCGGTTTTTCCCTTAACACAAGGGGAACGCTTGCACTGCAAGCCTTCTCTTCCAACTGAAGAGGAACACTTATGACCACAGAAGTTAGGACCTAAAGTCTCTAGATCAAGCTCAAGATAAACAAAGAAATGTTTGATATGAGATTGAGCCTAAGAAGGAAAAAGTTCACAGAAAAAGACCTTCTTAGGCTAAACCCTCAGCTCTCTCTCTCTCTCTCTCTCGATTATACAAAGACACATATAAAGAGAATGAGGAAGAAGGAAGACAACTTGTATGCTTCGACTAGAATGGCTCGAGCTCTTCCTTTCTTACTTTGAGTGTGTTTGGAATTGGATGCTCACTAGATGTACACTCATTGAATGATCTTCAGTTTTTTCTCTCTTGTTTTTTTCCCCATATTTTTGCTTCTTCCTTTTATGGAGCAGCTTGAAGAGATACGTTGACAGATGGCCATTGGAGTTTCTTAGCTCTCTTTCTCTCGAGTCTAACAGCTTCCTTCTTCTGCCTACTCGCTACTTGGAATGGAGGAAGATGTTCCAACTCGTGTGTACATCCAAAGATGTTAGTGATGACTAAACTTTCCTCATATAAATTAATTCACTTATTTATATATTAATTTTGATGATTAACAAAACATTACTAATGAATTACTTGAGCCCTGAGGACAGGAAACAAAAGTAAAAGAAAGTTCAAGACAATCAGGTAAGACTTTCATTTCATAATTCTTCCCAAGTCATTGCATCGACTTCTTCATACTTCATATCGACTTCTATTGATAATCAGAACGATTCCTTTAAAAGCATATCGATTTCAAAAGAATTATCATAACGATTTCCCTTCTGGCTGAAAAGTCATGTTGTTTCAATCAAGTCGATGCCGTAACGATTCTGTAAGTCATCGCAACGACTTCTTCAGAAAGCGTAACGACTTGCTCGCCGTAACGATTCTATAAGTCATCGCAACGACTTCTTCAGAAAGCGTAACAACTTGCTCGCCGTAACGATTCTGTAAGTCATCGCAACGACCTCTTCAGAAAGCGTAATGACTTGCTCGTCACAACGACTCCATAAGTTATCGTAACGATTCTTTTAGAGCCCGCAACGACTTGCTCGTCACAACGACTTCATAAGTTATCGTAACGATTCCTTTAGAGCCCGCAACGACTTGCTCGTCACAACGACTCCATAAGCTTTCATATTGATTTCTTCATAAACACAACAATTTGCATATCATAACGATTTGTTAAGTGTTTCATGTCGATTTCTTCAGAAACACAACGATTTGCATCTCATAACGATTTGTTTAGTGTTTCATATCAATTTCTTCAGAAACACACGATTTGCATCTCATAACGATTTGTTAAGTGTTTCATATTGATTTCTTCAGAAACACAACGATTTACATCTCATAACGATTTGTTAAGTGTTTCATATCGATTTCTTCAGAAACACAACGATTTGCATCTCATAATGATTTGTTAAGTGTTTCATATCGATTTCTTCAGAAACACAACGATTTGCATCTCATAACGATTTGTTAAGTGTTTCATATCGATTTCTTCAGAAATACAACGATTTGTATCTCACAATGATTTCATAAATGCTTATAACGATTTCATAAGTCATAAAGGCATCGGCTTTATTCATATCGATTTCATTATTATATCAACACTCTTTGATATACGTTGAATAGTCAAAGTCGTATCTCGTCTGTTGACTGCTATGCATTCAATGCACTCTGAACGTATCTCTCATGCATGCAGACGATATCTTCCACCATTGTGCCATTCTGTCTACATCTTTATTTTGACAGAAAGGAGCTTTGCTAAAACTAGCAATATCTTTTCCAAACTGTGACTAACGATCAACGACAGCCCTAGCTGTCTCCTATTTATTGCTGACATGCTTGCAGATACCTGACAAGATTTATCTGTACAACGTTGGACACAAAAGATACAAGATATCAAACATTTCTTTGGCGTGTACTAAAGGATAAAAGACTGAAGATCAGAAGCTTCCTTGCAGACCAGTCTAACGTACACTAGGATGAGAGACAACGGATCTTTAACGTTCAAATTTCAAGTAGAAGCTTAAATACAAGACTCAAGACTGAGAAGGATAATACTTTTGAAGCATATTATTCTGAAAGAAAGCATCGACAATCCTTCAAGTCTTCTGTGATTCAAACTAGAGCGAAGCACTCTATTCCAATCCATCCTTAGCTCTCAGTGTTCAAGAAGAAATTCCTGTGAGAGCCAGTGTAGTCTTTGGAGAGAAACCAGTGTTAAAATTCCTTCTCTCTCGAGGCTTGTTTGCTTCAGATTGTAGCTGTTTGAGCTAGTTCCTGAAGCTTGTTCTACACTTCTTTTTATTAGTTGTGTTCCCTTCAGGGTGAAGGAAGACCTGGTGGTATCCAGGGTGGTTGTTTTTCCCTTCAGGTTGAAGGAAGACCAGTTGAGGCTGGGTGTAAGGATCCGTGAGGGGGATAGTACCCTTGATAGTGAAATCCTGAGGTATTGCTCAGGGACTGGACGTAGGTCTCCTGTGGAGAGGAGTTCCGAACCAGGATAAAAATCCTTGTGTCTTGTGGTTGTGTTTTGTGTGTTTGCTGTCTCATTTCTTCTAACTCTAACCTTCGTTTAAGTTGTTGTGTAATCCTTTTAGTGAACATGTATTAATCAAAGATCAAATTTTTAATAACCCATTCACCCCCCCCCCCTCTGGGCCAGCTAGCTGGGCAACAAGTGGTATCAGAGCTAGTCTCTTCGACAAAGAAGAAGATCCAACGATCTGAAGAGTAAAGATCCATGGCAGCCCAAGGTAACTTCGAAGGTCAGTCAGTCAACAGACCTCCTATGTTTGATGGAGAAGATTATACCTATTGGAAAACAAGAATGGAGTACTTTCTACAAGGCCACGATTACATGATATGGTCCATTGTAGAAGAAGGCGATCTTCTAGTCACCAATGCAAAGGCTCAGTGGACAGATGAAGACAGAAGAAAAATCTCCTTAAACTGCAAAGCCAAGAGCATCCTGTGGTGTGCCCTCAGCAAGAAAGAATTCAACAGAGTTTCAGCCTGCAAATCCGCAATGGAAATGTGGGAAAAGCTCAGGATTACCTATGAAGGGACAGATAAGGTGAAGGAGACAAGAATTGACATTCTTGTAACTCAATATGAAAGATTCCAGATGAAGTCAGGTGAATCCATAACCCAAATGTTTAGTAGATTCACAGATATCACAAATGGGTTGGCTGGATTAGGAAAAATCTATGCTGTACCAGATATGGTTAGAAAGATCCTCAGATCTCTGCCATCCTCATGGATTCCAAAGGTAACAGCCATTGAGGAAGCCAATGATCTAAAACAAATGTCATTGGAGAAGTTAATAGGATCCCTCATGGCTCATGAGATAAACATGGAGAGATTAGGAGAATCCTCCAGCAGAAAGAAGCAATCAAATGCTCTCAAGGTCAATGAAGACATATCAGAAGAATCACTGGACAACAGTGAAAGCAGTAAGGACAGTGATGATGAAGAAGCAATGCTGTCTCGAAGACTTCAAAGAATTCTAGCAAAGAAGAAGAAGTTCCAGTCTGGGAGAAGATTTTTTAAGAAAAATAAAGATTTCAGAAAACCAGAAATAAAGGAGTCGAAGAAAGGAGAAGTGATATGCTATGAATGTAAGAAGTCTGGACACATCAAGGCAGATTGTCCAATTCTTAAGAAGAATGATCACAAGAAGAAGGATAACTTCAGAAAATTCAAGAAGTACAAAAAGAAGGCAATGGCAGCTGCTTGGGAGAATAGCAGTGACTCAGACAGTGAGTCAAGCTCAAGCAGTGATGGAGAAGAAGCCAACCTGGCTCTCATGGCCAACACCGAAGACAAGGTAACTTCTGACTCTTCTTTTGATTCATGCAATGATTCAGATTCGGATAATCTAGAAAGTGCATTTAATGAACTTTATAATAAATATAAAGAAGTATGCAAATTATTAAAAGTCAATAAGAAAAATATCACTTGTTTAGAAAACATTAATTCAGATCTAAAAACAGAAAATGAAGAACTAGAAAAACAAATAACTGAACTTAAAAGAAGAAATAAATTGTTATGTGAAGACCTAAAAGCTAAGAATGAACAAATAACAAAATTGGAAAAACAGAAAGCACAGATGAATTAAGGAAAGAAGTTAAAAACTTAAATGAAGAAAATAATAAACTATCAAGCACACTAGAGAAATTTACTAATGGTAAAAACTCTCTAATATTAAAAGGTGCTAGAAGAGCAGGTAAGAAGAAAAATGGGTTAGGATATACACCCCCAGATAATGAAGAAACCATAGTCTACCCTAAAACATATCCAACACCAAAGTTTATACCTGAACAAGATATAGCATATAAAGCTGAGTTCAAGTATATAGAAAAGGTAACAAAATTGTCCTGCTGTGATCACTGCAACAAATTAGGACATATCGCAATAACATGCCCAACAAAACATAAAAAATGGATAATAAAAGGTAAAATTAATGATACTAACCCATCAGGACCCAAAAAAGAACTTGGGTACCTAAAACTTAATGTTTAAATTACAGGGAAACTCAAAAGCATCCAAATGGTACTTGGACAGTGGATGCTCAAGACACATGTCAGGAAACCAGAAGTTCTTTGTCAATCTCCAAGCTGAAGAGGGAACAGTTACCTATGGAGATAATGGAAAAGGCACAGTGATAGGAAGTGGGTCCGTGAACATCAAAGGAAAATCAGTTATTGAAGATGTAATGCTGGTCAAAGGATTAAAGCACAATCTCATCAGCATCAGCCAGTTGTGTGACAAAGGCCATCAGATTCAGTTCCATGAATCAAAGTGCAGTATATTAAAGGATGGAGCAGTCATATTTGAAGCATATAGAGAAAGAAATTTGTATGTTCTCTATCTCGAGGAACTCAAGGATCAAGATGTCTGTTTGGCAGCCAGCAAAGATCAATCAACTGAGCTGTGACACAGAAGACTGGGCCACTGCAACTTGGATGGATTGAACAAGCTCAGAAAGAGAAATCTAGTGGAAGGATTGCCAAAGGTCAACACAAAAATGGATAGCATCTGCAGACCTTGTGCAAGAGGAAAGCACACCAAGAGCTCTTTCAAATCAAAGACAGTAGTAACCACCTCAAAGCCATTAGAATTACTTCATATGGATCTATTCGGGCCAATGAGGACTACCAGTCTCGGAGGAAAGAATTTTGGGTTTGTCATAATTGATGATTACTCAAGATTTACTTGGGTATCCTTTCTAGAGCACAAAGATGACACCTTTGATAATTTTGTCAGCTTCAGCAAGAAAGTTCAGAAAGATCATAAGTTCACCATTATCTCTATCCGATCAGATCATGGTGGTGAGTTTCAGAATGAAAAGTTTGCAAAGTTCTGTAATGATCAAGGAATTGAGCACAACTTCTCAGCACCAAGGACACCTCAACAGAATGGAATTGCTGAGAGGAAAAATAGAACTCTTTTGGATATGGCAAGAACAATGTTATCAGAATATGACTTGCCAAGATATTTTTGGGCCGAAGCCATCAACACTGCAAGCTACATCATTAATAGGGTAATGATCAGGCCAATTCTGAAGAAGACTGCTTATGAACTCTACAAGGGAAAGAAACCAAAGATCAGTCACTTCAAAATATTTGGATGTCCTTGCTTCATCCATAACAATGAAAAAAGGGACATTGGTAAGTTAGATGCCAAATCAGATGAAGGCGTCTTTATGGGGTACACTTCTAAACCCAAAGGTTATAGAGTTTTCAATAAACACTCATTATTAATTGAACAATCCGTGCATGTTATTTTTGATGAATCTAACCCCTCCTTGAAAAAGGAAGAAATTAGTGACATTGATGATGCAGATGACTTGTCCGAAAAATTAAAGAATACCTCAATTGAGGACAAGGAAGATCCACCTCTGGAAGAACTGCAGCAGACTGAAATTCAACATGAAAATCTTCCAAAAGAATGGAGACATAAGAAAGATCACCCTCCTGAGAATATTATTGGTGATCCATCCGTAGGGTTAAGAACAAGAGGTAATGTAATTTCTTGTGATTATTTAGCTTTTGTTTCTCAAATAGAGCCCAAGACAGTCAATGAAGCTTTAACTGATGAATCATAGATAATAGCCATACAAGATGAACTAAATCAGTTCAAGAGAAACAAGTATGGTCACTTGTTCCTAGACCATCCAATCATTCAGTTATTGGCACCAAGTGGGTGTTCAGAAATAAACTGGATGAGTCTGGAGTAATCTTAAGGAACAAGGCCAGACTGGTAGCTCAAGGCTATTCCCAAGAGGAAGGCATAGATTTCGATGAAACCTATGCATCTGTGGCTAGACTTGAGGCTATTAGGATTTTACTTGCTTATGCATCTGCATTAGATTTAAAATTGTTTCAAATGGATGTCAAATCTGCCTTCTTAAATGGTTTTATCAAGGAGGAAGTGTATGTTGAACAACCTCCAGGTTTTGATGACACCGAATTTCCAAATCATGTATTTAAACTCCATAAGGCTTTATATGGATTAAAGCAAGCACCTAGAGCCTGGTATGAAAGGCTCAGTACTTTCTTATTAGATCATGGTTTCACTAGAGGTCAAGTAGATAGTACATTATTTATAAAATCTAAAGTCAAACATATACTTCTTGTGCAAATATATGTAGATGATATTATTTTTGGATCTACTGATGAATCTCTCTGCAAGTACTTTGAAAAGCTTATGCAGGGAGAATTTGAAATGAGTATGATGGGAGAGCTAAACTACTTCCTTGGATTACAAATCAAGCAAGGAAAGGAAGGCACCCACATCTGTCAAGCCAAGTACACCAAAGAGCTATTAAAGAAATTTGGTTTTGAAGGTGCGAAGCCACTGTCAACGCCAATGAGCACATCAACCAGAATGGACAGTGATCAAAATGGTAAAAAGGTAGATCAAAAGAACTATAGAGGCATGATAGGGTCATTACTTTACTTAACAGCAAGTAGACCAGACATTTTATTTAGTGTATGCATGTGTGCTAGATATCAAGCAGACCCTAGAGAGTCTCATTTAATTTCTGTGAAAAGAATATTCAAATATTTAGCTAGAACTCATGATTTAGGTCTTTGGTATCCAAAATCTTGTGAAATAAATTTAGTAGGATATTCTGATGCTGACTATGCTGGATGCAAAGTAGATAGAAAAAGCACCAGTGGTTGTTGTCATTTCTTGCAGGATGTCTGATATCTTGGTCTTCCAAGAAACAAAACTCAGTAGCTCTATCAACAGCTGAAGCTGAATATGTTGCTGCTGGAAGTTGCTGTACACAACTCCTATGGATAAAGCAACAACTTGAGGATTTCGGAATTCATATCAAGTCAATTCCACTACTGTGTGATAATACAAGTGCCATCAACCTCACCAAAAACCCAGTGCAACACTCAAGGACTAAACATATTGAGGTTAGATATCACTTCATTCGAGATCATGTAGTTAGTGGTAATTTAGAAATTTCTTTTATCGATACAAATGGTCAATTGATAGATATCTTCACAAAAGCCCTACCTGAAGAGAGATTTACATCTCTTAGAAGGGAATTAGGGATGTGCAATTTGTGAAAAGATTTCTGTATTTAAATTGGCATATAAATCTTTCAGATTTAATTAAATTTTCTCTCTTTCCCTGACTTTAAGCAAAACTCAGCTTATTTACTTTATTTGACCGCCATTGCGTTAAAAGTAGTTTGACTCGTCAAACCCTTTTGTCGCCTTCTGCCGTTACCGCCTTTTGGCGCTTCCTGTTTTCGATAAAGTAATTTTAATTAGTCAAATCGTTCTGGGAACGACTCATCTTCCACCTTTACCCTTTCTCTTTTATCTGTTCACCCAAAGTCGATGCCCTAACGATTCCGGCATCGACTCTCTGCAAGATTTGAAGCTTTCTCTTCTTCCCGCGAAGAATCCCTCGAGGGGTTCCATCTCTTCCATCATCTCCCTTCTCCAGAACCGTTTTCTTCTCTCTACCCATGGCCGCTCCGATGATCTCCGGAAGTGTAGGGGGCTACAGTGCTGAGTACCTGTCCGCAGAGCAGCAGGAAAGATTCACCTTCGTGAAGACGAAGATTTGCGGAAACAAGGCAGTGGATGTTCAGAATCTAGAGAAGAATGGCATGAGCAGTTTAGTAGAAGCTTTGAGAAGGATGCAGTGGATGGATGTTGCCACTTTCACCGAAGTAAGCTATCCCGACCTGGTGAAAGCCTTTTTCATTTGTCTGAAGTCAGAGGCGGATGGGTCCCTTGTCTCCTCTATTAAGGGTATCCAAATTAAGGTAGACCATGAACTCCTGCACACGTTGTTTGGAGTGAAGACATCTGGACATAGTGGGGTTCACACCGTGAACGATGAAGCAAAGGGTCTTGGCATTATAGGTCCAAGTTTTAGGCTGAAAGACGAAAAATTAGATATCAATCAAATGTCTGCATTCAACCGTCTACTCCATTTCATTATCTGCCAAATTATAGTTCTCCGGAGTGCTACTTTCTCATCTTGCACTAGGGCAGATTCGGATATGATGTTCTGGGTAATCTAGAATAAGGAGATTAACTTGGCCGCAGTCATGTTGGAGAGAATGAAGTTTGCTAGTGCTCAAATCTGGGATACAAAGAGCAAAATGAATGTATCCTTGCCCTACGCTCATCTCCTAACCAAGATTTTCAAGCATTTTGGAGTTGATTTATCTGGAGCTGTTGTGGAAAAGATGGGTCAGTCTATAAGGTCCAGGAACCTTAAGAAAAGTGGTTTCTCAGTGCAGAATGGGATATGGACCAAGACCTCTGTGGCCGAGGGAGAGGCCATAATTGGTGATGTAGAAATTCCTGATGTTCAGGAAATGGCAGCAGTAGCACCAGCAGCAGATCAACAAGCAGTAGAGTCAGCAGCAGATCAGCAAGCAGTAGAGTCAGCAGCAGATCAGCAAGCAGTAGAGTCAGCAACAGAGCAGCAAGCAGTAGAGTCAACAGCAGAGCAGCAAGCAGTATCACCAGCATTGAAGAGCAGACAGTAGTTGAGGAGGAAGTGGCAGATAAAGCCAGTGATCTGCCTACCTCAATAATTGGCTCAATTCTTAAGAGTTTGGTTGAATCAGCTCTCACCACACCAGTCCACTAACAGTCTGGTGAAATTGAAATGGAAGAAGCTGTGGCAGAAGGCCACATTGAAGAATCAATTTCTGTGGAGCAGTCCAGTGCTCCAGTAGATCCAGTTGAAGAGGAAGCTCCTGCTCAGGGGGAGCAAATGGAAGTTGAAGAGGAAGCTCCCACTCGGGGGGAGCAAGAAAATGTTGTTAAATCTGCTCCTATTCAGGGGGAGCAAGAGCTTGGTAATGAAGAAGCACCATCACAGGGGGAGCCCATTGAAAATGCCCCTGTAAATGAAGGACCTAGTACAGGTCATGGTGATTTTGAAGATCATGTACCTCAGAGAAAAATAAAGAGAGTGGTTCACAGTAGGTCAAGAAAGAGCCACAGAAAAGTAAATCTGAAGCCAGTTATGGAATTGTTGAAGGCTCAAGGAGATATTTTATCATCTGTTCAGACCAGTGTGCAAGGCATTCTGACCAGTCAAGCTTCAACCACCTCTGAGCTATCTTCAGTCCGAAATGCTATGAAGTGGTTCAACAAGGAATGTCTGATATGAAGTCCATGCTTGCAACTCTTTCAAGGTCAAGTGGTTTTTCTCCTGTAGCTACTCAGAGCAGATCAGCAGCTATTCCTCGGCCACCAGGGCCTCCAGCTCAAGAGTCTCGGCCAGCAGGGCCTTCAGCTCAAGCATCAGGGCCACCAGGGCCATCAGTGTCAGCATCAGGGCCATCTGGGCCGTCTGCAGTTGTCAGAGAGGGTCATGCAAAAGGGAAAGCGCCCATTGAAGCTACCAAGGCCCCTGACACTTCTACTCTTGCAACTCCAACCCTCTCCTCACCTTCATCTCCTTCTACAGCCCCTCCAGCACCACCAACTCTCAAACACCCTATGCCTCGCACCCAACCTTCTTCCTCTCTCATTTCATCTCAACCTTCTTTCTCTCCCACTCCTTCTCACACCTCAGCTCCATCATCATTCTCACCTTCTTCACCTCTCACTCAAACCACTCCAGTTCACCCATCTACATCCTTCAATCCCAAACACCTCTTCTATCCTCCTACTCCTCCTTCCTCTATCACCTTCATTCTGGCAAAACCTCAACTTCTTGGTGTCTTTGACACTAATATTCTGGATGATTTTGAGAGAAATACCCTCCTCACCATTCTCTTCACTGCCACTCATATC
Source organism: Colocasia esculenta (assembly GCA_014218235.1). Lineage (NCBI taxonomy): Eukaryota > Viridiplantae > Streptophyta > Magnoliopsida > Alismatales > Araceae > Colocasia > Colocasia esculenta. Next base: position 143,427,268 of record CM024761.1, read on the forward strand.
CACAGGACTGATCCTCCCAGTCCTGCCAAGAAAAAGAGGAAACATTCATCCTCTGTCAGCATCCCCTCCTCACCATTTTTTCCTCCTCTTTGGTACTCTCTTACCCTCGAACCTCAGAGAAGACCTATCTATAGGGAATACCTTCAAAAATGCATCCTCTCCACCGTCTATGGTATTCCTTTCCTCCACCTCTCTGAGCATCTAAACACTGTTCTTCCTTTTACCCAGCTGTCCCACCCTCAAAAATCCAAAATCTTTGAGGGCACTGAGTTCAAGACTGAAGATCAGTGGGCCAATGTCAAGGGCAACAAAGCTCAGTACACCAAATACTTGACTGCCAGGGCAGAATCCCTTACCCATAGAGCTCACCCACTCACTCTTTCTGAGTGGTTTACTCTTCAGCATAAAAACTCTTGGGGACCGTTCATTTTGAAAGAGATCAGAATTGCCAAGAACTTCCAGCTGTACAGTGATTTCTGCTACTTGAACAAGCTGCCTGAAGTCCAGTTCTACCAATTTCATTCAACCATTGTGATGCTGAGATCCGAACATCCAGTTAATCTTCCCCTCTCAGTGGATTTTGCCGACCTCAAAGTTGACTCTCTAGTTCTTCTGCCGAAGCTACACTCCTTAGTGTTTGACTCAGATGCAGGCTCCCATGCCTTTGATATGTTTGCTAAGCAGATGGGTAGAATGTCAGCTAAGCAGGGTAGAATGCCTTCCTTCTTGCGGTTTATCTTCAGAGAATACCACTCTGGCCGCATTTCCTCTCAAGTTTTGGCTCCACTCATCTCTGAGTGTGAGAGGCTTTCTCCCACCATATGGGAAACGCTCTACAAGGAACCCCATCTTCAGTTGCAAGCTATCAACAGTTCCTTGATCCGTCAAGCTAAGCCTACTCTATCAGCCGAAGCCTTCATGGATCTCAACTCCATAAATCCCATTCAAGAGATCTATGTTCAGTGGGCAGCCAGATATACTGCTTTTTATGCCCTAAAGAGGGATCTTCTTGCTCAGCAGAATTTCTATCCAATCTCCCTGGACAGATTTCTCCATCGTACCAGCTTTGGAAAAAGCACCTACTTCATATTCATACTCGACAAAGATCAGTATGAAGAATTCCTCGAAGAGCAGCGGCAGCTTTACATTCAGAGGATCTCTCCAGCCATGGGTTCTTCCTTCTCAGTTGCTCCTGGTGTTTTCCGCCAGACTTTTGAAGATATGGAGATCAAGGCATGGGCTGTCATTTCCCAGCATGCCTCTCTCTTGTCTCCGATGTATTATCTTACTCCTAATTAATCCAAAGCTTTCTCTCTTCTTTGTCTCATAGACTTTTCTTTTTGCTTATTGACAAAAAGGGGGAGAAAACTAATGCAACCCTGAAAAACATGTTGTTTTCATTATGTTGTTTAGTATATTTTGTCATCATCAAAAAGGGGGAGATTGATGACCAAACTTTCCTCATATAAATTAATTCACTTATTTATATATTAATTTTGATGATTAACAAAACATTATTAATGAATTACTTGAGCCCTGAGGACAGGAAACAAAAGTAAAAGAAAGTTCAAGACAATCAGGTAAGACTTTCATTTCATAATTCTTCCCAAGTCATTGCATCGACTTCTTCATACTTCATATCGACTTCTATTGATAATCAGAACGATTCCTTTAAAAGCATATCGATTTCAAAAGAATTATCATAACGATTTCCCTTCTGGCTGAAAAGTCATGTTGTTTCAATCAAGTCGATGTCGTAACGATTCTGTAAGTCATCGCAACGACTTCTTCAGAAAGCGTAACGACTTGCTCGCTGTAACGATTCTGTAAGTCATCGCAACGACTTCTTCAGAAAGCGTAACGACTTGCTCACCGTAATGATTCTGTAAGTCATCGCAACGACCTCTTCAGAAAGCGTAACGACTTGCTCGTCACAACGACTCATAAGTTATCGTAACGATTCTTTAGAGCCCGCAACGACTTGCTCGTCACAACGACTCCATAAGTTATCGTAACGATTCCTTTAGAGCCCGCAACGACTTGCTCGTCACAACGACTCCATAAGCTTTCATATCGATTTCTTCAGAAACACAACGTTTGCATCTCATAACGATTTGTTAAGTGTTTCATATCGATTTCTTCATAAACACAACGATTTGCATCTCATAACGATTTGTTAAGTGTTTCATATCGATTTCTTTAGAAACACAACGATTTGCATCTCATAACAATTTGTTAAGTGTTTCATATCGATTTCTTCAGAAACACAACGATTTGCATCTCATAACGATTTGTTAAGTGTTTCATATCGATTTCTTCAGAAACACAACGATTTGCATCTCATAACGATTTGTTAAGTGTTTCATATCGATTTCTTCAGAAATACAACGATTTGTATCTCACAACGATTTCATAAATGCTTATAACGATTTCATAAGTCATAAAGGCATCGGCTATATTCATATCGATTTCATTATTATATCAACACTCTTTGATATACGTTGAATAGTCAAAGTCGTATCTCATCTATTTGACTGCTATGCATTCAATGCACTCTGAACGTATCTTTCATGCATGCAGACGATATCTTCCACCATTGTGCCATTCTGTCTACATTTTTATTTTGACAGAAAGGAGCTTTGCTAAAACTAGCAATATCTTTTCCAAACTGTGACTAACGATCAACGACAGCCCTAGCTGTCTCCTATTTATTGCTGACATGCTTGCAGATACCTGACAAGATTTATCTGTACAACGGTGGACACAAAAGATACAAGATATCAAACATTTCTTTGGCGTGTACTAAAGGATAAAAGACTGAAGATCAGAAGCTTCCTTGCAGACCAGTCTAACGTACACTAGGATGAGAGACAATGGATCTTTAACGTTCAAATTTTAAGTAGAAGCTTAAATACAAGACTCAAGACTGAGAAGGATAATACTTTTGAAGCATATTATTCTGAAAGAAAGCATCGCCAATCCTTCAAGTCTTCTGTGATTCAACTAGAGCGAAGCACTCTATTCCAATCCATCCTTAGCTCTCAGTGTTCAAGAAGAAATTCCTGTGAGAGCCAGTGTAGTCTTTGGAGAGAAACCAATGTTAAAATTCCTTCTCTCTCGAGGCTTGTTTGCTTCAGATTGTAGCTGTTTGAGCTAGTTCCTGAAGCTTGTTCTACACTTCTTTTTATTAGTTGTGTTCCATTCAGGGTGAAGGAAGACCTGGTGGTATCCAGGGTGGTTGTTTTTCCCTTCAGGTTGAAGGAAGACCAGTTGAGGCTGGGTGTAAGGATCCGTGAGGGGGATAGTACCCTTGATAGTGAAATCCTGAGGTATTGCTCAGGGACTGGACGTAGGTCTCCTGTGGAGAGGAGTTCCGAACCAGGATAAAAATCCTTGTGTCTTGTGGTTGTGTTTTGTGTGTTTGCTGTCTCATTTCTTCTAACTCTAACCTTCGTTTAAGTTGTTGTGTAATCCTTTTAGTGAACATGTATTAATCAAAGATCAAATTTTTAATAACCCATTCAACCCCCCCCTCTGGGCTAGCTAGCTGGGCAACAGTTAGCAATGAGTCCAGGATGTTGACTATGAGTAGAAGTGGACCTGTAGATATTAAATGCAAGACAAATGTTATACAAAAAATAGATATATCTATTATGTCACCATATAAAGTATTAGAAGACTTGGCATAAAGATGGAAAACGGTAAAGCACTTTCTGCAAGGGAGTTGTATCCCATGACTAACCAAGCCACATATAAATATTTTAGAATATTTACATGAGAAGATGTGTTCCCAAGAAAGATATGTTCTTTTATGCTCACACGTAAAGTATTAGAAGACTTATCTTGAAAAGACAGTCAGTCAAAAAGTTATACTACATGGGAGCTATATCCAGTAATAGGCTATGCATATGAAAGACATCTTTGAATATGTATGTGAAGTATTTAACATACGACATGAGATTTAAATTACACATCTTTAAAATTAGTTTGAAAGATAATTGTGTGCCAAGATATGTTCATAACAAAGCTTAATCATAAAAGCAGTCATTATAATTTAATTTCAACCACAATTAGTAAGGTTATTGCATAGATAATTATCAAGATATTCGAGAATAATACATCTAAAATAACAATAGATAATATGACGCCAATCAAAGTTTAAGCAAAACAATCGATGTGAAATTTCGACTGTAGAGAAGTCGGAATAAGATCAACAATCGATACAACAATCGATAAACAATAAGACTTCCGACTGATGGAAATGGTCAGCAATCAATATCACCCTTTGACTTCTAGGCAATCGGAGTAGGATCGATTTAGCCAACAATCAATATCACACTTCGGGACCGGTTTGGTCATCAACGATATCACACTCCGACTTCTTAATAGTCGGAGTGGGACTGATTTGGTCATCAATCAATATATAATTTCGACTTCTTGGAAGTTGGAGTAAGACCAGCAATCGATATAAGAACTTTAACTGTTCAAGATAAAAATATGTATGACGAAGTTGAAGCTTCGAATACGACGAAGTTATAGGCGATGGAAAATACAATAACTATATTAATGTTATTTATGATAATAATAAAATTTATTATCATCAAAATAAAATGATAAAATATAAGTGTGGTTCAACATCAATTAATAGGAGACATGTATAAGAAATAGAAAAGTAAAATTTGGGAAAAAAACAAATTGGACTTGAGGCACCGACTTAGCGCCTAGTCAATCTGATTAGGCAGAGAGGGGTTCATCCTATCCTGAATTGCCTAGTCCTTTTTAAAACATTAATAACAATTTATAGAGAAATATGTGCAATACTATACATTTTATGTGCATGTAATATGTTAAAAGTGAACATTGAGAGTTGAAAGACAATTCTCCACGATAAGTAGGGGTTAATAGTACTTTCTCTGACAATAATTAGGAAAATAGAGGGTCCAACTTTACTTATAGGTTGAATAATGAATTTTCCCCCAATCTCCTACTTTAACGTGATAGGTTATAACTTTGCCTCAACCTCTTACATCCGCGTCATAACTTTTGTCGGCAAAGTCGATCTCCAAAATAAATGAAAGAATATAACGTGGGTGACAAATAATTTTCCTATATCAATATGCCAATAAGTTTTCTACCTGCAAAAGGAAGGAACTTTGGTCCTTAATCTTCACTATTTGACTAATTTATTTGGAACTCAAAAACCTGAACTATATATTTTTTTATCAGAAGTGTATTCTTTTTGACGACCAAAAACTTAATTATCAGGTTGTTTTAATACAAGCTGTTATTTAAAGAAAATGTCAAATACATCATTTTTATTAAAATATTATCACAAATATTATTGATCGATGTGGATATGTCGTCGCCACAATATGGCCATCTATTTAACAAATACTATATTCGCCCTTTAATTAACATCGGTAGAGAAATGACCCATTTGTTCTTGGGTTAAACATCCACGAGGGTAAGGATATTTTGGTCAGAAAATTATTGAAATAACGGGAAAAGTGAAATTTTAGAGGAACATTCACTTTCCGTGGATGAAAATTAACTATAATAACATATGTATAATATTTCAGAATTACTAATGATATTTTTTTATAATATTTTTAAAAAGGGCACATGTGACATTTTGAAAAAACCCTCGCAACAATCGGTGAAAAGTTTTAAATACTAAATAATCAGCTTACTTACTAGTCCCCCGCCACACCCCATAAAAAAAAGGCTCGAACCAGCGGCCGATCAACTTAACCGCCTCGGCTACTGGGTAATCTGCTCCCTCCCCGCCCTCGTAATAACGGAGCCCACCATCACCAGGTTCACCACCATCGGTCATCTGGTCCCCCAACGATACTATAAATGCTTCCCTTCTTCCAGTGGGGTTCCTAACTTTTTAGTACCAGGACGCCTTCCCTCCCGCGAACGAACCATCGTCGACTCGGTCCTCCCCCGCTTCCAAAATCCAAACCCAGTTCCTCAGTCACCTCCCGCAGGCGGTCAACCCCCAACCAACCACCTGACCGGAGTAACCCTAGAGAGAGACTAGTGGGATAGCAGCCCGCACAGCTGCACAGGCCTCCGCACACGATGGTGGATCCCGGCCCCGGCGCCGCCGCATTCGAGGACAAATTGGCCTACTTCCAGGCCATCACCGGCCTTGACGACCCCGATCTTTGCACGGAGATCCTCTCTGCCCACGACTGGGACCTCGAGCTCGCCATCTCCTCCTTCACTGACGCCTCCGCTGCCCCTTCCGGTGCCGCCGGTGCTAGTCGAGCCGCTGTTCACGATCCTGGCCCCTCCACCGGCGGCATTGGTGGTGGTCCGCCGCCCCAGCAGGATCTCGTCCCGGCACAGGCGCCTGCCTCGCCGGGACTCGCCTGGAAGCTTATCACCCTTCCTTTCTATGTAGTTTCCGGCGGAGTGGGTCTTATCTCCGGCGCCGTCGGACTTGGCGTTTGGATTGCCGGCGGGGTCGTCTCCCGCTCCCTTGGGCTTCTAGGCCTGCTGCCTCCCCGCAGGCCCGAGGACTCCCCCTCATCTCTGATCCCCCCGCTCTCGGCAGCGGCGGCCGAGGCGGCGGAGTTCGCGGCTGCCTTCGAGAGGGAATTTGGGGGTACCGGCGTTCTCATGCCCAATTTCGTGGCGGAGGGGTTCATGGATGCGCTGCAGCGGTCGACGCGGGAATTCAAGCTGCTGTTCGTGTATCTGCACTCTCCTGACCATCCGGATGTCCCTGGATTCTGCTCGGACTGCCTCTGCTCAGACGTCGTGGCGGAGTTTGTGAACGCCAACTTTGTATCATGGGGAGGGAGCATCAGGGGTAGCGAGGGGTTCAAGATGAGCAACAGCCTCAAGGCATCCAGGTTCCCCTTCTGTGCTGTTGTCATGCCTGCCACCAACCAGAGGATCGCTCTCCTGCAGCAGGTCTCTCATATCAACCCTCTCTTCATACGTTCTCTGATCTTTTGGTTTTCTCCGAGCCCATTTCTTCTGTGACTCACATCCTCTAACATGTCACAAACACGGAATGGTCTATTTAGAGTAGCGTTTATGAATACTTCTCTTGCGGAGAGGGTAAAAGTCGTACTCCAGAAAGTTACGAGGAATTTTTCTACCTGCTCTTTTGTATAAGCAAGAGAGTTTCTTTGTGAAAGAGCAACTCCAATTAAGGAGAAAGCAAGCCCTAACGAATTATACTTCGTGCAATGTTGTTCTACTTCCACATTAACTGCTGGGCTGTTAAAATCTGCAACCATCAAGGGATGGAAAGTGGCTTTTGTTAAATTGCATCATGGCAATATGTGACTGGATGGTGCGTGTAGGTTCAATTACTGGTTAGCCTTTTGTTGTTGCTACCAGTTTTTTATCTATCCATTTGAGGATATGGACTTACTGATGAGAATTTCCTGGTTTGATTTTACATTTTGCATTTTGGTTTATCCTAATTCCTTCTTATGCTGGTACATAACATTAGGGAACACATATAAAAAGGAAAATTAAGGGAACTCTTCCTGACTTTTTCTGACTAAAACATTAATCTATGTTCCGAACCTAGTTGTCAGCAGCCTGATAGAGATGGTAGTTTCACATTGGTTGTAGTTGGATCGTCAGTGGTTTCCAGGATGCATCATCAATCAAAGTTGGGAGCAGCATCAGCTATAGTTTTCAACAGCATGGATTCTACTGGATTGATGATAGCAGGGTAGCTCTGCATAAGAGCTCTCTTCTCTCTCTAAGAGTGACATGGGGATGAAGACCCATATTCAAGGTAGTAGCATCATGGAGGTTTAAATGGTGAGACGAGAGGTAGAGCCAGATAATGTTTCCAGAATGTCCTATGGGGCTGAAGTAGGGGACTACTCTCAAAACTATTCTCAGGCCAGAAAGGAATTCACAACATGTAGGGAAATTGTGGAGTATGCTGCTCCAATTTTGCTAGATCAGAAATCAGGTTGGGATGATTGGCTTGTTGAGTTGCCAAGATAAAAAGAACTAATGGGAGGTTATTGTTCTGAAGGTATTGAGAGGTGATGAGGAGGTTTTTAAGAAGTTTAAAAGAGATCTAAAACTTCAGTTGTTTTTTTTTTTTTGAAAATTTGATGATACCACAAAATATATTGATGAAGAGGAAGAATGTACAAGTGGTGAGGCTATATGATCTCAAAAACAAAACAAGGATCCCCAAAATCTCTACACAAGAGTTCAAATCCACCCCCAACCCCCCAATAGGGTGTCAAAAGAAACACCTCACATTCCCCAAGACAACAAAAGCTGAGAATTTAACACATCAGCAGCCCCCAAATGTTTAGTCCAAGAAAGCTACTCTATTTCTAAAAAAAGCAAGAAGGCACTCCTCTGAACGAGCTTCCTTTCTGAAGATTCTATTGTTCCTCTCTATCCAAGTGGCCCACAGAGGGGCACACAAGATGAGCCACCACACAACTACGTCTCCCTTAAGCGGCCACTTTCTGTACCAACGCCACATCAAATGGTGCACCCCTTCAAATTGGGAAAAGTTAGCTGAAGATCCTGACCAACCAAGGACCATAATTTTTTAGCATAAGCACATTCAGTAAGAAGATGATCCACATCCTTCTGTTGATCCCCACAAAGGCACCAAAGGTTATGAAAGAGGTAGATACCGGGCTAACTTGTCACACGTTGGCATCCTCCCATGGGCAGTCCTCCACATGAGAACTTTGACCTTTAGCGGACTTTTGGGTCCCCAAATCTGATCGCAAATCTGCTGATGAACTCCCCCATCAATGAGATGAAGGTAAGCTGATCGAACTGAAAACCTCCCTGTTCTCTCCCATCTCCACCCCCAAGCGTCTCTCATGCTAACCACTGGCCTCATGGGTAGAAGGGAAAACAGGAGCTGAGCCAGCTGGGAGGTCTTCTCATTAGTAAGATGCCATCTGAATGTCGGAGTCCAAATCCCTCCTGATAACTGCTCCTCAAACGTACAAGCCACAGAAGCTGCAGGACACCTAGCAATATCAAATAAATCAGGGTAGGATTTTGCCAATGAAAGCTCTCCACACCATCTATCATTCCAAACACCTGCGGCCGTCCCCCAAACCAACCCTTCCACTGGCTCAAACCAAATCCGCATACTGGAGGATGCCCTTCCATAGTTAGCCAAGAAAAGGAGTAACAGGTTGGTCTAAGAGTAAGTAAATGGGGACTCTCGTTCCAGAAATTGCTCTCGAAATAGGAGAAAGAGTGAAGAGTGATAGAAAGGAGGGAAGAAGAATAAGGCTAGGTGATTATAATCACATGAAACCTGGGAGTGCTTAAGATACAATGAGGGAGGTATATCATATGATTACAAGACATGGAGTGGATCTCCTAACTCCCAGGAGAAGATGGAAAATATCAAGCAACAACTTATTAATAAATTGGAGCGGACATTTACTTCTAAGGAAGTAAGGTTTGTTGAGAAATATTGCCTTCAAAGCTTCATATTTTCTTTATAATTGGAGAAGTACCCCCTTCATTTATCAACAACTGATTTAGAGAGAGAGATTTCTGTTATTTCTTTCCACTTTTTAGTGTAGTTTCCTATTAGTGAAAGAGGAACATGTGCTTTTCCACTGGATTGCATCACCCTTATTTATTTTTAATAAGATTGTGGTCCTCCTTTTCCTTACAAAAAAAATACACACAGGCAGGCAGGCACATTCCTTTTAACAAATTGGATTGAGGGAGACTGGTGCAGTAGGAGTGGAGACCAGCCAATGGTCACAGGTTTGAGTATGTATACTTAGTGAAATGTGCCTGAAAAGCTTGATCAGCCAAAGTGAGTAGTTTTGCATCCCAGGAAACTTCAGAAACCGAAAGATAGTTCTAATGGACCTTCAGCTAGTATTTATGTGCCTAATGTAGCAGGAAAAGGGAAAAAACAACAAAAGTTTGCCAGAGAAGATATTAAGGGTCTTCCTTGAGTGCCACCCGATTATGTTCCTGTTTTGCTAACAACTATTGCGAATGAGCCTGTGCCCCTGGCCCATGAGAAACATCCATGCTGGTTTCTTAATGTCACCAGTGGATGGTACAAGGAGCTTTTGAGCTTCTCCGCTAGAAATTTATCTGATAGAATTACTCCTCATGTTTGTTCTCCATTGTTCTTCTTCCTCGAAGAGCTTTTCTTTATATCTATCCACTGTTGCAGACAACTCATGTGCATTCCATTCCATAGTATCCCTATCTTTAATAGCCTCAATAATGATTCTTCTCTTCTTTGATGCTTTGAGCTTGCACTGCATGAAAGATGGATGCATTTTTATCACCCTCCTTCAGGCTTCAGCTCTCTCTCTTTAGCCCTATGTTTCTGTATGATTTCTTCTCTAACTTCTTGCTTATTGATGATCTCATAACAGCTTATGAGAACATCCATGATCAGAAATTAAGGCAAAAGTGTCCTTGGTTACATCAAGAATTTGAAGGCATATGATAGTGAGTTGCCAATGTTTATTATGACTACTGTGTCAAGGCATCCACCTAGGTGCTGCTGCCAGGTAGAAAAGTGCTTTTTCTAAGCCAAGGCACACAGACATAAAGAGGGAGGGAGGGGAAGAGCCTTGTTGTCACTAGGAGTCATATCGTAGAATGCCGTCATCCAAAGATGAGGTTGTGTGGTTGTGCCAAAGATGAGGTTGCTGTTGTTCCTGGTGGCCAGCATTGTAGAGCTTGTTGTCGATGGTCATTATCCACCAAGGCTGCTTCGTTAACTAGTGCTGCAAATGGATGGGGGTTGAAAGGGAAATTGGGAGGGCAAATGCATAGGAGTGAGGTGAATGAGCTTCTGGTCACCCATACTAGGAGTGTGGGTCTCGATTCAAAATAAGGTTAAGTATCAGGTAATGAGCTTCTGGGCAGATGAGCCAAGTACTTGAGGCAGGCTGAGAGCCTGTCTTGGTGGCTCAGGTAATTGCCTAAGCAAAAGTGGGCAGAGTGAGGTGAATTGCTGTTGTCTAGCCACATTGCTGAGACGAGTGCCTTGGGCTCCTTTGATAACTTAAGCTCCTATGGGGCCATAAGCCATTCTATTAATCTAGTGTGGGACTAATCTGCTTGCGATAATGGGAAAGACACTCTGAATTTAGCCTGATTTGCTCTCTTAGTACTTGTAATTTGTAAAAGGTTGTCTTGTAATGTAGTGTTGACATAGTTGTCAAGACGCCAAGGTGCCCCAAGATGTTCTTGGGGATCCTTGAGTGCCTAAGTGCTTAGGTGCCCAAGGTGGTGGCCAATGTTGTGTCTCTCTCCTTTATGGAATTTATGTATTTAATTGCATATAACGGATCAATAATGGTAAGGGATAATTTCACATATATCCCTGCTATTTTTTTTAATTTTAAAAACACCATGCTTACCTATCTATAACCCTAAATCTCCTAGTGGTTAACTTTTGTTGATGAATGTCGGTATCTAAATAGAATTCCTTGGTGATTTTTAAATTTAATTGATCTTTAATATTTGACAAAAATACCTTGTGTGCCCCCCTACCCCATTTGGTGCGGAGATAGAAAGAGGGAGAGGTGGGTGGCTTCTGGGTTGCTCTTGTCGTAGAGAGAGAGAGGTTGTTCTTTTATATAGGGTTTCTTTTCAGCCTGTCCAAGGATGGCCTCCAAGGTGGTGTAGAGTATCAAGTTGATGCAGCACAAGAAGGTGGCCTTGGTCTATAGGTTATTGTCAGTGATGTTTGATCATTGGTGCACGAAGGTGGCTTGATGCAAGGTTTGCCATATCGGATCTCAGCTTCGTCTCGGGAGGGTCAAAGAGAAGAGATCTCGGAGAGATCTCGGGAGATCAGGATAACATAAAAGTGTGGATCACATAGGTTCACATAGATAATTCCATAAGGAACATAGATAATTGCATACATTCTCAAGTGAAAAATCTCATGGGCTTAGGTGATGATAGCTTAGGTTTGACCAAATCCTGAGAGGCCTCAAACAGACTAAGTGCTGTCAGTAGGAGAGTGGCTCCATTGGAGAAGTCATATGTACGTTTGACTTTTTTTACCGGACTTTAGATTTTTAGTATTCTATTGGGTTTATTTGAATTATGAAATTTTTAGATATGTCAAATTATGAAAGATTAGAAAGTCGCTATTTTGATGGAACCACCGAAATCACGATTTTCTTCTTGGATGGGAGAGTTGACTTTTTATTTGTAAGAGATGATTTTTTTTGATATTTTTATTGGATTCAAATGGGGGTACTTCCTTATTTACATGTAATATTTTAAGTAAATGTTATATTACTTAAATGATATTCAGGTAAATAAGGGGATACTGACAACCCTGCCTGAAGAGGCATCTCGACCTTCTCGTTTCTCGGGAAGGAGCTGAGACCGATATTCTCGCGAGAATCTCGCGAGATTGCATATCATGCTTGGATGTAGGACATCAGGGTGGTTGCCATTACCAAGGCTGATCTGTGTGATTGTCGACTAAAGGTTCTAGACATGCTGCAGGCACCGGTATCGCTCGTTGAGCATCGTGAAGCATGTTGAAGCAAAGAACATGACCATCTGGGACCTCAACCCACCAGCTCATGGAGGCCAAGGAGAAGGAGCCGATCCGGAAGTGCACCATCGTCGAAGGTGACATCGAGCGTGGAAAATGAATCGGATTAGCTACGGATTGCCTTGGGCTGAGTCCTAACTGATCCGGATCAGTAAATCCACTGGAAAGTTTTTTTTTTGGGAAAAAGTCATTAAAAATCATTAAGAAATAAAAAAAGAAAAAATGAAAAAAAGGGAAATAAGAGGTAGTGAAAGAATCATCTTCTTCTTCCCTTTACTCCCCCACCCCTTCCCCTTCTTTAATGCTGCTTCCCCCTTTTAACCATGGTTTGGCGCATCGGATCGAATCGGTCCGATTCGGGAATCGATGCGAATCAGGAGAAATCTGATTCGCCCGATTCCCATCGAATCAGATCGATTCCCATGTGAATCGGTCCGATTCTGGCGAATCGTGGCGGATCAAGAAAAACTCGATTCGCCCTGATTCCCCGATGCGGCAAACCTTGCTTTTAACCTTTTAACCATCCTTCCCAATCGTGGGCACCCCTCCCCCCCCCACCATCACCACCACCACCACCAAACCAAAACCCCAAAAAAATCTTTTAATGCTCCCTCCCTTGTTCCCCTTTATCCCCCTCCCTCTTTAATACCCCCTTTGTTAATGCCACTCCGCTCCCCCTTTTAACCATTATTTCCAATGTGGGAAAGGGAAAAGGGTGGGGAGCACATTAAAGAGAGGGGGGAAGGTATTAAAGAACGTGGGAGGTGTAAAGCAGGTAGGGGGATGCACACCCCATCTTCTCTCGCCCACCTTCAATTTGCATTAAAGCGAAGGGGAGATTGCATGGGAAAGTGAAAGCGCAAAAAGGGGAGTGTCACGCCCCCGCTTTTAGCAGCGGGATAAACCGAGAGACGTGACAAGTAAACATTCAGAAGTCATAGTAAAACTAATCACAAGTAGGGCCCGTAATTAATATTCAAAATCTCTTTCTTTATTCATCATAAGTGAATATTACAATCTCCAATGTCAAATAAAAGGAGCAACTCTTTATTACTAATCTATCTCCCAAAAGAAAGGTAAAATTACAATGAAGACCATTCACTTACTAACTAGCTAGAATAAAATGACTCTAAAATATTCCACGCTCGGCGCACTATTCCCATCCTTAAACTCTATTCCTCTTCCTTGCAACTTGAAAATGTTAGGGAAGATAGGTAGGAGCGCACTTGCCCAGTAGGATTTACATCTCAATGTGTGGGCAATGATATAAGTAATTCATCATTTTATCATGAAAGATACTATCATGCGATACTCATGGAACAAAAGACGTTCATAATATTGGTGTAGACCGGTTTTCAGAAGTATGACATGTATTTGACAAGAGAGCGGTTCAATAAACACTATTCAATGACATTTACTAAGTGATAAGAGATGATTACCAATGATGTTGATGACAGTACGATCATTTGTCAAATGAAAGAGATTCAGGAGACTCAACATTCAATAGTATGTATAGTGAACAATACGAGTAAGATTCCATTGAATTCCAGTGAACAATGACATGTATGATGGGATTGGCCAGTTTCACATGTAACCATTCAATCAATCATTCAGTAACAATTCAGAATTTACCAGACCAATCTTGCATTTCAATTAGGTGTAATGCCAGACACCCCAATGGATCATATACTTCCGCTTTTATAAGTACTTCAGGTGTTTCTCTCAGGACCAGACATGGCCCTATTTGCATATACATTCAGTCATGAACCGAAGTTCCATTTAAATTTTGGTAATTCCATTTAATTTATGACCAATAAGATTTCCAAAAAAACAAGCTTATTGTACGATGACTTGAGATTATTCAAGAAATAGATAAGGTGACACGGATGACATAGAGAAGATGACAGGAAATTGACACGTGCAATCTGTGTACACTTTCAAGGGTAAGAGAGTTGTCTATTCAGTCAGATCAGTTCATTGGCAGAGTTTTGGTAAAACATATGCTTGTCAAGCAGTACGTTTACCATTGCGCACTAAAGGTATGACGCGTTTATAATCGGATCAGACACAAGCACAGACCAAGTGAAACACGTCATAAAGTCTGACATGCTTCATGACAATGGGTGCAGAGTTTTAACAGTACAACCAACTCGTCGGCCACGTATGAATCCGTGGTCAGAGGAGACTTACAGGAGTCTCTCGTGAAGACATCCTAGTTCGGCAGGAGGAATATTTGGCGAAGAGTTTGTCAGTCATTGAGGAGTGTTCCTATTTTACACATGTGCAGGTGTCATGTTTGGCAAGTGTAAACGTGTAATGAAGTTTAAACATCATTTATAGCCATTCAAATCATAGTAATCTTGGATGCATGTCCAGATTTAACAAGTGGCATATTTAGCAAGTTATCATTTTTGGCAAGTTGATGATTCAGACAAATCGAGAAGTTTAAGTCATTATTGGCAATTAGAATCATGTTCAAGTCATTAACCCTTTTTCTATGGTTGTTAAATGCATGATGTCAATAGGCAACTTCGAGCAGAACAAACAGAACCAAGAAACGACGCAAATCGGACAACACGAGGCTGTTTGGCCTTCTGCTGAAGAAGGCGACCAGTATGATGTCGCCTTCAGAAGCCGACACTAAGGTTGTTGCCTTAAAAGGCGACACGACTAGGTCCTTGTCACCTTCTGATGGCGACCGGTCGACCCGTCGTTCTGAATCTGAGGCCTAAGTTGCTTTTTGGCCTATTTCCGACTCCTATTCGGATTGGGTTTGACACAGGGACCTTGTAGGGTCTAATACTCTTTGTACATGGCCTAAAAATTGAGGCTTTCAATTTTGATAGTGACTAGGCTTATATCTTAATCTACAGACACAAGGAATTAGAAATCTGGGTTCATTTACAAGGGTAACTGACCACTGTGAGACAAACATTGGAAATCTGACACAGTAGGGGTTTTACAGTTTTAATTCTCAACACACACCATGAAAATGAGCGAGATCGATCTCGTTTGAAAGTAGACTCAAAGGGGATGTTGCAGTAAAAATTTCAAGATTTTTAGATAGATTAGTATGAGAGATCTAAAGCTTGCAAGATAGATCAGGAAAACTTTGACTGTTCCGACATCAGATGTTTGCAAAAATCAATAAAATGCTAGGATAGAAGATAAATTGGAAAAGAAGTTTTCACACAATCTAAACATGATGAAATGATGAAGCATGCACGGATGCAGTTAATTAGAATTTGGCCTAGAGAAGACCTACCTTTTAAGTAGAAACTTCAAACGTCTCTTTTGAAACCCTAGGTAGACAGTTGTGCAAAACTCCACCTAATCCTCATGAACTACTGTATAAAAATTGGGTAAAAATGCTGTTAAAAGAAACTAGACTCGAATGGCTTTTTAATAGTATATGGTATGTAAAGCTTGGTCATGGTTTTACTAACATTTAAAAGCGATCAAAACTCGACTTAACTTCTGGTCGTAGCATTGAACTAGTTGGAGAAGAGGAAGAGGTCCATGATGTATAGCCTTCTCCATTCGGTTCTTAGCCTCCAAGAGCCTCCAGAGGCATCCCAAGCAAACCCTAGGGACGTCCCAATGGAAGAGAGGGGTTCAATTTATAAAGATGTGTGTGTTTAGTAGTCCTATTGGGATTAGGAAACCATAGCAACGAATTTTGGGAATTCTTTTCTCCTTTTTGGGATTTCTCTCCCAATTTGTGATGGAAACAACTAGGAAACATTCCTCTAGGTTGTATCCACAATTTGGGCTCAATTTGAAGTCCAATAAGTGTGTATTGTGTGAGAATTTATCCCTTTACTCTCATTTAGTTAAGATTTTCGAATTTTGGGGTTATATTCTTATTATAAATTTATTCATGGTCCAAGAGACATTTCTTGGCTCATTTCTCTCATTGGAATGCTAATACCCATTATTTAAAGTTTACTCATAATTTTTATTTCTATTTTGGACCCCACTTAATACATATGATATTAGGTTCTTGACTTATTTCCAAATTACGGCAATAAGTTACGAAAATTCTTAAACTTGGCCCAAAAGTCTTTATGGTTAGTCTCATTATATTGTTTAGTTTATGTGTATAAAATTTCGTCCTATTTCGTGATGGTTGGGCACATGGGATAACTAGTTTCCGAGTTTATCGGGTTTTATTGCCTTAAGTGGCAATTCGTCATTCTGTTTACCCAAACGTGCTCTTTTGCACCCAATTTCTTTTACTGGCCTTCGATTTATTGTTTAGTTTGTCCCTATGGAATTTCATACGGTTCCGAGTTAGTTTTACACATGTGATAATGAGTTTAACATATTATCGGGTTTTACCGGTTAAGTTGTGGTTTAGGGTTTTATTTAGCCCAATCATTTCTAATTGGTCCGGCTCATCCTTGTAATCCATTATTTAGTTCGTACCTATAATGTTTGTCTGATTTGGTATTGGTTCTCTATATATGATAGATAGTAAGATTACGACGCCCGTTTACTTTTACATCTAATGTTGAAACCTTGCTTGTTCATTTCACAAGATGTTTTGATTCCTCTTATCTCATCTTGTAAGCTTTCTATTTATTTATGATTTAAAAATGCGGATTGTTACAGGGAGTGGGCGCATGGGTCCATGGGGGGAGGTTAAAAAATATTTTAAATCTGATTGCTGGCTTAGATCGGCTGTTGGCCAATCTGCCTCGATCCTAGCTGATTTTGGCTGGATGTCAATGCTGCGGGTTACCCCCTATAATTAGATCGCCCTAGGGAGATTTGATACGGAATTGGCCAATTCTGCAATCTATGACGTTGAGGACCTCCCCTTCCTTCCCCATCGACTACACTAACCGATACATCTTTGCTGGACAGTAACTAATAACCCCACACATTTGTGATAACTATTAACTCCCTCTTCATGTACTCTTATCAGCACCTTTGCAACTCTGACCAGAAGGGAGAACTCTTCTGTGGAGAAGGTAAGTGGCATGCCCAGCACCTTTTCAACTCTAGAGAGGCCCTGCTTGAGTAGTTGGGCCAGCCCCTCCAACAGAAGAGTTGGCTGGAGGCTAGCTTGTGGCTGCTTGGTGGTCTATGGGTGCTCGGCCTCTTGGGGGTTCCCTCTTGGAGTTTCAGCTTGCTTGAGTGCGTTGGAAAAGAGATAGGGAGAGGGAGTGGGCCTGGGCTTCTGGCTTGCTCTGCTTGCACCCTGGTAAGGAGGGACAGAGTCTTTAAAAACATTTAACTTGTGTGGTAGGTTAGACTTTTTAACTTTGGTTAAATTTATCTCTACCCTATCTAGGTAAGGTGACGACAAGTGACGGGGATGGCATTTTTGAAAATTTATGAGTGGTAGGGGTTTGTAGGATTATAGGTAGGTAAGCGTGGTATATTTGAAATTAAAAAAATAGGAGTATTTATGAAATTATCCCTAATGATAATGCAATAAAAATATTAATATGACATTGTGATTACAATTAGAGCATAATCTTCAGTAAAAAGTATTAAAAACATAACAAATTTAGACGACTCTTGAACAATTAGGATTTTTTTAACATTTAATGAATGCGGACTCTTCACAGTGACCGTGACAATGATTGTGAACAATGTTAGAATGTGGAGTCTGAGGCCTTGAATTCTCCAAGGTGTGAGTACGCACATGCGGATTAAACTGTGCGGTCAGGTTGTGGATTGGGTCTAGGAATCCCGAAGACGCCTTAGTAGACCAAGGTGTCCGCCTATCTCGCCTAGGTGCCGTCTCTTGTGCCTAGCTATTGGTTGGATGCCTTCCCGCCTGGGTGACACCTAGCCGCCACTTAGGCAGGTGCCTTAACAACTATGAGCATTGGGCTAGATGGATGTTAGTGTTACTGAATCTGTAATATCGGCAGCTCTAATTTCATTCTCTACTTGGGTTTTGCATCTTAGTTTTTTTAGTTTTTCCTAATAAATCAGTTGTAGTCTTTTGTCACCTTTTAATCTATGTATTGGTTTTGTCCTGGTGCTTCTATAATCAAATTCACCTAGTTGCACCTTTTTGTTGTGACAAAACCCATTCTTTGTCATGTATTTTCTACTTTAGTCTAAGCCCACATGGTTTTGTCTTCGAAAAATATCTTACATGTTATAGATCGAAGACACATGTATGTAGCCTAGTAGCCTCTTTGTGCTTTTTGTTGAGGGTGTGTGTTTCATCTTTGTCCTAGCCCTGATATACAATGGATGCCATGGTCTATGTAGTTAGAGGCATGAGGTGAGCGAGGCAACTAGGGGGTTGACTCAGCCTCAAATGCCTAGGTGATGGCCTAGGCATTTGAGGTGATATATGTATTTCAGAACATGAAATATACATTTAAACATCACAAAAATGCTGGCTGAAAATAAATGTACTTCACAAAATTGAGGTCCTATGGGCCAAATTATTATATATTAACTAAATCCATTTATTGACAACTAAATTGCAAGGAGACATTGAAATTGAAAACAAATTCACACACATGTAAATATGAAATGAACATAAGAAGTGCAATACTAAATTACAAGTAAGCAATTAAAAGTTTAAAACAAAGTCACAGACATGTAAATGCCCTAAATGTAAATAAGAAGTCATCATAACAATATTAAAAGTCTAAATAAACCTCCAGACGAGCCTATTACATAATCCCTAACAATAAAAAACTGAAATAAAAGGTGACATGATTCCATCTCAACTCTTAACTCTCAACCATCAAACCTCCTTATCACTCCTAAAAGATTCAGAGTTCCTATTGTCTTCATTTACAAGCTGTTCTTTTACGGCAATGTCTCCTCGGAGTCATCGTCATCCTCATATCTATGGACAGCAAGCGATGCCTTTTACTTGACCTTGTGCGTGGACCTTCTTCATTTAATCTAGAAGCAATTTTGACATTTACCATGTAAGGTCTTCATCCTCATGCACAAAGTCTTACTCTTGTGGAGGATGAGCTATCCACTCATTCCAATCATCAATATCATTTAAACAAATTGGATCAAGATCAGATTGTTGAAAACACAAATGGCAAGCGTGGAGGCATTGTTTGTATTGCACAAACGGAAGCTTACTTAGCTTTTTTTGCTCCAACCTATTTCTTTTCTTTGTGTGCACCTATAACACATTATTGAATTGAAAAAACAATAAAACACTAAGGAGATTTCTTCTAAATACTTGAATATGAAAAGTGGATTAACCTGCGCAAATGGACTCCAAGTTTTCTCAAAAGGAGACGCACTACAATTCAAACTCTATATCTGAATAACCATCTTTGTAAAGTAGGTGTACTACTTTCGAAGTCCAACCAAATTAACTGCACTATAAATAAATCATAATTCACAAGTCACAATATATGAACATGTCTAAATCATGGAATGGAAATGATCAATTTTATAACGGCTTCCACACCAAGATTAGAGTAGTGTGATCTACCAGAAGTTTGTTGTTAGAAACCCACTTGGCAACCAATTTAAAACCAAACTCTCTTAGCATAAATAGTAACTAGTACACGGTATGGGTTGAATCCACAGGGAGGTAGAAGTCTAGCTTAAGCTCTTCAAGTTAGAAAAATCACTGATTTGACTTTATAAGATCTATGTCAGGTATTTAACGGAACATAGATAGAGAAAGAGATCAAGAAAGAAAGAGATGAAGTAGAGAGAGATTGCAGAAGTGAACAGCAAAAGCAATAGAGAGAGTAAGAGAGGGAGAGACAGAGAGAGGACAACTGTGATTAAAGACGCAAATAACAACTATTTCAACTATTCAACTTGCATGATTATAAAGGATGAACTACAATGTAGAAAATCTTCGGCGGAAAAAGATTCATGTAGCCGACCCCAAATAATGGGACAAGGCTCTGATGAACTACAATGTAGAAAATAGAAAAGAAGACAGAGAA
>CM024761.1:143447815-143520636 GCA_014218235.1 Colocasia esculenta
TTTGCTTTAAATTTCGTTTTCAACTTCAATCAGAAACAGATGCGGGGAAAGTAAAAATATCATTTTCTTTTTTGGATTCGAATTTTTTTATAAGAAGCGGAAGCAGAAGCGAACATATTTATTTATATTTGAATCTGATCCATGGAAACCCTACAATAGAGAATTTAATGGCACCTGATTTAGTCTACTTAGGATAGAATACTTCACTTTTATTTTTTGAGTCAAGTAAAAATTTGACTCAACTTATCTTTTTAAAAAATTATGATTTTAGAAGAGATATAATAAATTAATATTATAATCTAATGATAATTTTAAAAAAAATTAAAAAAAAAAACTTATTTACTCTTGCCCCACTCTTAAAGTGGGGCAGAGTATTCAAAGTGGAGTTCGTCTCATCTACTACACTCATCAACAGTGAACTCGGACTGAATCTATCCACACTGGCCAAAAAAAAAAAAAAATGACATCGGAACTCATCATTTCATCATCTGTGCATAGTCATTCCATTTATGTTTATGAAAATACTATTTTTTATTAAAATACTTGGATTTTGATTTTCAGCCCAGTATATATAACTGTATATTAATTTTATAAGTGAAATGATGTCCCAAAACATCGCTTCTCCTCATTATTAACAATTTCACGGATCGTAACGCGGACGCATACCTGAACTTTCGAAAGTCGGAACAAATCCTGTAATTCTATCATTGAATAAAGCAAGAGCGGGAGAGACTCAACAATGGTGAGTGATGAGTTGTACTTTTCTTTGGATGTGTTAGGTCGGTGATCTAGTTTTTTTCTAAGTGCATAGATAGTATGTCTTTAAGTTCAAAACTCAAAATTGCGCCTAAATTATGCACTGTTCTACAATTTGTGTAGAAATATTTAACCTCACATTAGAAGTAGTGAAAATTATATATGTGAACTATACTCATGCTTCTTCTCTGAGAGATTTATTTATCCTCTTTAATTAGGAGAGCTGTGTAGAGACATAATTTAATCTCACATTTAAAATAAAAAAATAACTGTGTGTTTATAAATAAAATATATTTTTCTTGTCCAGATGGTCATTAATTCTCTTTAAAAATAAACAAATCCGAAGGGGGCATGCAGCTGATCTCGCTCTGGTGGTGGATCTTCCCAACCTCGGCTTCTGCACGTATTTTATATACACTAATTATATACGTTCCCCCATGTGAGCCAAAAACATGGGACTCCCGTACGAATGGAATAAGTTTCCTAGCAAACTAAATATCAGAGGTGGTCTAAGATGTTACAGTATATATGTACCGACGTCGCATATATCATTCGTCGTAAGCCTTTTATCAGCGTAATACGTACATTAATATGTTCTCTCTAGAGATCGATATGTTGGTCGTGGAGCACATAATGGTTAAGACTCTTCAGTGTATACTAAAGAATCTAGGTTCAAATTCTCACCCCCGCATTTATTATCAAAATAATAATAATAAATTGACCGCAGAGTCCATTTGAGGTACAAGTCCATATAAATTGCATTGTGATTAAATTCAGAAAATGAATAATAAATAAACTGATACCACTTTCAGTTCGTTAATTAAAGATATTGATTCTTTTTTGGTTCGCAATTTTAAGTTTGCCGAACCATTAATATCTACCATGCATGCGCGCATGCACTTGGCCGCCAGCGTTCTAATTAAAACTCTTGCTGCACTCTAGCTAGCGACATACATCGTTTCAGTGGTCGCTAGCTCTGTCATGTGGTGGAACTCCTAGTGATAAATATTTGAAGTGGATACTCCTGATCTATCGTTGGGAGATCAGATGTGATCACGCTGTTGGAAGATGAAGATTCATTAAGAGCAAGTAAGAGTATCATTAGTCACAATTTAAATTCGCCCAACTTCCTTAAAAGTACGTAGTAAGTTAAAAGATGAAGAATAAGCTTTGACGGATTTATAAAAGTAAAAAGAGCAATATAATGGCATGGTTTATCATTTTTTTTTTCTTGAAGTGTATAGACACGGTTCCACACTCAAAATGGGTGAGACTATTTTACAACTTTTGATAAAATCTCCTTATAAACTTGACAAATCTGAGTATTGAATCCTTCCACCTTGTTACCACGAAATGTCCAACCAACTAACGGTCCATTGTTTTAAATTAAAATTTAGTTGAAAATAAATTTTTAGAGAAAATTTTATTCTTTCCCTCATTTGTTATCCTGTAAAAATAAAATCTAAAAAAATAAATCTTAAAATTACCGGGAAAAGTACGGATGCATTTTCCTGCTTGCTTTGTTGATGTCGCCATTTGCCCAGGAACATAAATGCACTATTCATTCTAGATGGATTTTTATTTTTGTTCCATCATTAAATAATATTTGTCAAATTTAATTATTTTATTAGTTTATTTTTACTTTTTTATTAAAATATCTGTAAAATACTATCATTCAAATTGTGTTTTTATTTTATTTCTCTACTTTAAATTATATTTGTCAAAATTACTTATTTTTTATTAGTTATCTAATTTTTTTATTTTTTAAAAATATTAAAAAATAAAAAATAAAAAATTTATGAATAGTGTTAATACATAAGGAGTATATGACTCTCTCATTTGAGTAGATCATAAGATCTCATTCTCCTCTATAACTTTATATTTTCTAACAATCAAATAGACAATTACGTTTCATTTTCACGTAAAAGTTATTCCGTGAAAAAACTATTTCCTCTAAAACTGTTTTACATGCAACTAAATGGACCCTAAATCACTTTTGATTTACATGCTGAATTGTACTCGGCAGAATTATCTTGTACATCATTCTAAAAGTATATGCAAGTGTTCTAGTTAATTTTTACACGAACTTTTAGGGTCGACGAAACATCATGACATTCATCTTCATATTCACAATATTTACTTGTAACATCTGGATATCTGATATACTATTGAAAGAACTCCATTTCTTCATTGTAGAAAGCAGAACACCCTTCAGTTAAATAATCCCCAACAACCGCGTGAAAGAATCCCAAACAACGGCGTGAATGACTACCCT
The DNA here is from genome assembly GCA_014218235.1 of Colocasia esculenta. Taxonomy (NCBI): domain Eukaryota; kingdom Viridiplantae; phylum Streptophyta; class Magnoliopsida; order Alismatales; family Araceae; genus Colocasia; species Colocasia esculenta. Next base: position 143,450,847 of record CM024761.1, read on the forward strand.
ACAATGTTTAACCCTCCATACACACCAGGAAAATATGGTTACAGATTCAAATCCCATTGGGATCAGATTATAAGAAATTTTTACAGTATGAAATGTAACATAACAGGCTATATTTCCCAAGAATTTTTTTTTAAAAAAAAAATTAGCCTGAAAAGATAAACCCCAAAATGACGAGGTTCAGAGACACGGCGGTCCCCCCATCCCTCGAGTACCCCAAAAACCCAACCCACATAAGGGAGTCAGATGTGTCATTAGATCAGGTGGTGAGGTGCAGCAGACGGCTCCTTCATTCATGGCGCCAAAACAAGAAGGGTGGCTAGATTTATTGGGTATTATCAATCGGTAGGGGATAAGAATTATGGAGGATGGCATTGGATAGACAACCAAATTGAAATCCTATGTGATCTATCTATGATTTCCCTCTACACAGCGTGAACCGGGAATAATAAATAGAATGAAACACGTTCTGAACACAAGACGTAACCAGCAAAGTAGATTGCCCCATCTGTCCGGTCACTTGGTAATAAATGTTGAGGTAGAATGGGACTACTGCACTTTCATCCTAACACCATACCAAGATTAAAAATGGTGAACGGGGAAAGAGATAAAAAAATTAAAAAAAAAGGAAGTTACAAGGTAATGTCTGCAATCCCCTATTTTTATCCTCCTATCATATTGTCTGCCGAAGATTTGAGCATTTTTTTAAACAGGGGTATCATGATGATTCCACCTCGACAAGAGACTAGCCTGTGGATGCAGACCCGCTTCTTTCAAGGTTAGTGAGAACTTGTCTGAGTCGTATGTCACGCGGGGGAAGCCTGAGACTAATCTATACTTGTCAGCTTTCAGGCAATCTAATGAATCAACATAATCGTAGAGGGACCGCACAGTTGCTAAGCTTTGAAACTTCTTTCCCTGCGTTCTCCTGTGGGGAACTTTACGAGTACCTTCAAAAGAAAAACACACAATACCGAGTCAGTCAGCTCCCTGCGCCAAACAACTTATAACGCATCGAAACAAAGATGGAAGAAAATGCATTAGACATGTTGAACATTCGTTGATTCATATATACTGAGGATTGCAAAAATTAGCTTGACTGCTGCAAACAAGGAAAACCTCACTCCGTAAAAGTTGGAAGGCACAGCAACAGGAATGTTAGTATTGCTAAAAACTTAACAATATGATAACCCAAATTTATGGACGATCAGCAGATCTACAACCTTTTTCTGTTTCAGAACAGTCTTGAATATTGAGCATAATGTTCCAAACAACACCAAGCACCAGACAGCAGATTCAGCCTATATCATAGAGCTGATGTGAGAACATCAGATTTAATAGCATTTTTATGGTTTAATAATATATGGGAGCGTTTCCAAAAGCTCTCCTACATATCCATCCTCATGGACGTTCTCTTCAGAACTAAAAATGACTTTTACATTTATAGAAACATACACTACATGGAGTATCAACTATGAGAATTCAGGAATATTGCATCCACCTGACCACCAATGCTAACCACGAAACAGTTCTCACGAGAGGCTGATTTTGGTACAGCCAGATGAGGTTGGGCATAGGAAGAGTGGTTTGAACCTCATTCTCATGGATGTTCTCTCCAGAACTGGGTCATGTCACTAAATAGAAGAGGAAAGAGAGGTGGGAAGAAGGGCACGAGAAAGAAGAGAAGAAAAGGATATTGCAAGAGTAAGAAGGGACTGCACAAAATGGAATAGAGAAACTGAAAGAGGGTGGAGGCGGCAGAAAGCAGGGTTGGCCCAAGGGATGCGCTGAGATCCAACTGATAAGCAAGTTGGTGAGCCGCCAACTGCTACAGGAGTCATGCATCTGCTATTGAAGAAGTGGAGTGCAGAGGGCCACCTGCACCAGAAAATGTGGGACGGTGATTGGTGAGGAAGGAAGAGGAAAGGTGGGTGACATCTGAAGTAGGATGGTCCACCCAGGACCAATGGAAATTCCTTAGGGCATCTTGCTCCTCCAGCCCTGGTAAAATCCCTCCCAACCGTTAGATTAAAAGATCTCATGGCTGCAGTTGACAGGAATGATATTTGGATACTTACACAGATGGGTAGCTAACAGAGAAGATATCCTACTATACTGACTGATCGACTCCATTTACCAGAGAGGTATCAAACTGAATATCAACTTCCATGTTGGTCAACTACCTGATTATTCAGATATAATCTGAATTGGAGCCAGACTGGTTAAAGCTATTTACAGATATTGAAATCAGCCATCGTAATGAAGATGTCTCAGTCGTACAAACCCCCACCCCCCTTAATGCATGAGGGGCTTCTAGATCAACCACATGAACATACTTTTGTGGACTTTGTGCTCTACAACCTAGTTCTTCACCTATATACACAAGGAAAGGAATGAAAGGTGGGAGAGGTGATGAGAGCCAGAGATAGTAGAGAGGAGATACAATGAAAGGAGTTGTGAAGGCCCTAAGCATGGAAGAGGGAGCAACTGCCATTTGGCTCATGGTAAGATCAATAGCGAGTTTGCTGGATGTCTGGAGAAGGGTCATCAGGCAGGTGGATGTAAGAATTTGGTTAGGTGCTTGGTATGTAGAAGGCTACGACATAGAGCTGGAGCTGTAAGCAAGCCTCTTCATGTTCAGAGGAGCTGAGAAAGATAGAGGAAATGAGGGGCAGAGGAGCTGAGAAAGAAGAAGGAAATGAGGGGCAGTCCCATTTAGCAGGCTTTAATATCTGTTGAAATTCCTTGGTCAGGGGGACTGAAGACTGTCAAGGAAAGGCTATCTGCCACCCTAGTGGCCTATGTGCAAGAGGGAGCAGGCAAACAGTGGAGAAGTGGCGAAAGCACACCTGACTGGAGTAGTGGGTGAGAAAGACCAAAAACAATGCCTTCATTGTTTGCACTAAATCACCAGAGTTGAAGAAGACTTATCTACAGCTAATGGAGGTCATGTTTCAAGGCATGAAGGTGAAGTTGGAGGAATGGCGACAGGAAACTGCAGCTGTGCTGGTGGAGGAAGGTCCTTTGACAAGGTACAGGCTCCGTGGTGTTCCATTGCATCTATAGACTTTGGACTCCTTTCACACAATCTTTAGCTGCCTTTGGGGTGCTGAGATCTGTCGATAGGAACACTTGAGGTTGGAGAGCCTCAAGTCAGCTAGGGTACTGGTGGATCTCTATAACCCTCAGGGTCCTCCAAGCAGGTGAAAATCAGAGCGGGCAGATAGAACTTTTGGATTGCAGTGGAAGTGAGATTTGACTTCCATAAAGCAGTTGAGATTTGCCCACTCCTTGCATGGTACGCAGCAGGCAAGGGTGACACAAGCAGAAGATGCAGCAGCATTCAGGGAAATCAAAGGGGCCAAATGGGCTGAAGGCAAGGGTAACATATAGGCAAGTCATGAGTTGACTCAACAAACTCAGGAGCAGTGGGAGCTTCCTAAAGGCCAGAAGGGGAAGGAGCATGGGAACAGACATGAAAGAAGGGAGGATTTTTGGGAATATGCAAGACTACCTTGGAATCAGAGTAGCCACTATTAACAGACAGATGCAGCAGAAGAATCAACAGAAGAGGAAAGACCACGTATCCTCAAGACTCAGGATGATGGAATGTCCTTCCTTCTTCAAAGTTCTTGGATACCGTGTGTGAGAATTATTTTTTAACACTTTAAAATTTTTAAATTTTATCTTTGGATTGATTTATTTGGGTTTTATTTATTTACAAGGACATGGTCTTGTAGTTCGTTGACCTCCCTCACTAACCGCAGTTAGTGTTAATTATATCAGCGCAAAGGGCTGAACACCCTTGATTAACCATCAGACAAACCCTTAGAAAAAGAAATAACTCACATTCGCATGAAATGAATTGTGTATGGTTGCAAACATGCAATCTATTTTTTTGGAATTTTTTGATATTTATTTCATTTTTATTGATTTTAAATGTATTTTCTCATTTTTTGGTATTTTAGGATTTTAATTTCATTTACTTATCTATTTTCGTTATTTATTTATTTACATTATGATTATGTGAATTAAATTAACATTTTTATTTATTTATTTGATTTAGAAGGTGTTTAACTTAAGGTGGATTAAAATTGATGTGAAACATAATTTGTTTGTTGATTTATGTTATTGAAGATTAAATAATAATGTTGGAAAATATTTTGTGAACGTTTGTCGAAAACTTGATTGATTTTGGTTAAGAAATAAGTAGTGCAATATTTTAAATAAACGTGACACTACGTGAAATAATTCGTATACGTATGATTAAATGATTAAAAATAGCCCAATAGGCCCATTAAATTTCACACATAAGAATTTATCAAATGCCGACCCAATAAGCACAAAACGTCTCAATTAACTATATGGAAATACAAGTCTGGCCCAATAAGTAGTCCCAGGCCCAATACGAAATCTGGCCCAATAAAAGGGAAGTCCATGACTTTGCTTAATACTCGAGAAAATTAAATCGTGCCTTGCACGATATTCTTTAGGGCTGCCTTGCAGACCCTTTTCCAGACTGTCTTACAGTCTCTTCCCAGAGCCTTGCTCTGGTTTTCAGCCTCAAAAAAATCCACCCTTTTAGCCTGGGGCGCCCCCCTCTTTTTATAGTGGCTGGGCAAAAGACGCCCGGCCGGAAGGTTTCGCGCTCTCCCCGGAGCTCCGTTCATTAAATTAGGGGGTTTTACCGCAATTTTTACCTCGCGTATTTGCAACTTACCCCTCCCTTTTCTTTTTTCTTTCCAATTTCCCATTTCCTCTTTTGGCCGAACCTTCCCCGGCTAGCTCTGTGCGAAACAGAGCAGGGAGGGAGAGGAGCGCCTCTCTCCTCTCCTTCGCTCCTTGCTTGGCGGCGGCGGAAGCCAGGCGGGGCAGCGGCAGCAGCACGGCAGCGCGGTGGCGGGGCGGCAGCAGCAGCGCGGCGGCGGGCGGCCCAGGGCGACCAGCGGCAGCGGCAGCGCGGCGGCCGGCCGCGGCTGGTGGCGGGGGACCCCCGGCGGCCAGCGACAGCGGCAGAAGGCGCGGCGGAGGCAGCGGCAGTGGCATCGCGGCGGCGGGGCGGCCAGGGAAAACCAACCGTGGCCCCGAGCAGCAGCAACGGCGGCTGCGCCTGGCGAGCGGCGGGTGGCCCTCTCCCGGCAGCGACCCCTATACGTACGTACCTCTTTTTTTTTTACTTGGATTTGCTTGTTTTGCTTATTTCCTTTCTCTCCTTTTTTTTTTGTGTTCTTGCTGTGAGAAACCGGCCAGAAATCTGGCGCAACACCGTGTTAAAACCACAACATTAAAGAAGAAACAGAAAGGAAGAGGGAGAGAATGAGGAGATGTTCATGGCCTCCATACCTTAACAACCAGTCACCTCTACCTCCTCCCCATGTCTCTTATATCAATAGGGCAACCACTTAACTAGCAAACACATGGACAGATTTACCCTTATCCTGGGTGTGAAGAGTACACATGAAGAGTATGAGTAAACGGTACTGCATGAACATCAAAATTTTTTAAAAGAAACCTTTAAAGAATGGCATCAGAAGTTCCCAGGTGCTTTGCTAAAGGACTTCCAAAAGGTGTTCTCAGACCACTGTCCATTACTTTTGTCCACATCTGAAGTTAAAAAGAACTCTAAAAAGTTGTTCAGATATGAATTGCTTTGGTTTCAGCACAATTCAAGGAGAAGTTGGAATGTTGGTGGCAGGAGGCACATAACGGTACCCTAGCATGTTCTTCATTTGCAAAGAAATTGCATGGGTCAGACCAAAAAAAATGAAAAAATGGACCTTCATGGCTTTTACGTAGCAAAGAGCAATAAAAAGCTAATACTTGACACCATACAAGTGTGTGAAGGGAAGAATGACCAGAGGGTTCTGTCTCAGGAAGAGTCAGATCAGCAGCAAGCTGCTGTGAAGCAACACAAAGAATTGCTTGGTATTAAGGAAATGAAGTGGAAACAAAATCCAAGGAGATATGGCTTCAGAGGGGGACAAAAACACTACCTAGATTTCTATTAATAGCTTTAATGCTGGGGATTTGGATATTGAAGGGGAAGAGTTATATAACCTGACAAGACAGTGTGCTCTCTCATCTTGCCTATAAGCTAGCTGAACTGGTTCTTCCACTGCAACAGACATCTAAAAAAACCAAATGGAAGCCAAAGCAGATCTGATAGAGAGGGACTGGTCAAGTCCTTTCAGAAGAGAACCAAGGTTGGAAAAGCAAGCTGTTAACTGCAGGAGGAAAATATCACTGATAAGAGGGGAGAGTGAACGTAGAGGATGGGGGTTGCAAGGGGGAACTAAGTACCAATTCAAATGTGAACCTTTTCAGGGAATGGGAGGGGTTTAGGTGCGGGGGAAAAGAGGTCAGCGGCAAAGGAGCTGGTATGGAGATGTAAGGGGGATGTGCTTTGTGTACAAGAGACAATATGGGAGGGGTTGGGAGTGATATCATGAGGGTGATTAGGGGTCCAAGACAATTCATGGAGGGAGGTGTGGTGTGAGGGCAGGGTACTGCTACAGGACATGAGAAGGCTTGGGCTGTTGTTTTAGGAGGTTTCCACATGTGGATGATGCTTTTGATGCTGTTTTGTGGTAGAGTGAAAGAATGGGCTGTTGTTTTTGTAATGTTGTTTCATATACTTGATCCTTTTGCTTTCTTTGGGGAGTTAGAGGGGAGCTCATTGTATAGGTGGTGGTGGTTTGGAATGTCTCACCCATACTTGTACATTCTTTTTCCTCTTTCATTGATATATTGAGGTACCATCCACCCACAAAAAAAAACTGCAGGAGGAAAATGGATCCTCTTTAAGTTGGTTTTACCTAGCCTTCCTGCTCATTACATGCCTATATTTAAGATTGAGTGACTATCTTTTTGGAAAGGGGAAGATATGTAGGAGGAATGCATTTAATTGGGTGGAGGGCAGTTGGCAGAAGTAGGGAAGAAGTTGGAACAGGACTAGTGCCTATGGGGTTTACAAATAGACTATTCTTACTAAATGGTTTGGGGTAAGTTCACTTTGTTTCACAATTCTAAGACAGAAATATGAGAAAGGAGCTTAACGGACCAGAAATTTTAGGGGAGACTTCATCTGGGCTATGTCATCAAAGGCGATCGGCGAGGTGAACCCAAGTCTCCTCACCTCAAACAAGGCCTCAGTTGACCACGTTGTCAACAGTTTCAGGTTTTAAGTCTGGCAAACAAGGCCAGGCAAGGAAGAAAAATGGAAAAACCTGTGCACAACTTCACACCACTTCCAGTGAAAACAGGAATGCTCCAGGGAGAAGTGAGACATGGGCACACTTTTTTCCTTTCCCTTCATATTCTTTCAAGGTAATCTTATTACCCCACTAAGGCTCACTTGGTTTGACATAAAATTTCTACAAAGTATCAGTTTTGAAATTAAATGACCTTAAAATCAGAAAAGATGAAATCCCTCATTTAAAATCCCCAGTTTTAAGTCAATAGTTTTGGACTAAAAACCAAAACCAGCTAAAAGGAATGCCGTATAATCACAAGGCTGTTAAGGAATCCGCATAAGTGACACCTATGCCGGAATGCACCCAGCCAGCAGCTAGGTGCAAGTCCCTGGCAGCGCGTTGGCCCATCTGCATGCCTCAGGACCAGGACCCAATGAGGCCGGTCACTTTGCCTTGAAATTAATTTTTTATTTCCACGTGCGTAGCCGCATATTGGAGAATTCAGGGCCTTAGACTGTGAACATTGCCACAGTCACAGTGAAGAGTCTGCAGTGTCGTTAATGTCAAAAGAAATGTTAATTGTTCAATTTGTTGTGCTTTTAATATTTTTTTGTAGTAAATATTATGTTCTCATGTTCTAATTTTAATTACAATGTCATACTAACATTTTTATTGCATTATGATTATTGATTCATTATATACCTTTAGATACAGAAATTCCACATAGGAGGGAGACACCAGATTAGGCACCATCTTAGGTGCCTACTGCGTAGGCACTGCCTAAGCGGGCGCCTAAGCACTTAGGCGCTCAAGGATCCCAAGAATGTCTTGGGGTACCTGGCAACTATGATAGGTCAATCGATTTTCATATCTAGAAATTTATGACAACCAAACAGAACGAAAGAATACTATCAGATTTTTTTTACAACATTCCAAAATGTAGAAATGAAGTATTCATCATCTAACAATGTGATTTTCCAAAATGAAAAGGAATGAGGAGTGGGGAAAGAAAGGAAAAAAAATAAAGTTGCATCAATTACTCCCTTGGGCATTTTTCAACTCGAGAGTGGGAGAGGTGGATAGTGCTTCACAAGTAACCGCAAGGTCGGAGTACCAACTCCCACCATGGACATAAAGAGAGGATGGGAACGAACCCAGGGTTTCTAACCTTACCAACTTTGTTGGTCCTGCGAGGCCTGGCTATGTGGGAGAGATTGGATCTGCCTAGGCTCCGCTACAAATGATTTGGGTTTGATCCTGGGCAGGTGGGTTTTGCTCTTGGTATTCTGTGTGGACAAAAAAGCTTCGATGAGATTTTTACATTTCATCTAGAACGGATTTCATTGAAATCCCATAAAATTGAAGAGGAATAAGCTAGGGTCACTTGGACGCTGCCACTTGGGAAACAAAAAAGGAAAATGAAAAATTACTCCAAATTTCTCCTCAACAAATCATTCTGCCAGCTTACTATGCACTTCCCCTCACCTCATCTTCCATAACATATTCTACATAAGCACAACATGGAATTACTTATAACACTTCGAGTGGAGGAAGATAACATCCAATTTCAATTGTTTCTCATCCTTATTGTCTATTAAAGGCTCGCACTCTAACCCAAAACCCTAAACGTTGAGTTTGAGAGAATCCTCTACATAAATGGAGGTGAAACTCTTACAGATTTCTAACATGGGACAAAACCACAACAGCCCCACCCCCCTTTGCACCAAACCAACCAGTTTGGGGCGCAACACAGGAAGGGACAAATGTCCACATATGAAGAGAGGATCCAATGGGTAAACACACTTTTAATTCCATGTCAAAGACGCAAACTCTAACCAAAAACCAAGGCGTTGAGTTAAGGGAATCTTCGGGTAAAAAATTCTCACAGATTTCCAATATGGGACTAAACGACAACATTGTCAAAGTCTCTTCAAACAAAAAATAGCCAAATGGAACTTATACATCGAGGGAACACAAGTAAAAAGTTCTATGAAGCCACTTCAGAAGGGCTAGGCTGTAGTATTTTTATTTTCAAACTAAAATGAATATGCCATGGACCTTTACATTAGAAACCATATGCAAGTTTCCATGCCTAAAGTTGAAGGGACACGATGTCTGGAAACCCCATTTCTTTTCTTTTCCCTTTTCCTTTTTTTCAGTAGAGGTTTTGTTGTTGGAAGAAGGGGGTGTGGGACTTCAGAAGGTTGTGAATGCTGATTCAAATATTCAAAGTTCCAAGCATTTAAAAGTTGCAGCTTCATGGAGATGTGTATGCCATAAATCATTATAGCAGCTGACTTGAGAAAAAGATATTTGATAGCAAACATTGAAAGAATCCATAACATCAGGTAGTTCAAAGAAAATTTTACATAGCTGATAATGGCTTGAAGTTAAGCAATCATTTCCAAGAAGATTGATTGGATATTTTACCGTCTAATGCTATCTTCTTTAGGAAATTTTGGCAAATCATACATTGGAGGCATATATCGACCAGAAACTCAATATTTGTCCCATAATTACCAAGATGGGAAGCAAAACATGTGAGGGATACAAGATGACTACAATGATCCTGGGGTAACATTTTGAATTACAAAAAAGGGGGAAATAGGAAACAAATGCACGAAACAGGAAGCAAAATTCATCATATTTTGAGAAGAATTATTGCACCCCAGTAATCCTTTCCGTTATTCCATAGCATATGTAACAAGTCCATATGAAGACCTTGTACTCTAATTCACTGAAAGTTCTGTCAGTCAGTCCGGTCGCAGAAACTGCAACTGTGTTTTGTTGTGACCATTAAGATGATTTATGCTCAACTATATAAATGCCATGCTAATCCATTTGATCAAAAAAGCACCTATAAGAAACATGCATACACCTGTGACCTCATCCTTGACATATCTATGGCACAATTGAGGTATATATTCTTCTGAATACTCCTGCAAGGACATTTCCTATACGGTGTTGGGTATCATATCAAATCTCAATTTTGTCTCAGAGGACCAGAATGAGGAGGTTTCAGAATTCTCAGGATATAAGAAGTGGAAGTAGAGATCACGAATGATAATACATTTTTTTTTTTGCTGAAAAATTATAATGTTACTCACTTGGCCACTCAATATGAAAAATTTGACACTAGAGATGTAAACAATGCAAAACTATAAAGAAAAGGGCCATATGCAAGGGGGGGTGATAAGAATGTGGACTGTAGAAGGTGGATGGGAAGTTTGAGAGAGGGGTTGGGTTGGTGCTGATCATCTTCTCAGGCTTGCAGGTGAATGTCAGTGGACAGGGTAGGCATTGATATGAACCTCCCTGCCTGCCCTTCAACGTCTTTCTTTGTCACCATCCTTTTTTCTTCCCTTTTCTTCTTGGCTTGTAGAATGATGACATGTGGCAGGTCAACATAGAAAGTAGCCATGGTATGTGGCTCAAAAGTGACTGCACGCCAACTCTAAGTGTTTGACATGGCACCATGATTGGTTGGAGGTGGAAGGAAGGGATGGGTGGTTTCAAAACCTGCAGAATTGGGCAACCAAACAGCAACGGGGAGGGGATCTTGAAACTTCAGCAAACTGATAGATCTAAGAACACAATAGTCACGTGACTTGCCTGAACTCTACATATCTTAAAGACTTAAACAAGCTGAAGAGAAATCTTGAGAGATCCCTAGAAGATGCAAACCATGTTGGATATGAGGGTTATCTCTGCATGTTAGGAAGAAGAGATCTCAAGAGATGCAAGCAACAGAACCAGATTAAAGCTATCCTTACTCACATGGGGAAATAGGATAACACAAGTGATCTGCTCTGCATGCTTCAAGAAAAAATTCAAACAGAATGAAGAGCAGAGAAATCAATGTTTTACAAAAGGATAATGTGGCAAATAGTAAGCATATACTTATGTTATCAACTTGCAAAGAATTGTTGTACAAAGGAACAAGGCCAAGGATGGCAACTCCTGGAATTCTCTTGTCAGATAGAAAGATGAAATCAATGTAATGGTCTAAAAAGCTAAAGAACCTAAACAACATGACAATAAATGTTTCAGGTCAAATGCATCCAGTTCATTGATGCTTGGCGAAAAACTAGTGAGAAAGCAATTTCCTATGTCTAGGATATAGCCATTTAGCTACTTTGTAAGTAATTCATGTTGAGAAGCTTATAACCTTGCAACCATGCAACCAGTAAACACTCCTTGACCAATAAATGATAATCCTCCCTAGAATAGACTGCAAAAAAGGTGTTTGTAGTATTCCTACTAAAGATACATAGCTTGACAGATGAAAGGGATAGACAAAAACATTAATTGAAGAAAATTCAGCTACTAGGGTGTGCATGTTAAATGGAATATTCATGGAGCAAATATAGGCTCATTTGCATGGCAAAACAAGACCACTCAGCATATTAAAGAAGTAGTAGTGGTAATAATAGTAATGAATCTTTATGAGGCCCAAAGCACCAACTGGCTTGGGATTTAAGAGAATTTACCTGTGTAACATCAGGCCCCTTTTCAGGTTCAATGCCCAGTAGCGTAGCCTTCTCTTGCCGCCTTCTAGCAAGTGCAGCTTCTTTCTCGGCTGCCTCACGAGCTGCTCTTTCCTTGGCTTCCTCCTCCTCCTTCCGTTTTCTTTCAATATCTGCAGCTTCTCTTTCTAATCTCTCTTGTTCTTCCTTCCTTTGACGCTCCCTAGCCTATGCCACAAGAAATTGATCAATAAACAAGAAAGAATCTCCCAATGATTTTATAATGACCAAAGACGTTCAAAATACCTGATCCGCTTCAAGGGCAGCCTGATATGCAGCATCTTGCTCCTCTCTCAGGCGTGACGCATTTCTTCTTTCTTCAGCCTCCAGCCTGGCTGTGACAAGAGCCGTACTTGCCTCTTCATTTACTCGTTGGAGGGCTGCAAGCATTTCTTCAGGGGATTTTGGCCCCTCAATCTGCACAAATAAGTGAACAATAAGAACGGTAAATGTAACAGAAGATTTAACTAATGGAGCAGTAGACAAGATACAAATATATATGCTAATCAAGAAAGAGAACTAAAAAGCAACCGTCCTGAAACAAGAAAATTATCTATGATACTGAAGTTAAGAAAGGGCTTTATGATTGCATTGAGAAGCTAGCTCCTGATAGAAATATTCAAGATCAGATTATACAAGAAGCACAAATCTATATAAAGGTGAAAGGGTTGTTTGGGAGAGACATGGCTATTAGGCAATGCACTATGACAGTTACACAATTCTTATCACCAGAATATCATTTTAATCGGTAATATCTATTAAATAACAAGTCATCTGAACTGATCAACAACTGAATCACTTCACGATACTTCCTGCATGGTTTGTCATGGCAAATCGGATCGGCCGATTCGGGCGAATCGGAGCGGATCAGGGGAAACCCAATTTGTGATTCGCCTGATTTGGTCCGATTTGCATGTATATATTACATATATATGTATATGTAAGACATATATGCATGCATATATGTAACATATGTATGTTAGATATGAGAATGGCGTGAGGGATTCACATGGTATGACATGGAACTCATACCTTATTTACATTCCATATCATTTAAGTGAATGTTATAATTTGTTGTTTCATTTACTTAAGATATTACATGTAAATAAGGAAGTACTCCCCATTTGAATCCAATAAAAATATCAAAAAAATCATATCTCTTACCCAAAAAAAGTCAACTCTCCCGTCGAAGAAGAAAATCGCGATTTCGGTGATTTTAGCGAACTTTCTAATCTCTCATAATTTGGTCTATCTAAAAATTTGATAATTCAAATAAACCATATGGAACACTAAAAATCTAAAGTCCGGTAAAAAAAGTCAAACGTGCATGTGACTTCTCCAAGGGAGCGCTCTCCTACTGGGTTCAGATTTTTAGCAAAATGCACGTTTGACTTTTTTACTGGACTTTAGATTTTTAGTGTTCCATATGGTTTATTTGAATTATCAAATTTTTAGATAGACCAAATTACGAGAGATTAGAAAGTTAGCATTTCGCTAAAATCACCAAAATCGCGATTTTGTTCTTCGATGGGAGAGTTGACTTTTTTTGTAAGAGATATGATTTTTTTTATATTTTTATTGGATTCAAATGGGGGGTACTTCCTTATTTACATGTAACAAATTAAGTAAATGAAACAACAAATTATAACATTTACTTAAATGATATGGAATGATGGAATGTAAATAAGGTATGAAGAGGAAACTGTGTTCCCCTATGGGTAATATACACACACACACATACATAAATAATATATAATAATCCTATGCGAATCGGACCCATGCGAATCGAACCGAATCAGGGAGAACCCGATTCGGTCTGAATCGCCGATCCATCAAACCTTGACTTCCTGAACAAGTGATCAAGTTACTTCACATTTTCTGAAATTTACTGAACTGAATAATCGATTATGTGCAGAAGGTCTTAATTCAAGCATTTCAGCAGTCTCCCAGAGACTGAAGTATCAGAACAGCTGAAGCTCCATACAAGAAATAATTGATTATCAAAGCCCCGTGAGAAGAATTAATTAATTATCAAGCATTTCAGGAATCTCCCAGAGACCAAGTACCAGAATTGTTGAAGGTCTCTACATGAAGTAATCGATTATTGCATGAAGAGAAGGCACCCTGAGGCTAAGGCACATGAGGGTCACCTACCGGCAATCGATTATCTAAGCTCCTTTAATCGATTATCAGGCGTGCCATATCAAAAGCTTACAGAAGCAATCGATTATTGAACTTCTCTAGGCTCTCAGCAATCAAAAGTCAGCAAGAGTGATTCCCGATGAAATCTGACAAGCAAATACTAAAGAAAACGGCTATTAAAAGCAGAAAGGTGGCTGCATGGCAAGTCTCATAACTCGACATCTACAAGCAGATTCCGGCACCAGCTTTTACTGCACATGGGTAAGTGGAAAGAAATGATGACAGCTCAGCTCTTCAACTCCCCCTCAAGCCACTATAAATCAGGAGGAGATGCTGCATGAGGGGGCCTTCTCCTTTTTAGCTTCTTCTTCCTCTAGTTCATCTAGGTAGGCCTTCCCCGTAATTCTCAGTTCAGTCATCTTCTTCTTCCTCTCTTCTACTTCACTCTTCGTATCCTTCTACTTGTGTTCACTGCTCCACCTACCGCCGTTGGACTGTTGTGCACCACCAGTCAACCAGCTGTTGCTGGGTAGTGGAGAAGAGGAGGCTGCATTCTAACTCTTCTCTGTCTTCTTTTCTATTTTCTACATTGTAGTTCATCAGAGCCTTGTCCCATTATTTGGGGTCGGCTACATGAATCTTTTTCCGCCGAAGATTTTCTACATTGTAGTTCATCCTTTATAATCATGCAAGTTGAATAGTTGAAATAGTTGTTATTTGCGTCTTTAATCACAGTTGTCCTCTCTCTGTCTCTCCCTCTCTTACTCTCTCTATTGCTTTTGCTGTTCACTTCTGCAATCTCTCTCTACTTCATCTCTTTCTTTCTTGATCTCTTTCTCTATCTATGTTCCGTTAAATACCTGACATAGATCTTATAAAGTCAAATCAGTGATTTTTCTAACTTGAAGAGCTTAAGCTAGACTTCTACCTCCCTGTGGATTCAACCCATACCGTGTACTAGTTACTTATTTATGCTAAGAGAGTTTGGTTTTAAATTGGTTGCCAAGTGGGTTTCTAACAACAAACTTCTGGTAGATCACACTACTCTAATCTTGGTGTGGAAGCCGTTATAAAATTGATCATTTCCATTCCATGATTTAGACATGTTCATATATTGTGACTTGTGAATTATGATTTATTTATAGTGCAGTTAATTTGGTTGGACTTCGAAAGTAGTACACCTACTTTACAAAGATGGTTATTCAGATATAGAGTTTGAATTGTAGTGCGTCTCCTTTTGAGAAAACTTGGAGTCCATTTGCGCAGGTTAATCCACTTTTCATATTCAAGTATTTAGAAGAAATCTCCTTAGTGTTTTATTGTTTTTTCAATTCAATAATGTGTTATAGGTGCACACAAAGAAAAGAAATAGGTTGGAGCAAAAAAAGCTAAGTAAGCTTCCGTTTGTGCAATACAAACAATGCCTCCACGCTTGCCATTTGTGTTTTCAACAATCTGATCTTGATCCAATTTGTTTAAATGATATTGATGATTGGAATGAGTGGATAGCTCATCCTCCACAAGAGTAAGACTTTGTGCATGAGGATGAAGACCTTACATGGTAAATGTCAAAATTGCTTCTAGATTAAATGAAGAAGGTCCACGCACAAGGTCAAGTAAAAGGCATCGCTTGCTGTCCATAGATATGAGGATGACGATGACTCCGAGGAGACATTGCCGTAAAAGAACAGCTTGTAAATGAAGACAATAGGAACTCTGAATCTTTTAGGAGTGATAAGGAGTTTGATGGTTGAGAGTTAAGAGTTGAGATGGAATCATGTCACCTTTTATTTCAGTTTTTTATTGTTAGGGATTATGTAATAGGCTCGTCTGGAGGTTTATTTAGACTTTTAATATTGTTATGATGACTTCTTATTTACATTTAGGGCATTTACATGTCTGTGACTTTGTTTTAAACTTTTAATTGCTTACTTGTAATTAGTATTGCACTTCTTATGTTCATTTCATATTTACATGTGTGTGAATTTGTTTTCAATTTCAATGTCTCCTTGCAATTTAGTTGTCAATAAATGGATTTAGTTAATTATATAATAATTTGGCCCATAGGACCTCAATTTTGTGAAGTACATTTATTTTCAGCCAGCATTTTTGTGATGTTTAAATGTATATTTCATGTTTCTGAAATACATATATCACCTCAAATGCCTAGGCCATCACCTAGGCATTTGAGGCTGAGTCAACCCCCTAGTTGCCTCGCTCACCTCATGCCTCTGACTACATAGACCATGGCATCCATTGTATATCAGGGCTAGGACAAAGATGAAACACAACACCCTCAACAAAAAGCACAAAGAGGCTACTAGGCTACATACATGTGTCTTCGATCTATAACATGTAAGATATTTTTCGAAGACAAAACCATGTGGGCTTAGACTAAAGTAGAAAATACATGACAAAGAATGGGTTTTGTCACAACAAAAAGGTGCAACTAGGTGAATTTGATTATAGAAGCACCAGGACAAAACCAATACATAGATTAAAAGGTGACAAAAGACTACAACTGATTTATTAGGAAAAACTAAAAAAACTAAGATGCAAAACCCAAGTAGAGAATGAAATTAGAGCTGCCGATATTACAGATTCAGTAACACTAACATCCATCTAGCCCAATGCTCATAGTTGTTAAGGCACCTGCCTAAGTGGCGGCTAGGTGTCACCCAGGCGGGAAGGCATCCAACCAATAGCTAGGCACAAGAGACGGCACCTAGGCGAGATAGGCGGACACCTTGGTCTACTAAGGCGTCTTCGGGATTCCTAGACCAATCCACAACCTGACCGCACAGTTTAATCCGCATGTGCGTACTCACACCTTGGAGAATTCAAGGCCTCAGACTCCACATTCTAACATTGTTCACAATCATTGTCACGGTCACTGTGAAGAGTCCGCATTCATTAAATGTTAAAAAAATCCTAATTGTTCAAGAGTCGTCTAAATTTGTTATGTTTTTAATACTTTTTACTGAAGATTATGCTCTAATTGTAATCATAATGTCATATAATATTTTTATTGCATTATCATTAGGGATAATTTCATAAATACTCCTATTTTTTTAATTTCAAATATACCACGCTTACCTACCTATAATCCTACAAACCCCTACCACTCATAAATTTTCAAAAATGCCATCCCCGTCACTTGTCGTCACCTTAACCTAGATAGGGTAGAGATAAATTTAACCAAAGTTAAAAAGTCTAACCTACCACACAAGTTAAATGTTTTTAAAGACTCTGTCCCTCCTTACCAGGGTGCAAGCAGAGCAAGCCAGAAGCCCAGGCCCACTCCCTCTCCCTATCTCTTTTCCAACGCACTCAAGCAAGCTGAAACTCCAAGAGGGAACCCCCAAGAGGCCGAGCACCCATAGACCACCAAGCAGCCACAAGCTAGCCTCCAGCCAACTCTTCTGTTGGAGGGGCTGGCCCAACTACTCAAGCAGGGCCTCTCTAGAGTTGAAAAGGTGCTGGGCATGCCACTTACCTTCTCCACAGAAGAGTTCTCCCTTCTGGTCAGAGTTGCAAAGGTGCTGATAAGAGTACATGAAGAGGGAGTTAATAGTTATCACAAATGTGTGGGGTTATTAGTTACTGTCCAGCAAAGATGTATCGGTTAGTGTAGTCGATGGGGAAGGAAGGGGAGGTCCTCAACGTCATAGATTGCAGAATTGGCCAATTCCGTATCAAATCTCCCTAGGGCGATCTAATTATAGGGGGTAACCCGCAGCATTGACATCCAGCCAAAATCAGCTAGGATCGAGGCAGATTGGCCAACAGCCGATCTAAGCCAGCAATCAGATTTAAAATATTTTTTAACCTCCCCCCATGGACCCATGCGCCCACTCCCTGTAACAATCCGCATTTTTAAATCATAAATAAATAGAAAGCTTACAAGATGAGATAAGAGGAATCAAAACATCTTGTGAAATGAACAAGCAAGGTTTCAACATTAGATGTAAAAGTAAACGGGCGTCGTAATCTTACTATCTATCATATATAGAGAACCAATACCAAATCAGACAAACATTATAGGTACGAACTAAATAATGGATTACAAGGATGAGCCGGACCAATTAGAAATGATTGGGCTAAATAAAACCCTAAACCACAACTTAACCGGTAAAACCCGATAATATGTTAAACTCATTATCACATGTGTAAAACTAACTCGGAACCGTATGAAATTCCATAGGGACAAACTAAACAATAAATCGAAGGCCAGTAAAAGAAATGCGTGCAAAAGAGCACGTTTGGGTAAACAGAATGACGAATTGCCACTTAAGGCAATAAAACCCGATAAACTCGGAAACTAGTTATCCCATGTGCCCAACCATCACGAAATAGGACGAAATTTTATACACATAAACTAAACAATATAATGAGACTAACCATAAAGACTTTTGGGCCAAGAAAAATCATTGGGCCAAGTTTAAGAATTTTCGTAACTTATTGCCGTAATTTGGAAATAAGTCAAGAACCTAATATCATATGTATTAAGTGGGGTCCAAAATAGAAATAAAAATTATGAGTAAACTTTAAATAATGGGTATTAGCATTCCAATGAGAGAAATGAGCCAAGAAATGTCTCTTGGACCATGAATAAATTTATAATAAGAATATAACCCCAAAATTCGAAAATCTTAACTAAATGAGAGTAAAGGGATAAATTCTCACACAATACACACTTATTGGACTTCAAATTGAGCCCAAATTGTGGATACAACCTAGAGGAATGTTTCCTAGTTGTTTCCATCACAAATTGGGAGAGAAATCCCAAAAAGGAGAAAAGAATTCCCAAAATTCGTTGCTATGGTTTCCTAATCCCAATAGGACTACTAAACACACACATCTTTATAAATTGAACCCCTCTCTTCCATGGGACGTCCCTAGGGTTTGCTTGGGATGCCTCTGGAGGCTCTTGGAGGCTAAGAACCGAATGGAGAAGGCTATACATCATGGACCTCTTCCTCTTCTCCAACTAGTTCAATGCTACGACCAGAAGTTAAGTCGAGTTTTGATCGCTTTTAAATGTTAGTAAAACCACGACCAAGCTTTACATACCATATACTATTAAAAAGCCATTCGAGTCTAGTTTCTTTTAACAGCATTTTTACCCAATTTTTATACAGTAGTTCATGAGGATTAGGTGGAGTTTTGCACAACTGTCTACCTAGGGTTTCAAAAGAGACGTTTGAAGTTTCTACTTAAAAGGTAGGTCTTCTCTAGGCCAAATTCTAATTAACTGCATCCGTGCATGCTTCATCATTTCATCATGTTTAGATTGTGTGAAAACTTCTTTTCCAATTTATCTTCTATCCTAGCATTTTATTGATTTTTGCAAACATCTGATGTCGGAACAGTCAAAGTTTTCCTGATCTATCTTGCAAGCTTTAGATCTCTCATACTAATCTATCTAAAAATCTTGAAATTTTTACTGCAACATCCCCTTTGAGTCTACTTTCAAACGAGATCGATCTCGCTCATTTTCATGGTGTGTGTTGAGAATTAAAACTGTAAAACCCCTACTGTGTCAGATTTCCAATGTTTGTCTCACAGTGGTCAGTTACCCTTGTAAATGAACCCAGATTTCTAATTCCTTGTGTCTGTAGATTAAGATATAAGCCTAGTCACTATCAAAATTGAAAGCCTCAATTTTTAGGCCATGTACAAAGAGTATTAGACCCTACAAGGTCCCTGTGTCAAACCCAATCCGAATAGGAGTCGGAAATAGGCCAAAAAGCAACTTAGGCCTCAGATTCAGAACGACGGGTCGACCGGTCGCCATCAGAAGGTGACAAGGACCTAGTCGTGTCGCCTTTTAAGGCAACAACCTTAGTGTCGGCTTCTGAAGGCGACATCATACTGGTCGCCTTCTTCAGCAGAAGGCCAAACAGCCTCGTGTTGTCCGATTTGCGTCGTTTCTTGGTTCTGTTTGTTCTGCTCGAAGTTGCCTATTGACATCATGCATTTAACAACCATAGAAAAAGGGTTAATGACTTGAACATGATTCTAATTGCCAATAATGACTTAAACTTCTCGATTTGTCTGAATCATCAACTTGCCAAAAATGATAACTTGCTAAATATGCCACTTGTTAAATCTGGACATGCATCCAAGATTACTATGATTTGAATGGCTATAAATGATGTTAAAACTTCATTACACGTTTACACTTGCCAAACATGACACCTGCACATGTGTAAAATAGGAACACTCCTCCATGACTGACAAACTCTTCGCCAAATATTCCTCCTGCCGAACTAGGATGTCTTCACGAGAGACTCCCGTAAGTCTCCTCTGACCACGGATTCATACGTGGCCGACGAGTTGGTTGTACTGTTAAAACTCTGCACCCATTGTCATGAAGCATGTCAGACTTTATGACGTGTTTCACTTGGTCTGTGCTTGTGTCTGATCCGATTATAAACGCGTCATACCTTTAGTGCGCAATGGTAAACGTACTGCCTGACAAGCATATGTTTTACCAAAACTCTGCCAATGAACTGATCTGACTGGATAGACAACTCTCTTACCCTTGAAAGTGTACACAGATTGCACGTGTCAATTTCCTGTCATCTTCTCTATGTCATCCGTGTCACCTTATCTATTTCTTGAATAATCTCAAGTCATCGTACAATAAGCTTGTTTTTTTGGAAATCTTATTGGTCATAAATTAAATGGAATTACCAAAATTTAAATGGAACTTCGGTTCATGACTGAATGTATATGCAAATAGGGCCATGTCTGGTCCTGAGAGAAACACCTGAAGTACTTATAAAAGCGGAAGTATATGATCCATTGGGGTGTCTGGCATAGCACCTAATTGAAATGCAAGATTGGTCTAGTAAATTCTGAATTGTTACTGAATGATTGATTAATATGATTGAATGGTTACATGTGAAACTGGCCAATCCCATCATACATGTCATTGTTCACTGGAATTCAATGGAATCTTACTCGTATTGTTCACTATACATACTATTGAATGTTGAGTCTCCTGAATCTCTTTCATTTGACAAATGATCGTACTGTCATCAACATCATTGGTAATCATCTCTTATCACTTAGTAAATGTCATTGAATAGTGTTTATTGAACCGCTCTCTTGTCAAATACATGTCATACTTCTGAAAACCGGTCTACACCAATATTATGAACGTCTTTTGTTCCATGAGTATCGCATGATAGTATCTTTCATGATAAAATGATGAATTACTTATATCATTGCCCACACATTGAGATGTAAATCCTACTGGGCAAGTGCGCTCCTACCTATCTTCCCTAACATTTTCAAGTTGCAAGGAAGAGGAATAGAGTTTAAGGATGGGACTTGTGCGCCGAGCGTATAATATTTTAGAGTCATTTTATTCTAGCTAGTTAGTAAGTGAATGGTCTTCATTGTAATTTTACCTTTCTTTTGGGAGATAGATTAGTAATAAAGCGTTGCTCCTTTTATTTGACATTAGAGATTGTAATATTCACTTATGATGAATAAAGAAAGAGATTTTGAATATTAATTACGGGCCCTACTTGTGATTAGTTTTACTATGACTTCTGAATGTTTACTTGTCACGTCTCTCGGTTTATCCCGCTGCTAAAAGCGGGGGCGTGACACTCCCCTTTTTGCGCTTTCACTTTCCCATGCAATCTCCCCTTCGCTTTAATGCAAATTGAAGGTGGGCGAGAGAAGATGGGGTGTGCATCCCCCTACCTGCTTTACACCTCCCACGTTCTTTAATACCTTCCCCCCTCTCTTTAATGTGCTCCCCACCCTTTTCCCTTTCCCACATTGGAAATAAATGGTTAAAAGGGGGAAGCGGAGTGGCATTAACAAAGGGGGTATTAAAGAGGGAGGGGGATAAAGGGGAACAAGGGAGGGAGCATTAAAAGATTTTTTTTGGGGTTTTGGTTTGGTGGTGGTGGTGGTGATGGTGGGGGGGGGAGGGGTGCCCACGATTGGGAAGGATGGTTAAAAGGTTAAAAGCAAGGTTTGCCGCATCGGGGAATCAGGGCGAATCGAGTTTTTCTTGATCCGCCACGATTCGCCAGAATCGGACCGATTCACATGGAATCGATCTGATTCGATGGGAATCGGGCGAATCAGATTTCTCCTGATTCGCATCGATTCCCGAATCGGACCGATTCGATCCGATGCGCCAAACCATGGTTAAAAGGGGGAAGCAGCATTAAAGAAGGGGAAGGGGTGGGGGAGTAAAGGGAAGAAGAAGATGATTCTTTCACTACCTCTTATTTCCCTTTTTTTCATTTTTTCTTTTTTTATTTCTTAATGATTTTTAATGACTTTTTCCCAAAAAAAAAACTTGGCAATCCGTAGCTAATCCGATTCATTTTTCCACGCTCGATGTCACCTTCGACGATGGTGCACTTCCGGATCGGCTCCTTCTCCTTGGCCTCCATGAGCTGGTGGGTTGACTGGTCCCAGATGGTCATGTTCTTTGCTTCAACATGCTTCACGATGCTCAACGAGCGATACCCGGTGCCTGCAGCCATGTCTAGAACCTTTAGTCGACAATCACACAGATCAGCCTTGGTAATGGCAACCACCCTGATGTCCTACATCCAAGCATGATATGCAATCTCGCGAGATTCTCGCGAGAATATCGGTCTCAGCTCCTTCCCGAGAAACGAGAAGGTCGAGATGCCTCTTCAGGCAGGGTTGTCAGTATCCCCTTATTTACCTGAATATCATTTAAGTAATATAACATTTACTTAAAATATTACATGTAAATAAGGAAGTACCCCCATTTGAATCCAATAAAAATATCAAAAAAAATCATCTCTTACAAATAAAAAGTCAACTCTCCCATCCAAGAAGAAAATCGTGATTTCGGTGGTTCCATCAAAATAGCGACTTTCTAATCTTTCATAATTTGACATATCTAAAAATTTCATAATTCAAATAAACCCAATAGAATACTAAAAATCTAAAGTCCGGTTAAAAAAAGTCAAACGTACATATGACTTCTCCAATGGAGCCACTCTCCTACTGACAGCACTTAGTCTGTTTGAGGCCTCTCAGGATTTGGTCAAACCTAAGCTATCATCACCTAAGCCCATGAGATTTTTCACTTGAGAATGTATGCAATTATCTATGTTCCTTATGGAATTATCTATGTGAACCTATGTGATCCACACTTTTATGTTATCCTGATCTCCCGAGATCTCTCCGAGATCTCTTCTCTTTGACCCTCCCGAGACGAAGCTGAGATCCGATATGGCAAACCTTGCATCAAGCCACCTTCGTGCACCAATGATCAAACATCACTGACAATAACCTATAGACCAAGGCCACCTTCTTGTGCTGCATCAACTTGATACTCTACACCACCTTGGAGGCCATCCTTGGACAGGCTGAAAAGAAACCCTATATAAAAGAACAACCTCTCTCTCTCTACGACAAGAGCAACCCAGAAGCCACCCACCTCTCCCTCTTTCTATCTCCGCACCAAATGGGGTAGGGGGGCACACAAGGTATTTTTGTCAAATATTAAAGATCAATTAAATTTAAAAATCACCAAGGAATTCTATTTAGATACCGACATTCATCAACAAAAGTTAACCACTAGGAGATTTAGGGTTATAGATAGGTAAGCATGGTGTTTTTAAAATTAAAAAAAATAGCAGGGATATATGTGAAATTATCCCTTACCATTATTGATCCGTTATATGCAATTAAATACATAAATTCCATAAAGGAGAGAGACACAACATTGGCCACCACCTTGGGCACCTAAGCACTTAGGCACTCAAGGATCCCCAAGAACATCTTGGGGCACCTTGGCGTCTTGACAACTATGTCAACACTACATTACAAGACAACCTTTTACAAATTACAAGTACTAAGAGAGCAAATCAGGCTATCGCAAGCAGATTAGTCCCACACTAGATTAATAGAATGGCTTATGGCCCTATAGGAGCTTAAGTTATCAAAGGAGCCCAAGGCACTCGTCTCAGCAATGTGGCTAGACAACAGCAATTCACCTCACTCTGCCCACTTTTGCTTAGGCAATTACCTGAGCCACCAAGACAGGCTCTCAGCCTGCCTCAAGTACTTGGCTCATCTGCCCAGAAGCTCATTACCTGATACTTAACCTTATTTTGAATCGAGACCCACACTCCTAGTATGGGTGACCAGAAGCTCATTCACCTCACTCCTATGCATTTGCCCTCCCAATTTCCCTTTCAACCCCCATCCATTTGCAGCACTAGTTAACGAAGCAGCCTTGGTGGATAATGACCATCGACAACAAGCTCTACAATGCTGGCCACCAGGAACAACAGCAACCTCATCTTTGGCACAACCACACAACCTCATCTTTGGATGACGGCATTCTACGATATGACTCCTAGTGACAACAAGGCTCTTCCCCTCCCTCCCTCTTTATGTCTGTGTGCCTTGGCTTAGAAAAAGCACTTTTCTACCTGGCAGCAGCACCTAGGTGGATGCCTTGACACAGTAGTCATAATAAACATTGGCAACTCACTATCATATGCCTTCAAATTCTTGATGTAACCAAGGACACTTTTGCCTTAATTTCTGATCATGGATGTTCTCATAAGCTGTTATGAGATCATCAATAAGCAAGAAGTTAGAGAAGAAATCATACAGAAACATAGGGCTAAAGAGAGAGAGCTGAAGCCTGAAGGAGGGTGATAAAAATGCATCCATCTTTCATGCAGTGCAAGCTCAAAGCATCAAAGAAGAGAAGAATCATTATTGAGGCTATTAAAGATAGGGATACTATGGAATGGAATGCACATGAGTTGTCTGCAACAGTGGATAGATATAAAGAAAAGCTCTTCGAGGAAGAAGAACAATGGAGAACAAACATGAGGAGTAATTCTATCAGATAAATTTCTAGCGGAGAAGCTCAAAAGCTCCTTGTACCATCCACTGGTGACATTAAGAAACCAGCATGGATGTTTCTCATGGGCCAGGGGCACAGGCTCATTCGCAATAGTTGTTAGCAAAACAGGAACATAATCGGGTGGCACTCAAGGAAGACCCTTAATATCTTCTCTGGCAAACTTTTGTTGTTTTTTCCCTTTTCCTGCTACATTAGGCACATAAATACTAGCTGAAGGTCCATTAGAACTATCTTTCGGTTTCTGAAGTTTCCTGGGATGCAAAACTACTCACTTTGGCTGATCAAGCTTTTCAGGCACATTTCACTAAGTATACATACTCAAACCTGTGACCATTGGCTGGTCTCCACTCCTACTGCACCAGTCTCCCTCAATCCAATTTGTTAAAAGGAATGTGCCTGCCTGCCTGTGTGTATTTTTTTTGTAAGGAAAAGGAGGACCACAATCTTATTAAAAATAAATAAGGGTGATGCAATCCAGTGGAAAAGCACATGTTCCTCTTTCACTAATAGGAAACTACACTAAAAAGTGGAAAGAAATAACAGAAATCTCTCTCTCTAAATCAGTTGTTGATAAATGAAGGGGGTACTTCTCCAATTATAAAGAAAATATGAAGCTTTGAAGGCAATATTTCTCAACAACCTTACTTCCTTAGAAGTAAATGTCCGCTCCAATTTATTAATAAGTTGTTGCTTGATATTTTCCATCTTCTCCTGGGAGTTAGGAGATCCACTCCATGTCTTGTAATCATATGATATACCTCCCTCATTGTATCTTAAGCACTCCCAGGTTCATGTGATTATAATCACCTAGCTTATTCTTCTTCCCTCCTTTCTATCATTCTTCACTCTTTCTCCTATTTCAAGAGCAATTTCTGGAATGAGAGTCCCCATTTACTTACTCTTAGACCAACCTGTTACTCCTTTTCTTGGCTAACTATGGAAGGGCATCCTCCAGTGTGCGGATTTGTTTGAGCCAGTGTCAGGGTTGGTTTGGGGGACAGCCGCAGGTGTTGGAATGATAGATGGTGTGGAGAGCTTTCATTGGCAAAATCCTACCCTGATTTATTTGATATTGCTAGGTGTCCTGCAGCTTCTGTGGCTTGTACGTTGAGGAGCAGTTATCAGGAGGGATTTGGACTCCGACATTCAGATGGCATCTTACTAATGAGAAGACCTCCCAGCTGGCTCAGCTCCTGTTTTCCCTTCTACCCATGAGGCCAGTGGTTAGCATGAGAGACGCTTGGAGGTGGAGATGGGAGAGAACAGGGAGGTTTTCAGTTCGATCAGCTTACCTTCATCTCATTGATGGGGGAGTTCATCAGCAGATTTGCGATCAGATTTGGGGACCCAAAAGTCCGCTAAAGGTCAAAGTTCTCATGTGGAGGACTGCCCATGGGAGGATGCCAACGTGTGACAATTAGCCCGGTATCTACCTCTTTCATAACCTTTGTGCCGCATGAGAGACGCTTGGAGGTGGAGATGGGAGAGAACAGGAAGGTTTTCAGTTCGATCAGCTTACCTTCATCTCATTGATGGGGGAGTCATCAGCAGATTTGCGATCAGATTGGGGACCCAAAAGTCCGCTAAAGGTCAAAGTTCTCATGTGGAGGACTGCCCATGGGAGGATGCCAACGTGTGACAAGTTAGCCCGGTATCTACCTCTTTCATAACCTTTGGTGCCTTTGGGGGATCAACAGAAGGATGTGGATCATCTTCTTACTGAATGTGCTTATGCTAAAAATTATGATCCTTGGTTGGTCAGGATCTTCAGCTAACTTTTCCCAATTTGAAGGGGAACACCATTTGATGTGGCGTTGGTACAGAAAGTGGCCGCTTAAGGGAGACGTAGTTGTGTGGTGGCTCATCTTGTGTGCCCCTCTGTGGGCCACTTGGATAGAGAGGAACAATAGAATCTTCAGAAAGGAAGCTCGTTCAGAGGAGTGCCTTCTTGCTTTTTTTAGAAATAGAGTAGCTTTTTTGGACTAAACATTTGGGGGCTGCTGATGTGTTAAATTCTCAGCTTTTGTTGTCTTGGGGAATGTGAGGTGTTTCTTTTGACACCCTATTGGGGGGTTGGGTGGGTTTGAACTCTTGTGTAGAGATTTTGGGGATCCTTGTTTTGTTTTTGAGATCATATAGCCTCACCACTTGTACATTCTTCCTCTTCATCAATATATTTTGTGGTATCATCAAAATTTCAAAAAAAAAACAACTGAAGTTTTAGATCTCTTTTAAACTTCTTAAAAGCCTCCTCATCACCTCTCAATACTTCAGAACAATAACCTCCCGTTAGTTCTTTTTATCTTGGCAACTCAACAAGCCAATCATCACAACCTGATTTCTGATCTAGCAAAATTGGAGCAGCATACTCCACAATTTCCCTACATATTGTGAATTCCTTTCTGGCCTGAGAATAGTTTTGAGAGTAGTCCCCTACTTCAGCCCCATAGGACATTCTGGAAACATTATCTGGCTCTACCTCTCGTCTCACCATTTAAACCTCCATGATGCTACTACCTTGAATATGGGTCTTCATCCCCATGTCACTCTTAGAGAGAGAAGAGAGCTCTTATGCAGAGCTACCCTGCTATCATCAATCCAGTAGAATCCATGCTGTTGAAAACTATAGCAGATGCTGCTCCCAACTTTGATTGATGATGCATCCTGGAAACCACTGACGATCCAACTACAACCAATGTGAAACTACCATCTCCTATCAGGCTGCTGGCAACTAGGTTCGGAACATAGATTAATGTTTTAGTCAGAAAAAGTCAGGAAGAGTTCCCTTAATTTTCCTTTTTATATGTGTTCCCTACTGTTATGTACCAGCATAAGAAGGAATTAGGATAAACCAAAATGCAAAATGTAAAATCAAACCAGGAAATTCTCATCAGTAAGTCCATATCCTCAAATGGATAGATAAAAAACTGGTAGCAACAACAAAAGGCTAACCAGTAATTGAACCTACACGCACCATCCAGTCACATATTGCCATGATGCAATTTAACAAGAGCCACTTTCCATCCCTTGATGGTTGCAGATTTTAACAGCCCAGCAGTTAATGTGGAAGTAGAACAACATTGCACGAAGTATAATTCGTTAGGGCTTGCTTTCTCCTTAATTGGAGTTGCTCTTTCACAAAGAAACTCTCTTGCTTATACAAAAGAGCAGGTAGAAAAATTCCTCGTAACTTTCTGGAGTACGACTTTTACCCTCTCCGCAAGAGAAGTATTCATAAACGCTACTCTAAATAGACCATTCCGTGTTTGTGACATGTTAGAGGATGTGAGTCACAGAAGAAATGGGCTCGGAGAAAACCAAAAGATCAGAGAACGTATGAAGAGAGGGTTGATATGAGAGACCTGCTGCAGGAGAGCGATCCTCTGGTTGGTGGCAGGCATGACAACAGCACAGAAGGGGAACCTGGATGCCTTGAGGCTGTTGCTCATCTTGAACCCCTCGCTACCCCTGATGCTCCCTCCCCATGATACAAAGTTGGCGTTCACAAACTCCGCCACGACGTCTGAGCAGAGGCAGTCCGAGCAGAATCCAGGGACATCCGGATGGTCAGGAGAGTGCAGATACACGAACAGCAGCTTGAATTCCCGCGTCGACCGCTGCAGCGCATCCATGAACCCCTCCGCCACGAAATTGGGCATGAGAACGCCGGTACCCCCAAATTCCCTCTCGAAGGCAGCCGCGAACTCCGCCGCCTCGGCCGCCGCTGCCGAGAGCGGGGGGATCAGAGATGAGGGGGAGTCCTCGGGCCTGCGGGGAGGCAGCAGGCCTAGAAGCCCAAGGGAGCGGGAGACGACCCCGCCGGCAATCCAAACGCCAAGTCCGACGGCGCCGGAGATAAGACCCACTCCGCCGGAAACTACATAGAAAGGAAGGGTGATAAGCTTCCAGGCGAGTCCCGGCGAGGCAGGCGCCTGTGCCGGACGAGATCCTGCTGGGGCGGCGGACCACCACCAATGCCGCCGGTGGAGGGGCCAGGATCGTGAACAGCGGCTCGACTAGCACCGGCGGCACCGGAAGGGGCAGCGGAGGCGTCAGTGAAGGAGGAGATGGCGAGCTCGAGGTCCCAGTCGTGGGCAGAGAGGATCTCCGTGCAAAGATCGGGGTCGTCAAGGCCGGTGATGGCCTGGAAGTAGGCCAATTTGTCCTCGAATGCGGCGGCGCCGGGGCCGGGATCCACCATCGTGTGCGGAGGCCTGTGCAGCTGTGCGGGCTGCTATCCCACTAGTCTCTCTCTAGGGTTACTCCGGTCAGGTGGTTGGTTGGGGGTTGACCGCCTGCGGGAGGTGACTGAGGAACTGGGTTTGGATTTTGGAAGCGGGGGAGGACCGAGTCGACGATGGTTCGTTCGCGGGAGGGAAGGCGTCCTGGTACTAAAAAGTTAGGAACCCCACTGGAAGAAGGGAAGCATTTATAGTATCGTTGGGGGACCAGATGACCGATGGTGGTGAACCTGGTGATGGTGGGCTCCGTTATTACGAGGGCGGGGAGGGAGCAGATTACCCAGTAGCCGAGGCGGTTAAGTTGATCGGCCGCTGGTTCGAGCCTTTTTTTTATGGGGTGTGGCGGGGGACTAGTAAGTAAGCTGATTATTTAGTATTTAAAACTTTTCACCGATTGTTGCGAGGGTTTTTTCAAAATGTCACATGTGCCCTTTTTTAAAAATATTATAAAAAAATATCATTAGTAATTCTGAAATATTATACATATGTTATTATAGTTAATTTTCATCCACGGAAAGTGAATGTTCCTCTAAAATTTCACTTTTCCCGTTATTTCAATAATTTTCTGACCAAAATATCCTTACCCTCGTGGATGTTTAACCCAAGAACAAATGGGTCATTTCTCTACCGATGTTAATTAAAGGGCGAATATAGTATTTGTTAAATAGATGGCCATATTGTGGCGACGACATATCCACATCGATCAATAATATTTGTGATAATATTTTAATAAAAATGATGTATTTGACATTTTCTTTAAATAACAGCTTGTATTAAAACAACCTGATAATTAAGTTTTTGGTCGTCAAAAAGAATACACTTCTGATAAAAAATATATAGTTCAGGTTTTTGAGTTCCAAATAAATTAGTCAAATAGTGAAGATTAAGGACCAAAGTTCCTTCCTTTTGCAGGTAGAAAACTTATTGGCATATTGATATAGGAAAATTATTTGTCACCCACGTTATATTCTTTCATTTATTTTGGAGATCGACTTTGCCGACAAAAGTTATGACGCGGATGTAAGAGGTTGAGGCAAAGTTATAACCTATCACGTTAAAGTAGGAGATTGGGGGAAAATTCATTATTCAACCTATAAGTAAAGTTGGACCCTCTATTTTCCTAATTATTGTCAGAGAAAGTACTATTAACCCCTACTTATCGTGGAGAATTGTCTTTCAACTCTCAATGTTCACTTTTAACATATTACATGCACATAAAATGTATAGTATTGCACATATTTCTCTATAAATTGTTATTAATGTTTTAAAAAGGACTAGGCAATTCAGGATAGGATGAACCCCTCTCTGCCTAATCAGATTGACTAGGCGCTAAGTCGGTGCCTCAAGTCCAATTTGTTTTTTTCCCAAATTTTACTTTTCTATTTCTTATACATGTCTCCTATTAATTGATGTTGAACCACACTTATATTTTATCATTTTATTTTGATGATAATAAATTTTATTATTATCATAAATAACATTAATATAGTTATTGTATTTTCCATCGCCTATAACTTCGTCGTATTCGAAGCTTCAACTTCGTCATACATATTTTTATCTTGAACAGTTAAAGTTCTTATATCGATTGCTGGTCTTACTCCAACTTCCAAGAAGTCGAAATTATATATTGATTGATGACCAAATCAGTCCCACTCCGACTATTAAGAAGTCGGAGTGTGATATCGTTGATGACCAAACCGGTCCCGAAGTGTGATATTGATTGTTGGCTAAATCGATCCTACTCCGATTGCCTAGAAGTCAAAGGGTGATATTGATTGCTGACCATTTCCATCAGTCGGAAGTCTTATTGTTTATCGATTGTTGTATCGATTGTTGATCTTATTCCGACTTCTCTACAGTCGAAATTTCACATCGATTGTTTTGCTTAAACTTTGATTGGCGTCATATTATCTATTGTTATTTTAGATGTATTATTCTCGAATATCTTGATAATTATCTATGCAATAACCTTACTAATTGTGGTTGAAATTAAATTATAATGACTGCTTTTATGATTAAGCTTTGTTATGAACATATCTTGGCACACAATTATCTTTCAAACTAATTTTAAAGATGTGTAATTTAAATCTCATGTCGTATGTTAAATACTTCACATACATATTCAAAGATGTCTTTCATATGCATAGCCTATTACTGGATATAGCTCCCATGTAGTATAACTTTTTGACTGACTGTCTTTTCAAGATAAGTCTTCTAATACTTTACGTGTGAGCATAAAAACATATCTTTCTTGGGAACACATCTTCTCATGTAAATATTCTAAAATATTTATATGTGGCTTGGTTAGTCATGGGATACAACTCCCTTGCAGAAAGTGCTTTACCGTTTTCCATCTTTATGCCAAGTCTTCTAATACTTATATGGTGACATAATAGATATATCTATTTTTTGTATAACATTTGTCTTGCATTTAATATCTACAGGTCCACTTCTACTCATAGTCAACATCCTGGACTCATTGCTAACTGTTGCCCAGCTAGCTAGCCCAGAGGGGGGGGTTGAATGGGTTATTAAAAATTTGATCTTTGATTAATACATGTTCACTAAAAGGATTACACAACAACTTAAACGAAGGTTAGAGTTAGAAGAAATGAGACAGCAAACACACAAAACACAACCACAAGACACAAGGATTTTTATCCTGGTTCGGAACTCCTCTCCACAGGAGACCTACGTCCAGTCCCTGAGCAATACCTCAGGATTTCACTATCAAGGGTACTATCCCCCTCACGGATCCTTACACCCAGCCTCAACTGGTCTTCCTTCAACCTGAAGGGAAAAACAACCACCCTGGATACCACCAGGTCTTCCTTCACCCTGAATGGAACACAACTAATAAAAAGAAGTGTAGAACAAGCTTCAGGAACTAGCTCAAACAGCTACAATCTGAAGCAAACAAGCCTCGAGAGAGAAGGAATTTTAACATTGGTTTCTCTCCAAAGACTACACTGGCTCTCACAGGAATTTCTTCTTGAACACTAAGAGCTAAGGATGGATTGGAATAGAGTGCTTCGCTCTAGTTTGAATCACAGAAGACTTGAAGGATTGGCGATGCTTTCTTTCAGAATAATATGCTTCAAAAGTATTATCCTTCTCAGTCTTGAGTCTTGTATTTAAGCTTCTACTTAAAATTTGAACGTTAAAGATCCATTGTCTCTCATCCTAGTGTACGTTAGACTGGTCTGCAAGGAAGCTTCTGATCTTCAGTCTTTTATCCTTTAGTACACGCCAAAGAAATGTTTGATATCTTGTATCTTTTGTGTCCACCGTTGTACAGATAAATCTTGTCAGGTATCTGCAAGCATGTCAGCAATAAATAGGAGACAGCTAGGGCTGTCGTTGATCGTTAGTCACAGTTTGGAAAAGATATTGCTAGTTTTAGCAAAGCTCCTTTCTGTCAAAATAAAAATGTAGACAGAATGGCACAATGGTGGAAGATATCGTCTGCATGCATGAGAGATACGTTCAGAGTGCATTGAATGCATAGCAGTCAAATAGATGAGATACGACTTTGACTATTCAACGTATATCAAAGAGTGTTGATATAATAATGAAATCGATATGAATATAGCCGATGCCTTTATGACTTATGAAATCGTTATAAGCATTTATGAAATCGTTGTGAGATACAAATCGTTGTATTTCTGAAGAAATCGATATGAAACACTTAACAAATCGTTATGAGATGCAAATCGTTGTGTTTCTGAAGAAATCGATATGAAACACTTAACAAATCGTTATGAGATGCAAATCGTTGTGTTTCTGAAGAAATCGATATGAAACACTTAACAAATCGTTATGAGATGCAAATCGTTGTGTTTCTAAAGAAATCGATATGAAACACTTAACAAATCGTTATGAGATGCAAATCGTTGTGTTTCTGAAGAAATCGATATGAAACACTTAACAAATCGTTATGAGATGCAAATCGTTGTGTTTCTGAAGAAATCGATATGAAAGCTTATGGAGTCGTTGTGACGAGCAAGTCGTTGCGGGCTCTAAAGGAATCGTTACGATAACTTATGGAGTCGTTGTGACGAGCAAGTCGTTGCGGGCTCTAAAGGAATCGTTACGATAACTTATAGAGTCGTTGTGACGAGCAAGTCGTTACGCTTTCTGAAGAGGTCGTTGCGATGACTTACAGAATCGTTACGGTGAGCAAGTCGTTACGCTTTCTGAAGAAGTCGTTGCGATGACTTACAGAATCGTTACGGCGAGCAAGTCGTTACGCTTTCTGAAGAAGTCGTTGTGATGACTTACAGAATCGTTACGACATCGACTTGATTGAAATAACATGACTTTTCAGCCAGAAGGGAAATCGTTATGATAATTCTTTTGAAATCGATATGCTTTTAAAGGAATCGTTCTGATTATCAATAGAAGTCGATATGAAGTATGAAGAAGTCGATGCAATGACTTGGGAAGAATTATGAAATGAAAGTCTTACCTGATTGTCTTGAACTTTCTTTTACTTTTGTTTCCTGTCCTCAGGCTCAAGTAATTCATTAATAATGTTTTGTTAATCATCAAAATTAATATATAAATAAGTGAATTAATTTATATGAGGAAAGTTTGGTCATCAATCTCCCCCTTTTTGATGATGACAAAATATACTAAACAACATAATGAAAACAACATGTTTTTCAGGGTTGCATTAGTTTTCTCCCCCTTTTTGTCAATAAGCAAAAAGAAAAGTCTATGAGACAAAGAAGAGAGAAAGCTTTGGATTAATTAGGAGTAAGATAATACATCGGAGACAAGAGAGAGGCATGCTGGGAAATGACAGCCCATGCCTTGATCTCCATATCTTCAAAAGTCTGGCGGAAAACACCAGGAGCAACTGAGAAGGAAGAACCCATGGCTGGAGAGATCCTCTGAATGTAAAGCTGCCGCTGCTCTTCGAGGAATTCTTCATACTGATCTTTGTCGAGTATGAATATGAAGTAGGTGCTTTTTCCAAAGCTGGTACGATGGAGAAATCTGTCCAGGGAGATTGGATAGAAATTCTGCTGAGCAAGAAGATCCCTCTTTAGGGCATAAAAAGCAGTATATCTGGCTGCCCACTGAACATAGATCTCTTGAATGGGATTTATGGAGTTGAGATCCATGAAGGCTTCGGCTGATAGAGTAGGCTTAGCTTGACGGATCAAGGAACTGTTGATAGCTTGCAACTGAAGATGGGGTTCCTTGTAGAGCGTTTCCCATATGGTGGGAGAAAGCCTCTCACACTCAGAGATGAGTGGAGCCAAAACTTGAGAGGAAATGCGGCCAGAGTGGTATTCTCTGAAGATAAACCGCAAGAAGGAAGGCATTCTACCCTGCTTAGCTGACATTCTACCCATCTGCTTAGCAAACATATCAAAGGCATGGGAGCCTGCATCTGAGTCAAACACTAAGGAGTGTAGCTTCGGCAGAAGAACTAGAGAGTCAACTTTGAGGTCGGCAAAATCCACTGAGAGGGGAAGATTAACTGGATGTTCGGATCTCAGCATCACAATGGTTGAATGAAATTGGTAGAACTGGACTTCAGGCAGCTTGTTCAAGTAGCAGAAATCACTGTACAGCTGGAAGTTCTTGGCAATTCTGATCTCTTTCAAAATGAACGGTCCCCAAGAGTTTTTATGCTGAAGAGTAAACCACTCAGAAAGAGTGAGTGGGTGAGCTCTATGGGTAAGGGATTCTGCCCTGGCAGTCAAGTATTTGGTGTACTGAGCTTTGTTGCCCTTGACATTGGCCCACTGATCTTCAGTCTTGAACTCAGTGCCCTCAAAGATTTTGGATTTTTGAGGGTGGGACAGCTGGGTAAAAGGAAGAACAGTGTTTAGATGCTCAGAGAGGTGGAGGAAAGGAATACCATAGACGGTGGAGAGGATGCATTTTTGAAGGTATTCCCTATAGATAGGTCTTCTCTGAGGTTCGAGGGTAAGAGAGTACCAAAGAGGAGGAAAAAATGGTGAGGAGGGGATGCTGACAGAGGATGAATGTTTCCTCTTTTTCTTGGCAGGACTGGGAGGATCAGTCCTGTGGATATGAGTGGCAGTGGAGAGAATGGTGAGGAGGGTATTTCTCTCAAAATCATCCAGAATATTAGTGTCAAAGACACCAAGAAGTTGAGGTTTTGCCAGAATGAAGGTGATAGAGGAAGGAGGAGTAGGAGGATAGAAGAGGTGTTTGGGATTGAAGGATGTAGATGGGTGAACTGGAGTGGTTTGAGTGAGAGGTGAAGAAGGTGAGAATGATGATGGAGCTGAGGTGTGAGAAGGAGTGGGAGAGAAAGAAGGTTGAGATGAAATGAGAGAGGAAGAAGGTTGGGTGCGAGGCATAGGGTGTTTGAGAGTTGGTGGTGCTGGAGGGGCTGTAGAAGGAGATGAAGGTGAGGAGAGGGTTGGAGTTGCAAGAGTAGAAGTGTCAGGGGCCTTGGTAGCTTCAATGGGCGCTTTCCCTTTTGCATGACCCTCTCTGACAACTGCAGACGGCCCAGATGGCCCTGATGCTGACACTGATGGCCCTGGTGGCCCTGATGCTTGAGCTGAAGGCCCTGCTGGCCGAGACTCTTGAGCTGGAGGCCCTGGTGGCCGAGGAATAGCTGCTGATCTGCTCTGAGTAGCTACAGGAGAAAAACCACTTGACCTTGAAAGAGTTGCAAGCATGGACTTCATATCAGACATTTCCTTGTTGAACCACTTCATAGCATTTCGGACTGAAGATAGCTCAGAGGTGGTTGAAGCTTGACTGGTCAGAATGCCTTGCACACTGGTCTGAACAGATGATAAAATATCTCCTTGAGCCTTCAACAATTCCATAACTGGCTTCAGATTTACTTTTCTGTGGCTCTTTCTTGACCTACTGTGAACCACTCTCTTTATTTTTCTCTGAGGTACAGGATCTTCAAAATCACCATGACCTGTACTAGGTCCTTCATTTACAGGGGCATTTTCAATGGGCTCCCCCTGTGATGGTGCTTCTTCATTACCAAGCTCTTGCTCCCCCTGAATAGGAGCAGATTTAACAACATTTTCTTGCTCCCCCCGAGTGGGAGCTTCCTCTTCAACTTCCATTTGCTCCCCCTGAGCAGGAGCTTCCTCTTCAACTGGATCTACTGGAGCACTGGACTGCTCCACAGGAATTGATTCTTCAATGTGGCCTTCTGCCACAGCTTCTTCCATTTCAATTTCACCAGACTGTTAGTGGACTGGTGTGGTGAGAGCTGATTCAACCAAACTCTTAAGAATTGAGCCAATTATTGAGGTAGGCAGATCACTGGCTTTATCTGCCACTTCCTCCTCAACTACTGTCTGCTCTTCAACTGCTGGTGATACTGCTTGCTGCTCTGCTGCTGACTCTACTGCTTGCTGCTCTGCTGCTGACTCTACTGCTTGCTGATCTGCTGCTGACTCTACTGCTTGCTGATCTGCTGCTGACTCTACTGCTTGCTGATCTGCTGCTGGTGCTACTGCTGCCATTTCCTGAACATCAGGAATTTCTACATCACCAATTATGGCCTCTCCCTCGGCCACAGAGGTCTTGGTCCATATCCCATTCTGCACTGAGAAACCACTTTTCTTAAGGTTCCTGGACCTTATAGACTGACCCATCTTTTCCACAACAGCTCCAGATAAATCAACTCCAAAATGCTTGAAAATCTTGGTTAGGAGATGAGCGTAGGGCAAGGATACATTCATTTTGCTCTTTGTATCCCAGATTTGAGCACTAGCAAACTTCATTCTCTCCAACATGACTGCGGCCAAGTTAATCTCCTTATTCTAGATTACCCAGAACATCATATCCGAATCTGCCCTAGTGCAAGATGAGAAAGTAGCACTCCGGAGAACTATAATTTGGCAGATAATGAAATGGAGTAGACGGTTGAATGCAGACATTTGATTGATATCTAATTTTTCGTCTTTCAGCCTAAAACTTGGACCTATAATGCCAAGACCCTTTGCTTCATCGTTCACGGTGTGAACCCCACTATGTCCAGATGTCTTCACTCCAAACAACGTGTGCAGGAGTTCATGGTCTACCTTAATTTGGATACCCTTAATAGAGGAGACAAGGGACCCATCCGCCTCTGACTTCAGACAAATGAAAAAGGCTTTCACCAGGTCGGGATAGCTTACTTCGGTGAAAGTGGCAACATCCATCCACTGCATCCTTCTCAAAGCTTCTACTAAACTGCTCATGCCATTCTTCTCTAGATTCTGAACATCCACTGCCTTGTTTCCGCAAATCTTCGTCTTCACGAAGGTGAATCTTTCCTGCTGCTCTGCGGACAGGTACTCAGCACTGTAGCCCCCTACACTTCCGGAGATCATCGGAGCGGCCATGGGTAGAGAGAAGAAAACGGTTCTGGAGAAGGGAGATGATGGAAGAGATGGAACCCCTCGAGGGATTCTTCGCGGGAAGAAGAGAAAGCTTCAAATCTTGCAGAGAGTCGATGCCGGAATCGTTAGGGCATCGACTTTGGGTGAACAGATAAAAGAGAAAGGGTAAAGGTGGAAGATGAGTCGTTCCCAGAACGATTTGACTAATTAAAATTACTTTATCGAAAACAGGAAGCGCCAAAAGGCGGTAACAGCAGAAGGCGACAAAAGGGTTTGACGAGTCAAACTACTTTTAACGCAATGGCGGTCAAATAAAGTAAATAAGCTGAGTTTTGCTTAAAGTCAGGGAAAGAGAGAAAATTTAATTAAATCTGAAAGATTTATATGCCAATTTAAATACAGAAATCTTTTCACAAATTGCACATCCTAATTCCCTTCTAAGAGATGTAAATCTCTCTTCAGGTAGGGCTTTTGTGAAGATATCTATCAATTGACCATTTGTATCGATAAAAGAAATTTCTAATTACCACTAACTACATGATCTCGAATGAAGTGATATCTAACCTCAATATGTTTAGTCCTTGAGTGTTGCACTGGGTTTTTGGTGAGGTTGATGGCACTTGTATTATCACACAGTAGTGGAATTGACTTGATATGAATTCCGAAATCCTCAAGTTGTTGCTTTATCCATAGGAGTTGTGTACAGCAACTTCCAGCAGCAACATATTCAGCTTCAGCTGTTGATAGAGCTACTGAGTTTTGTTTCTTGGAAGACCAAGATATCAGACATCCTGCAAGAAATGACAACAACCACTGGTGCTTTTTCTATCTACTTTGCATCCAGCATAGTCAGCATCAGAATATCCTACTAAATTTATTTCACAAGATTTTGGATACCAAAGACCTAAATCATGAGTTCTAGCTAAATATTTGAATATTCTTTTCACAGAAATTAAATGAGACTCTCTAGGGTCTGCTTGATATCTAGCACACATGCATACACTAAATAAAATGTCTGGTCTACTTGCTGTTAAGTAAAGTAATGACCCTATCATGCCTCTATAGTTCTTTTGATCTACCTTTTTACCATTTTGATCACTGTCCATTCTGGTTGATGTGCTCATTGGCGTTGACAGTGGCTTCGCACCTTCAAAACCAAATTTCTTTAATAGCTCTTTGGTGTACTTGGCTTGACAAATGTGGGTGCCTTCCTTTCTTTGCTTGATTTGTAATCCAAGGAAGTAGTTTAGCTCTCCCATCATACTCATTTCAAATTCTCCCTGCATAAGCTTTTCAAAGTACTTGCAGAGAGATTCATCAGTAGATCCAAAAATAATATCATCTACATATATTTGCACAAGAAGTATATGTTTGACTTTAGATTTTATAAATAATGTACTATCTACTTGACCTCTAGTGAAACCATGATCTAATAAGAAAGTACTGAGCCTTTCATACCAGGCTCTAGGTGCTTGCTTTAATCCATATAAAGTCTTATAGAGTTTAAATACATGATTTGGAAATTCGGTGTCATCAAAACCTGGAGGTTGTTCAACATACACTTCCTCCTTGATAAAACCATTTAAGAAGGCAGATTTGACATCCATTTGAAACAATTTTAAATCTAATGCAGATGCATAAGCAAGTAAAATCCTAATAGCCTCAAGTCTAGCCACAGATGCATAGGTTTCATCGAAATCTATGCCTTCCTCTTGGGAATAGCCTTGAGCTACCAGTCTGGCCTTGTTCCTTAAGATTACTCCAGACTCATCCAGTTTATTTCTGAACACCCACTTGGTGCCAATAACTGAATGATTGGATGGTCTAGGAACAAGTGACCATACTTGTTTCTCTTGAACTGATTTAGTTCATCTTGTATGGCTATTATCTATGATTCATCAGTTAAAGCTTCATTGACTGTCTTGGGCTCTATTTGAGAAACAAAAGCTAAATAATCACAAGAAATTACATTACCTCTTGTTCTTACCCCTACGGATGGATCACCAATAATATTCTCAGGAGGGTGATCTTTCTTATGTCTCCATTCTTTTGGAAGATTTTCATGTTGAATTTCAGTCTGCTGCAGTTCTTCCAGAGGTGGATCTTCCTTGTCCTCAATTGAGGTATTCTTTAATTTTTCGGACAAGTCATCTGCATCATCAATGTCACTAATTTCTTCCTTTTTCAAGGAGGGGTTAGATTCATCAAAAATAACATGCACGGATTGTTCAATTAATAATGAGTGTTTATTGAAAACTCTATAACCTTTGGGTTTAGAAGTGTACCCCATAAAGACGCCTTCATCTGATTTGGCATCTAACTTACCAATGTCCCTTTTTTCATTGTTATGGATGAAGCAAGGACATCCAAATATTTTGAAGTGACTGATCTTTGGTTTCTTTCCCTTGTAGAGTTCATAAGCAGTCTTCTTCAGAATTGGCCTGATCATTACCCTATTAATGATGTAGCTTGCAGTGTTGATGGCTTCGGCCCAAAAATATCTTGGCAAGTCATATTCTGATAACATTGTTCTTGCCATATCCAAAAGAGTTCTATTTTTCCTCTCAGCAATTCCATTCTGTTGAGGTGTCCTTGGTGCTGAGAAGTTGTGCTCAATTCCTTGATCATTACAGAACTTTGCAAACTTTTCATTCTGAAACTCACCACCATGATCTGATCGGATAGAGATAATGGTGAACTTATGATCTTTCTGAACTTTCTTGCTGAAGCTGACAAAATTATCAAAGGTGTCATCTTTGTGCTCTAGAAAGGATACCCAAGTAAATCTTGAGTAATCATCAATTATGACAAACCCAAAATTCTTTCCTCCGAGACTGGTAGTCCTCATTGGCCCGAATAGATCCATATGAAGTAATTCTAATGGCTTTGAGGTGGTTACTACTGTCTTTGATTTGAAAGAGCTCTTGGTGTGCTTTCCTCTTGCACAAGGTCTGCAGATGCTATCCATTTTTGTGTTGACCTTTGGCAATCCTTCCACTAGATTTCTCTTTCTGAGCTTGTTCAATCCATCCAAGTTGCAGTGGCCCAGTCTTCTGTGTCACAGCTCAGTTGATTGATCTTTGCTGGCTGCCAAACAGACATCTTGATCCTTGAGTTCCTCGAGATAGAGAACATACAAATTTCTTTCTCTATATGCTTCAAATATGACTGCTCCATCCTTTAATATACTGCACTTTGATTCATGGAACTGAATCTGATGGCCTTTGTCACACAACTGGCTGATGCTGATGAGATTGTGCTTTAATCCTTTGACCAGCATTACATCTTCAATAACTGATTTTCCTTTGATGTTCACGGACCCACTTCCTATCACTGTGCCTTTTCCATTATCTCCATAGGTAACTGTTCCCTCTTCAGCTTGGAGATTGACAAAGAACTTCTGGTTTCCTGACATGTGTCTTGAGCATCCACTGTCCAAGTACCATTTGGATGCTTTTGAGTTTCCCTGTAATTTAAACATTAAGTTTTAGGTACCCAAGTTCTTTTTTGGGTCCTGATGGGTTAGTATCATTAATTTTACCTTTTATTATCCATTTTTTATGTTTTGTTGGGCATGTTATTGCGATATGTCCTAATTTGTTGCAGTGATCACAGCAGGACAATTTTGTTACCTTTTCTATATACTTGAACTCAGCTTTATATGCTATATCTTGTTCAGGTATAAACTTTGGTGTTGGATATGTTTTAGGGTAGACTATGGTTTCTTCATTATCTGGGGGTGTATATCCTAACCCATTTTTCTTCTTACCTGCTCTTCTAGCACCTTTTAATATTAGAGAGTTTTTACCATTAGTAAATTTCTCTAGTGTGCTTGATAGTTTATTATTTTCTTCATTTAAGTTTTTAACTTCTTTCCTTAATTCATCTGTGCTTTCTGTTTTTCCAATTTTGTTATTTGTTCATTCTTAGCTTTTAGGTCTTCACATAACAATTTATTTCTTCTTTTAAGTTCAGTTATTTGTTTTTCTAGTTCTTCATTTTCTGTTTTTAGATCTGAATTAATGTTTTCTAAACAAGTGATATTTTTCTTATTGACTTTTAATAATTTGCATACTTCTTTATATTTATTATAAAGTTCATTAAATGCACTTTCTAGATTATCCGAATCTGAATCATTGCATGAATCAAAAGAAGAGTCAGAAGTTACCTTGTCTTCGGTGTTGGCCATGAGAGCCAGGTTGGCTTCTTCTCCATCACTGCTTGAGCTTGACTCACTGTCTGAGTCACTGCTATTCTCCCAAGCAGCTGCCATTGCCTTCTTTTTGTACTTCTTGAATTTTCTGAAGTTATCCTTCTTCTTGTGATCATTCTTCTTAAGAATTGGACAATCTGCCTTGATGTGTCCAGACTTCTTACATTCATAGCATATCACTTCTCCTTTCTTCGACTCCTTTATTTCTGGTTTTCTGAAATCTTTATTTTTCTTAAAAAATCTTCTCCCAGACTGGAACTTCTTCTTCTTTGCTAGAATTCTTTGAAGTCTTCGAGACAGCATTGCTTCTTCATCATCACTGTCCTTACTGCTTTCACTGTTGTCCAGTGATTCTTCTGATATGTCTTCATTGACCTTGAGAGCATTTGATTGCTTCTTTCTGCTGGAGGATTCTCCTAATCTCTCCATGTTTATCTCATGAGCCATGAGGGATCCTATTAACTTCTCCAATGACATTTGTTTTAGATCATTGGCTTCCTCAATGGCTGTTACCTTTGGAATCCATGAGGATGGCAGAGATCTGAGGATCTTTCTAACCATATCTGGTACAGCATAGATTTTTCCTAATCCAGCCAACCCATTTGTGATATCTGTGAATCTACTAAACATTTGGGTTATGGATTCACCTGACTTCATCTGGAATCTTTCATATTGAGTTACAAGAATGTCAATTCTTGTCTCCTTCACCTTATCTGTCCCTTCATAGGTAATCCTGAGCTTTTCCCAC
The DNA here is from genome assembly GCA_014218235.1 of Colocasia esculenta. Classification (NCBI taxonomy): domain Eukaryota; kingdom Viridiplantae; phylum Streptophyta; class Magnoliopsida; order Alismatales; family Araceae; genus Colocasia; species Colocasia esculenta. Next base: position 143,493,152 of record CM024761.1, read on the forward strand.
ATTTCCATTGCGGATTTGCAGGCTGAAACTCTGTTGAATTCTTTCTTGCTGAGGGCACACCACAGGATGCTCTTGGCTTTGCAGTTTAAGGAGATTTTTCTTCTGTCTTCATCTGTCCACTGAGCCTTTGCATTGGTGACTAGAAGATCGCCTTCTTCTACAATGGACCATATCATGTAATCGTGGCCTTGTAGAAAGTACTCCATTCTTGTTTTCCAATAGGTATAATCTTCTCCATCAAACATAGGAGGTCTGTTGACTGACTGACCTTCGAAGTTACCTTGGGCTGCCATGGATCTTTACTCTTCAGATCGTTGGATCTTCTTCTTTGTCGAAGAGACTAGCTCTGATACCACTTGTTGCCCAGCTAGCTGGCCCAGAGGGGGGGGGGGTGAATGGGTTATTAAAAATTTGATCTTTGATTAATACATGTTCACTAAAAGGATTACACAACAACTTAAACGAAGGTTAGAGTTAGAAGAAATGAGACAGCAAACACACAAAACACAACCACAAGACACAAGGATTTTTATCCTGGTTCGGAACTCCTCTCCACAGGAGACCTACGTCCAGTCCCTGAGCAATACCTCAGGATTTCACTATCAAGGGTACTATCCCCCTCACGGATCCTTACACCCAGCCTCAACTGGTCTTCCTTCAACCTGAAGGGAAAAACAACCACCCTGGATACCACCAGGTCTTCCTTCACCCTGAAGGGAACACAACTAATAAAAAGAAGTGTAGAACAAGCTTCAGGAACTAGCTCAAACAGCTACAATCTGAAGCAAACAAGCCTCGAGAGAGAAGGAATTTTAACACTGGTTTCTCTCCAAAGACTACACTGGCTCTCACAGGAATTTCTTCTTGAACACTGAGAGCTAAGGATGGATTGGAATAGAGTGCTTCGCTCTAGTTTGAATCACAGAAGACTTGAAGGATTGTCGATGCTTTCTTTCAGAATAATATGCTTCAAAAGTATTATCCTTCTCAGTCTTGAGTCTTGTATTTAAGCTTCTACTTGAAATTTGAACGTTAAAGATCCGTTGTCTCTCATCCTAGTGTACGTTAGACTGGTCTGCAAGGAAGCTTCTGATCTTCAGTCTTTTATCCTTTAGTACACGCCAAAGAAATGTTTGATATCTTGTATCTTTTGTGTCCAACGTTGTACAGATAAATCTTGTCAGGTATCTGCAAGCATGTCAGCAATAAATAGGAGACAGCTAGGGCTGTCGTTGATCGTTAGTCACAGTTTGGAAAAGATATTGCTAGTTTTAGCAAAGCTCCTTTCTGTCAAAATAAAGATGTAGACAGAATGGCACAATGGTGGAAGATATCGTCTGCATGCATGAGAGATACGTTCAGAGTGCATTGAATGCATAGCAGTCAACAGACGAGATACGACTTTGACTATTCAACGTATATCAAAGAGTGTTGATATAATAATGAAATCGATATGAATAAAGCCGATGCCTTTATGACTTATGAAATCGTTATAAGCATTTATGAAATCATTGTGAGATACAAATCGTTGTATTTCTGAAGAAATCGATATGAAACACTTAACAAATCGTTATGAGATGCAAATCGTTGTGTTTCTGAAGAAATCGATATGAAACACTTAACAAATCATTATGAGATGCAAATCGTTGTGTTTCTGAAGAAATCGATATGAAACACTTAACAAATCGTTATGAGATGTAAATCGTTGTGTTTCTGAAGAAATCAATATGAAACACTTAACAAATCGTTATGAGATGCAAATCGTTGTGTTTCTGAAGAAATCGATATGAAACACTAAACAAATCGTTATGAGATGCAAATCGTTGTGTTTCTGAAGAAATCGACATGAAACACTTAACAAATCGTTATGATATGCAAATCGTTGTGTTTATGAAGAAATCAATATGAAAGCTTATGGAGTCGTTGTGACGAGCAAGTCGTTGCGGGCTCTAAAGGAATCGTTACGATAACTTATGAAGTCGTTGTGACGAGCAAGTCGTTGCGGGCTCTAAAAGAATCGTTACGATAACTTATGGAGTCGTTGTGACGAGCAAGTCATTACGCTTTCTGAAGAGGTCGTTGCGATGACTTACAGAATCGTTACGGCGAGCAAGTTGTTACGCTTTCTGAAGAAGTCGTTGCGATGACTTATAGAATCGTTACGGCGAGCAAGTCGTTACGCTTTCTGAAGAAGTCGTTGCGATGACTTACAGAATCGTTACGGCATCGACTTGATTGAAACAACATGACTTTTCAGCCAGAAGGGAAATCGTTATGATAATTCTTTTGAAATCGATATGCTTTTAAAGGAATCGTTCTGATTATCAATAGAAGTCGATATGAAGTATGAAGAAGTCGATGCAATGACTTGGGAAGAATTATGAAATGAAAGTCTTACCTGATTGTCTTGAACTTTCTTTTACTTTTGTTTCCTGTCCTCAGGGCTCAAGTAATTCATTAGTAATGTTTTGTTAATCATCAAAATTAATATATAAATAAGTGAATTAATTTATATGAGGAAAGTTTGGTCATCACTAACATCTTTGGATGTACACACGAGTTGGAACATCTTCCTCCATTCCAAGTAGCGAGTAGGCAGAAGAAGGAAGCTGTTAGACTCGAGAGAAAGAGAGCTAAGAAACTCCAATGGCCATCTGTCAACGTATCTCTTCAAGCTGCTCCATAAAAGGAAGAAGCAAAAATATGGGGAAAAAAACAAGAGAGAAAAAACTGAAGATCATTCAATGAGTGTACATCTAGTGAGCATCCAATTCCAAACACACTCAAAGTAAGAAAGGAAGAGCTCGAGCCATTCTAGTCGAAGCATACAAGTTGTCTTCCTTCTTCCTCATTCTCTTTATATGTGTCTTTGTATAATCGAGAGAGAGAGAGAGAGAGAGCTGAGGGTTTAGCCTAAGAAGGTCTTTTTCTGTGAACTTTTTCCTTCTTAGGCTCAATCTCATATCAAACATTTCTTTGTTTATCTTGAGCTTGATCTAGAGACTTTAGGTCCTAACTTCTGTGGTCATAAGTGTTCCTCTTCAGTTGGAAGAGAAGGCTTGCAGTGCAAGCGTTCCCCTTGTGTTAAGGGAAAAACCGCACTGGGGTTTGTACCAGGAGGTTGGCTTCTTGACCTGTAAGAGAAGTGGGTAGCCTTCTTATACGGAAGAGAAGAAGACTAACTTGTGTCTGATGGTGTAACCACGCTGGGATTTGTTCCAACATGTTTGTTTCTGAGCCTGTAAAATAAATGGGTTGTCTTCTTACCCGGTAAAGAGAAGAAGACCAGCAAGAGTTGGGTGTTGTATGTCCTTAAGGGGAATTATACTATTGGTTAGTAAAATCCCAAGAGTTTACTTAGGGACTGAACGTAGGACTTCCATTTGGAAGGGCCTAACCAAGATAAATCTCTGTGTTCCTTGTGTGTTTGCTTCCGTGCCTTTAATTTTCACTGAACATGCTTATTTATACTAACTAAATATTTTCGAGTTGTGATTATTTCAGTTTTCAAATTACCTATTCATCCCCTTCTAGGTTAGTCTTGTTAAGTTGGTCAACAATTGACAATGTTGAGGATCTATATATCTCATACCTAAAAGACACTAGTGTCGTGAGAAATAATTTAATTGAACTAAAAGACTTGATTTAAAAGACATGCTTATTCCAAAATGATAGAATGTAGATGTCATGTGCATATATAAGCAAAATATTTGAGTTCAAGGCAACGAAGAATGAAAATTGTGGTTTATTAAACATGAATTATCTAAAAAACAACATTTAACATGGTATTGACAAAAAATATACAATATCGAGCATTTTAACCAATGTAGGTCCTAGACCTTGAACCATACAAAATGATTTATCAAATATCATCCAAAAAATTAGGTTAGTGGATGTCTCTCTAAATGAGAGTAAAACTATCAAATATCAAAAAGATTGATCCCATCTTCTCTAATACTCATTGTTTGCTTGATCATCAACAATTTCCTTATCTTCATCCAAATCTCCACCATAAACATCATTCTCATTACTCATTAGTAGAAGTTTCATTTTAACATGACACTTCTTCCTCATCGTCTATCTTTGGAGCTATCTTTTTTCTTGTGTATACAATTTCACTTCTTCTAATTTCTATTTTTTTAACAGGGTCTTTTAATTTCTATTCTTCCATGTCCTGAACCTTCAATTATATCACTAGCATCAATGGCTTCATACCTATGTGATATTTTCACCTTCAAATACATGATCATCTTAGTCCAGATCTTGATCATGAATTGATCATTCACTTGTATGGTCAAACCCGTTAATAAGAAGAGACTCCATGTTCCCCAGTTTTTTCTCATGTAGTAAATTTTCTCCTTCAGTTTTGATTGTAAACATGAATTACTCAATCTCTTTTGCTCTAAGTGGTTTCGTTTCTTTGTTTAAATTTAAGGATACATGAATAAATAAATTAGTAATAACTCATGAGTCTATTTGACAAACAAAAAAGTGTAAAATATTATTTGAGGAAAGTTTAGTGCCCTGAAGAGTAATAAAAGTGATGTAGATTACTTGGCGAGTAATTATATTAGTTGAATGAAAGAGAATAATCTCTCTCTTTCAACCAATAGAATAGTCTCTCTCTCTCTCTCTCTCTCTTTCAACTAATAATTTTATCTGTCAAACAATTCACATCATATTTATTACCCTCATTAAGGGCACTAAACTTTTCTTATATTATTTTACACTAATAACTTATCATGCTTAACGACACTTCACTTACATTAACATTCAGAAACAGATCAATAAAATCAATGATATGTATTGCAGGATGTCAAAGATTCTCCTTATGTAAGTTTGTACTATATTAGTAAGATGTAAAATAGGTCTTGACTACACGAACCATAGTTGTATGTCAACAGATCATTAATCATAACTACGTTAGTATTGTAATATGTAAATAAAATGCCTTTGTCCTTACACACCGTTCTAATGTTAAATATTTTAAATCCTCCTTTCTCCTTTCTTGTCAGATGCTAGAAGGAGACATGTCTCCATACAGTCTCTGATGTATGTCTGCAAAGATTATCAACAAAAAGTTGAAATTTAAACTTAATGTTTTCATTCAAAGATTCTCCCCCATTACTTTTTGGGATGCTACTAAGGACCAACCATAAATTCCTCATCTTAGAAGAACAAGGAGCTAGCAGAATCCATTGGACCCGAATCATACCAATGATTGGTGCCTGATCCACTCCCAATGTCAAATTGAACCTGTAGTCTTAGCCAATCTCTTACACAGAGCAGACTTAATTTTCCAACCACATGAGAACTCATTCTTGATTTGTACTTCCCATATATACTTATCTTAGAAAGATGTTTGTGATGGATCCAACTACTCCATAATGAAGGTACACCTTGTATGATAAACCATAGTCGCTTCACAAGACGTGCCTTATTCTAGTCAGTAAGCTTCTCAATTCCAAGTCTTCCTCCTTGTTGAACCACTCTCATATATTTATCTATTTATTTTGATGATAATTAAAAATATGAATATTAAAATTTTATTTAATAATATTTTTTACTCTTGAATATTATTAATATATTTAATAATATTTTTAAAGTTATTTTATATGATAAATTCTATCGTTGTAAAAAAAATGCACTAAAAGTCTATATCAATTCCAGTTCAATGTGTATCAATTGGAGACCAAGTGCTACATCGATTACTGAAGAAATCTCTATCGATTGGAGAAGAAATCACATATCGATTGGAGAACAATGTTCTATCGATTGGAGAATAAAGGCTCTATCGATTGATGTTTAAATTTCTATCGATTGAAGAATAAGCGTTCTTATATATGATTGGTGTTTAAATATTTCGATTAGTGAACACTTAAGTTATATTATTTCGATTGGTGAACAATTGACTTAAATTTTCCGACTGGTGAACACTTGACTTAAAGCTTTCTCATTGATGTTATAATTGTTTTGATTGGTGAACAAAATGTTCAGTTCTCACTCCAATTAGTTTATATTCATTCCAATTAGTGTTTATATGAATTCAAATACAACGATTGGTGTTATAAGTGTTCAATACTTATATTCTGAACTGATTACTGGCTAAAGCATATCGATTATTGAACATATATTTCAATTGTCTTTGAATAACATGTCTTGGTGCCAATGAAAATTCAAATGGCCTTCATATACTTAACTCATTATTTTTCATGACTTGGCCTCTGTAGGTTCTGATAAGAAACAACCTTTTTGCCTGTCTTGGAAGGTCTCCTTTTCTGCTCAAACAGAAAGCTCCTACCTAACACAGCAAGATGTTAGCAGGAAATGTGAACTAGGTAACAGAGGTATGGACTGACTGACTAACATATATTTCTTTCTATTTATCCTATTTCTAGCATTAAATGCTCACAGGACAAGAAGAATCATTGGCATATGTTAAGACTCATAAAAGCAGTCGTTAGAAACAAAGCAAAGTAGTAGTAGAAGAAGAAGAAGAAGAGGAGCATCCACTACAAGAAAAAAGCAGAATTAGATACCGCAATTGAGACCGGATACTTCGGTCACTATTGGGTCTGGGATTTGAGACCGAATAGTGACTGAAACTGTTCGATCACTGATATTTGCATTTAGTGACCGAAATATCTTCAGTCACTATTTGGTCTCAGATCTAAGACTGAATAGTGACAAAAAATATTTGGTCATCATTTTTAACACTTAATATGCTAAATATTTTTATATAGCGACTGAACTTTTTCGGTCAAAATTCGGTCTCATATCGGAGATCGAATAGTGACCGATTATAATCAGTTGCTAACTTATTTTCTTCGACGTCATTGGGACTAAAACTTTGCGACCGAACATTCATCAGTCACTATTCGATCTCAGATTTGAGACCGAATAGTAACTAATTTTAATCAGTTGCTAACTTATTTTGTTTGGCGCCGTTGGTTTAGGGAGTTTGCGACCGAAAGTTTTTTGTCACAATTTCGTCACAAATTGGAGACCGAATTGTGACTGATCATAGTTCGGTCGCAAATGTTTGTGGTCTTTGAGGCTGAATAGAGATCGAATTATTCAGTTGCTATTTCCGTGCTTCCCCCTCCCCCCGTTGTTCTTCTTCTCTTCTCTCTCTTTCCCTCTCTGGTTCTTCTCTCTCTCTCTCTCGCTCGCACTCTCACTGGATCAACTGATGCTGCTGTCGTTGCTTCGATCGCCACCGCCATCATGCTCGTGGGAGCCTCCGCCGCCGTTGCGCCCCTGTTCACCGCCGGAGTCGTGCTCGTGGGAGCCGCCGTCCCGTGGGAGCCGCTACCGCCGCCGCCGCCATCGTGCCTGTCACCGCTGCCTCTGATGGTAAGCTCTCTCTCTCTCTTTATCTATCTCTCGCGATGTCAATGGGGGGAGGCTATTGGGGGAGGGGGTACCCGACGGGGGTGGGGTGGGTGTGTGTGGTTGGGGGGGGGGGGGGAGGTAGTCGAAGCAGTGGGGGGGGGGGGAGGCCGACGGTGGGGTGGGGGGCGACAGTGGTGAGGCTGGGGGGGGGGGGGGGGGCAACAATGGGTGGGGGGCGACCGCTGAGGGGGTGGAGGGCTAGTGTGGGGGTGGGGGGGCCTTAGGCATCGGTCTAAAATGAAATATTCACTCACCATTTTACAATGGTCTATATTTTTTTCTCTTTAACCATCGTTAATCTATTTGCTACGTACTTGTGAAATATTTATTTTATCTTATCGTATCAAATATTTATCATATTGATTATGTGTGTGACTCATTTTGGCCATGATTTTTTTTATCTCTAATTGTTTTGTAGGGGCATAGCACTATCAGATCGTCAATAGATAAGATTTGGAAGTCTCTTTTGAAAATTCTTGTCTTTGATGTCTTAGTTTTGTCAAACATGTGAGGAATGATGTGAAACTTCATATCTTTAGACATGAAATTGATTATAGATACAAAATTTACATAGTCATATGATCTACTAAACCACATTTAGATAGCTAGTACAAATTTGGAAATTTAAAAGTTACAAGTAAAATATAGAATAATTTCAATTGCAACAATATTTAGATAAGTTTTAGTTTATAAGAATCTACATATTACATGATCATACAATATTTTTCATCATTGATAAGTGATATACCAATTAAGAGATGTGTATATAGTTAATGTTTTACTGCATAACCCATGAAATAAAGATTGTGAGAATGATAACAATAGCTATAAAGGAGAAAGTCTGGTTGTCCCATTAAAAGTCCAATTGATCAGCCCAATAACTTGTAGGGGCCGGAGTGGGCTTCTATTGGGCCTCGCCCTATAGTTGTGGCCTATAAGGGGTGAGGAGACTCGAACCCACGAGCCTAACATGATGTCCACTCTTTGAGGCAATTTTGTAAAATTAGTTATGAAATTTTGAAGTCTATATCATCATGTTATGCAAGTTTGTTTCCATCTTACGAAATGCCACTAGAAACGACACAACAGAAGAAAATTTATTTAGTGGGGTCACTTGAATTGTTTACGCAGTTACACATGTAACTTTGTAAGTATGTAATTACGCAATTACACAATTTCGCAGGTGAAACAGTTGTTGGGGGGGATAACGGAGGGTTAATGGTAGGGACCTAAAAATAAATCATATATAAAGTAGGGACTGGACGGCGCAGAAAAACCTGACAGGGACCTAAAAATAATGTCAGATCCCTGCTAGGGACCAACAATTAATTCTCCCCGTGGAGAATTGTCTTTCAACTCTCAATGTTCACTTTTAACATATTAATGCACATAAAATGTATAGTATTGCACATATTTCTCTATAAATTGTTATTAATGTTTTAAAAAGGACTAGGCAAGATAGGATGAACCCCTCTCTACCTAATCAGATTGACTAGGCGGTAAGTCGGTGCCTCAAGTCCAATTTGTTTTTATCCCTAAAATTATTTTTATGTTTGTTATGCATGCCTCCTACTAATGACAATTTTAAGATCTATATATCTCATACCTAAAAGACACTAGTGTCATAAGAAATAATTTAATTGAACTAAAAGACTTGATTTAAAAGACATACTTATTCCCAAAATGGTAGAATGTAGATGTCATATGCATAATATATGCAAAAGATTCGAGTTCAAGGCAATGAAAAATGTGGTTTATTAAACATGAATTATCTAAAAATAAGCATTTAACATGGTATTGACAAAAAAATATCCACTAATGAGCATTTTAACCAATGTAGGTCCTAGACCTTGAATCATACAAAATGATATATCAAATATCATCCAAAAACTTAGGTTAGTGGATGTCTCTCTAAATGAGAGTAAAAGTATCAAACATCAAAAAGATTGATCCCATCTTCTCTAATCCTCATTGTTTGTTTGATCATCAACAATTTCTTATATTCATCAAAATCTTCACCATACACATCATTCTCATTACTCATTAGTATCACCATGTCCTGAACCTTCAATTGTATCACCAACATTAATGGCTTCAGACCTATGCGATATTTTCACCTTCAAATACATGATCATCTTGGTCTAGGTCTTGATGATGAATTGACCATTCACTTGTATGGTCAAAACCGTTAATAAGAAGAAACTCCATGTTCCCTAGTTTTTTCTCATGCAGTAAATTTTCTCCTTCAATTTTGATTTAAACATGAATTACGCAATCTCTTTTGTTGTTTATTTGTTTGAATCTAAGGATACATGAATAAATAAATTAGCAATAACTCATTAGTCTATTTGATAAATAAAAAAGTGTAAAATATTATTTGAGAAATATTTAGTACCCTCTAAGAAGAGTAATAAAAGCGATGTAGATTATTTGGTGAATAATTATATTAGTTGAATGAAAGAGAATGATCTCTCTCTTTCAACCAATAGAATATTCTCTCTCTCTCTCTCTTTCGACTAATAATTTTATTTGTCAAACAATCCACATCATATTTATTACCCTCATTAAGGGCACTAAACTTTTCTTATATTATTTTACACTAATAACTTATCATGCTTAACGCCACTTCACTTACATTAACATTCAGAAACAGATCAATAAAACCAATGATATGTATTGCAGCATGTCAAAGATTCTCCTTATGTAAGTTTGTACAATATTAGTAAGATGTAAAATAGGTCTTAACTACACAAACCATAGTTGTATGTCAACAGATCATTAATCATAACTACGTTAGTATTGTAATATGTAAATAAAATGCCTTTGTCCTTACACCCCGTCCTAATGTTAAATATTTTAAATCCTCCTTTCTCCTTTCTTGTCAGATGCTAGAAGGAGACATGTCTCCATACAGTCTCTGATGTATGTCTGCAAAGATTATCAACAAAAAGTTGAAATTTAAACTTAATGTTTTCATTCGTAGATTCTCCCCCATTACTTTTTGGGAGGCTACTAAGGACCAACCATAAATTCCTCATCTTAGAAGAACAAGGAGCTGGCAGAATCCATTGGACCCGAATCATACCAAAGATTGGTGCCTGATCCACTCCCAATGTCAAATTGAACCTGTAGTCTTAGCCAATCTCTTACACGGAGCAGACTTAATTTTCCAACCACATGAGAACTCATTCTTGATTTGTACTTCCCATATATACTTATCTTAGAAAGATGTTTGTGATGGATCCAACTACTCCATAATGAAGGTACACCTTGTATGATAAACCATAGTCACTTCAAAAGACGTGCCTTATTCTAGTCAGTAAGCTTCTTAATTCCAAGTCTTCCTCCTTGTTAAACCACTCTCATATATTTATCTATTTATTTTGATGATAATTAAAACTCATGAATATCAAAAAATTATTTAACAATAATTTTTCACTCTTGAATATCATTAATATATTTAATCATATTTTTAAAGATATTTTATATGATAATTGCTATTACTGTAAAAAGAAATGCACTAAAAGTCTATATCAATTACAGTTCAACGTGTATCGATTGGAGACCAAATGCTACATCGATTGCTGAAGAAACCTCCATCAATAGGAGAACAAATCACATATCGATTGGAGAATAAAGACCATATCGATCGATGTTAAGTTTCTATAGATTGAAGAATAAGTGTTATTCTGATTGGTGTTTAAAATGTTTCGATTAGTGAACACTTAAGTTATATTATTCCGATTAGTGAACAATTGACTTAAAATATTTTGATTGGTGAACACTTGACTTAAAGCATTCTGATTGATGTTATAATTGTTTCAATTGGTGAACAAACATTCAATTCTCACGTCGATTTACTTATATTCATTCCAATTAGTGTTTACATGACTTCGAATACATTGATTGGTGTTATAAGTGCTTGGTACTTATATTTTGTATCTATTATTGAGCATATATTTCAATCGTCTTTGAATAACACGTCTTGGCGCCAATGAAATTTCAAATGGCCTTCATATCTTTAACTCATTATTTTTCATGACTTAGGCTCTATAGGTTCTGACAAGAAATGACATTTTTGCATGTCTTTGAAGGTCTTCTTCTTTCATGCTAAAAAAAAAAGTTCCTACCTAACACAGCAAGATGTTAGCAGGACATGTGGACTAGGTAACAGAGGTATGGACTAACTGACTGACATATCTTTCTGTATGTTTATCCTATTTCCAACATTAAATGCTCACCGGACAAGAAGAATCCTTGGCATTTGTTAAGACTCATGAAAGCAGCCATTAGAAACAAAAGCAGAGCAGAAGAAGAAGAAGAAGAAGAGCATCGTCTAGAAAGAACTCTAACGGCTATCTGCTCAACGATCTTCTTCAAGGGATGCATAAAAGGATGAAGGCTTTGAAGCAGAAGAACAAGGAGAAGCCCTGAAGATCTTTATGAAAGAGTGTATATCCAGTGAGAAACCTAAACGACACACACTCAAAGAAAAGAGAGAAAGAGCTCGAGCTTGTTCATAGAACATAAGCTCTTAAGAAACCATCTGGAGCCTTCAAGCATTCAAGCCTTCACATATTCTTTCTCTTTTTGTGTCTCTTCGTAAATCTGGGAGAGAGTTCCCAACATGAGAGTCTTGTATTCTTTTTGTAAATCTTTTTAGCTCTCAAGTTGTCGTCGGAGCACGCCAAGTTCTTCATTTCCAGAACTTGATCTCTACAGGTTGCTCCTTTTATAAAGAAGAGCAGGGTTGTTCCTCTTCCGGGGTGTGTGGAAGACCAATTGGAGTCTGTTCGAGTAGAACTGGGGTTTGTTCTAGTAGATTTGTTTCTGAATCTATAAAATAAGTGGGTTTCCTTCTTGTTTGGAAAGAAAAGAAGGTCAGCTAGGTGTTGGGTGTTTTTCCCCTTCAGTAGAAGGGAGGACCAGCTCTGCTGGGTGTTGTATATCTTTGGAGGGATTATATCCCGGTTAGTGAAATCTCAATATTTGCTTGGGGACTGAATATGAGACTTTCATTTGGGAAGAGTCGAACCAAGATAAATCTTATGTTCTTTATATGATTGTCCTCTTGTTTGTTTTCTATCTAATTCTCACTGCTAATTAATCACTTCCGCATCAAATGTTTGTTTTTAAGTGTTAAATTTTGTAGAACCTATTCCCTCCCCCCTCTAAGTGACTACTGCCTTGCTGTTGTGGGCCAACAAGTGGTATCAAAGTCTTGGTCTCTTGAAGAAATCAGAGTTGGATCTCTTGCAGTAATACCAACAAATGGTATAAGAGCCAAGATCTGTAAAGAAGATCTCACGATCCAAGGGCAAGATTCATGGCAACTCAAGGCTACATTGACGGACAGTCTATCACAAGACCTCCCTTCTTCGATGGGGAAGATTACTCATACTGGAAGATGTGCATGGAGTGCTTCATCATAGGCATAGATTTCGATCTCTCACAAGTAATAGAGGAAGATGATAAACTCCCTCTTACTACAACCTCATATGAATTGTCTCTAGCAGATAAAAGAAACATCTCATTAAACTATAAGGATAAAAACTACTTATGTTGTGCTTTATCTAAAAAGGAATTTAATAGAGTTTTTGCATGCAAATCTGCTAAAGAAATATGAAATTCTTTAAGAATAACCTATGAAGGAACTGATAAGGTTAAAGAAATTGGAATAGATATTCTTGTTGCTAAATATGAACAATTCAAAATGCTAAGTGATGAAAGTATAACACAAATGTATACAAGATTTACAGATATAACAAACGGCTTAGCATCATTGGGAAGAACTTTTATCCAAGGCGATTTAGTTAGAAAAATATTAAGTGTTGAACCACTCCTATATTTTACCCTTATATTTTGGTGATAACAAAATTTATGATTAATTAAATATTATTAAATATATTTAATATCATGTTTTCCTAATAAATATAAATTTATGGAATTATCATTGTGTTCTGTGCACTAAAATGCTAAATCGATGTTTATTCAATATACATCGATTTCTGTTCGAAGTGCCACATCGATTTCACTAACAACGATTTGATAAGTTACACAATGATTTGATCGTGTAATAATTCGTTAAGTGAAACAACGATTTCATCGCTATAACGATTCGTTACAACTTAAACATCGATTTGCTTCAAACATCGATTTGATAAGTGAGAACAACGATTTGCTCTAATAACGATTTGGTTTTCATAACGATTTCATAAGTGAGAACAACGATTTGATTCTCACATTGATTCGATAAGTGTCATAACGATTTGATCGTCACATCGATTTCTCTCTCACATCGATTTGACCAAAACATTGATTTCCTAAATAAGAACATCGATTTGACCAAAACATCGATTTGATAAGTTTCATAACGATTTGATAAGTTTCATAACAATTTGGTTGCCACATCGACTCAATAAGTGAGACATCAATTTGCTCCAAACATCGATTTCGTAAGTGAAACATCGATTTGCCTCTCACATCGATTTGGTAAGTGAAACATCGATTTACCTCTCACATCGATTTGGTAAGTGACACATCGATTTTGTCCAAACATCGACTTCATGTTAACATAGATTTTCTTTATACTCAGATCTTTCAAATATGTTTGACACCTAATGAAAAGTCAAAAATGTCTCTGACAGAAGATTTGCTTTTATCTCTCTAGATCTCTTCTCTTCTGTAAGACAGAAAGGTGGTCACTTACTACTTCTGGTGGCAATAGTAACATAGAGGTAAGAACCTTTTTTGATAGAAACACTCTTTTATCTAAACTCTTTCTTCTATGTTTACAGACCTCGAAGACCACCAAGTGGCTGACAGTCTGAAGAAGAAAAAGAATAGAAAGATCAGCAACAAGTAGAAGAGTTCCAACGGATCTCTTCAACGGATCTATTCAAAGCCTCTCTTATTAAAGATGAAGCAAGGTTGAAGGGGAAAAAAAAAGAGAGCTTTCCTGAAGATCTTTGAAGGAGTGTACAACCAGTGAGGAACCTCAACGCCACATACACTCAAAGGAAAGAGAGAAAGAGCCTGAGCCAAAAAGAAGTGCTCAAGCAACTGAAGCACTCAAGCATTCAAGCTCCTTCTCCTCTCTTCACTCTCTCTGTGTGCATCTTGTAATCTTGGGAGAGAGTCTTTTAGCTGAGAGTTTCTTTTAGTTGGTGTTCATCTGTTCCAACTCTCAGCTGTGTTCTTTCTTTTCTAAGAAAGATCTTTGTCTAGCTGTAGGATTATATACAGTGTAGAACCTAGCTAGGGGTTTGTGTCTAGCAGAACCGCACTGAGGTTTGTACCATGAGGTTGGCTTCTTGACCTGTAAAAGAAGTGGGCTGCCTTCTTGCCTGGGAAAAAGAAGAAGACTAGCTGGGGTGCTGGGTGTTGTATTGTCCTTGAGGGGGACTGTACCCTTGGTTAGTAAAATCCCAAGAGGTTGCTTGGGGACTGGACGTATGACTTCTATGTGGGAAGGGCCGAACCAGGATAAATCTCTTGTGTTATTGTGTGATTGTTTATTTGATTCCGCACTGCTACTCTTTATCACACTAAACTAACCAAACTTTCAAGTGTTTAAGTTTCTGTATTTTAGATTTCAGAAAACCTATTCACCCCCCCTCTAGTTAGCTTGTTGCCGTACTAAAAGGGCCAACATTAAGATCTCTTTCAAATCAATGGACTCCTAAAGTAACCGCAATTGAAGAAGCTAATGACTTAGCAACCATGTCGATAGAAAAGCTTATAGAATCATTAATGGCACATGAGATCAACATGGAAAGATTATCTGAAATCTCTTCTAATAAAATATTTACTAATACTTTTAAAGTCATAGCTCCTACTTCCACCACCTCTTCTTGTAGTTCAAAAAATACAGGATCTGAAGATAGCGATGTAGATAAAATTATATCAAAGCTTTAGAAAATTCTCAAGACGAAGAAGAAGAAGAATAGATTAAGAATGATCCAGACGAAAGAGAAAAAGAAAAAAAAACCACTCTGCTATGAATGTAAGCAGTCCGGACATCAAAGGTCAGATTGTAAAAGGCTCAAGAAAACTAGTCAATAAGAAAATTCCAATAAAAAGTAGAGAAAAGATGAAAAACACAAGAAATTCAAGAGGAAAGCTATGGCAGCTAAATGAGACAATGAAGAAATCTCCTCTACAGATTCATCAAGTTCAGAATCTGAAAATGAGCAAGTGAATCTAGCCCTCATGGCAAGACTAGATGGGTACAATCTAAGTTATCTCTTAATTATTGTAATGTTCAGATTCAAATGATTTAGAAGAAAATTTCAATGAGCTTTATAAAAAACACACAGTTATTGTAAAAGAACTAAAATTTCTTTAAAATATTTTTGCTTATTTAGAAATTACTAATTCTGATCTTAAATCCAAAATGGAACAATTGGAAACTTAGTTGAAGGAAGTAAGCACAATAATGATCTTTTATGTGAAAACTTAAAGAACAAGAACAATAAGTATTAGAGCCGGAAGAAAAACTAAAATCTCTAACTGAAGAAAATACATACTTAAACGAATCTGTCAAAAGATTAACAAAATGGAAAACATTTCTTGCTCTTTGTCTAAAAGACTAAAAGTATGACAATAATAAACAAGGATTTGGATATAAACCTCCTGAAAAAGAAGTTAAATATCCAGATAAATATCTAATGCCAAAATTTGTAAAAGAAACAAAAAATGATGTGCCTCATAAGAAAAGATTTCTAAAAAACATGTATTTAAACAAACATCCACAAGAGAAAATTAAGAGCATGCATGCCTATAAAACAAATTATATTCACTGTTGCTCACACTGTAGTAAATTAGGCCACTCAATAAATACCTGCACCACTAAGCACTTAATGTGGATTCTTAAATGTTATTTTTATGCATCTAACCATAAAGGACTCAAAAGGATTTGTGTACCTGAATGAGTAATTTGCAAGGTAGTCTTAGAGCATCATGGACAAAGGATGCTCAAGGCATTGGTGACTATCGGCTCTTCACCTCACTCAAATCTGAAGATGGAGTAGTCACAAATTAATCTAATTCTTAAATCATGTTTATAGTACCACTAACAAGTCTCTTGCAAGTATTCTTTTTGTAAGATCAATGCAGAGAACTCTTGAATATCTGACAAGCAACAACAAGTGGATATAATAAGTAGACATCAAGTAAAATCAAGACAAGCACCAACATATGGTAATCTAATAAGAAGGAGTCGATAGCTAAAGTGCGTAAGTCTACACACATGGAGGACATGTCGACAAATGATGTTCATAAGTCGACAACTAAAATGTGTGAGTCAACTTTTTGGACATATGATGTCCACAAGTCGACAATTAAAATGCATAAGTTGACTTTTTGGTTCACATGTCGATAGATGGTGTTAAATTGGTCGACTGATAAAGAGAATGTATGAAGATCTACCAAATAACAATTCAAGGAAAACATCACATTCAGAGAAAGCCAGTCAGATCCTAAGCCATAAAGGGGGGAGATACTACCTTCATTGTTAAACCACTCCCTGTCAAAAATGGTAAGAAGTCTCTACTCAAACTGAAAAGAAGAGAATATTAATGGCAAGAAACTTCTTTTTTGGTTATTGATGAAAAGGGGGAGAATATTTTATCTCTGAATTTTCTGATCAATGATTGTATTAGAAAATTCTTATACGTCTTGTCATCACCAAAATGGGGGAGATTGTTGAACCACTCTCATGTATTTATCTCTTTCACCAACTAAAACTCATGAATATCAAAAAGTTATTTAATAATATTTTTCACTCTTGAATATCATTAATATATTGAATAATATATTTAAATATATTTTATATGATAATTCTATCGTTGTAAAAAGAAATGCACTAAAAGTTCATATCGATTATAGTTCAATGTGTATAAATTGGAGACCAAGTGCTACATCGATTGCTGAAGAAGCCTCTATCGATTGGAGAATAAATCATATATGGATTGAAGAACAATGTTCTATCGATTGGAGAATAAAGGCTCTATCGATTGAAGAACAAGTGTTCTTCTGATTTATGTTTAAAATGTTTCGATTAGTGAACACTTAAGTTATATTGTTCTGATTGGTGAACAATTAACTTAAAATCTTCCAATTGGTGAACATTAGACTTAAAACTTTTTTATTGATGTTATAATTGTTTTTATTGGTAAACAAACATTCAGTTCTCACTCCAATTAACTTATATTCATTTCGATTAGTGTTTACATGACTTCAAATACATCGATTAGTGTTATAAGCGTTTAGTACTTATATTATGTACCGATTACTAATTAAAGCATTCCGATTATTGAACATATATTTCAATTGCCTTTAAATAACATGTCTTGGTGCCATTGAAATTTCAAATGGTCTTCATATCTTTAACTCATTATTTTTCATGACTTAGCTTTTTTAGGTTCTGACAAGAAACGACTTTTTTGCATGTCTTTGAAAGTCTCCTTATTTCCTACTTAGACAGAAAGCTCCTACCTAACACAACATGATGTCATCAAAAAATGTAGACTAGGTAACATAGGTATGGGCTGATTGACTGACATATATTTCTTCCTGTTTATCCTATTTTCAGTATTACATGCTCACAAGACAAGAAGAATCATTGGCATTTGTTAAGACTCATGAAATCAATCGTTAGAAACAATGCAGAGCAGAAGATGAAGAAGAAGATGAAGATGAAGAAGAAGAAGAAGAAGAAGAGCATCGGTTAGAAGGAATGCTAACGACTATCTGCTCAGCGGTCTTTCTCAAGGGATGCATAAAATGACGAAGGCTTTGAAGCAAAATAACAAGGAGAAGCCCTGAAGATCATTTTGAAAGAGTGTACATCCATTGAGGAGTCTAAATGTCACGCACATTCAAAGCAAAGAGAGAAAGAGCTCGAGCCTATTCATAGAACATAAGCTCCTAAAAAGAAATCATCTGAAGCCTTCAAGCATTTGAGTCTTCATGTCTTCTTTCTTTCTCTATCTCTATTTGTAAATCTAAGAGAGAGTTCCTACCCTAAGAGTCTTATATTCTTTCTGTAAATTTGTTTAGCTCTCAAGTTGCTATTGGAGATCAAGGAAGCCAAGTTCTTCATTTCGAGAACTTGATCTCTACAGATTGCTCATTCTTTACTAAAGAACAGTGTGGTTGTTCCTCTTCCGAGGTGAAGAGAAGACTAGTTAGTTGTTGGGTGCTTTTCCCTTGTACGAGAAGATCAACTGGGGTTTGTACTAATAGAACCTCGCTGAGGTTTGTTCCAATAAGTTTGTTTCTAAACCTGTAAATGAAGTGGGCTTCCTTCTTGCCTGGAAAGAGAAGAAGACCATCTAGGGTGCTGGGTGTTTTTCCCCTTGTGTAGAAGGGAGGACCAGCTCTGCTGGGCGTTGTATTTCCTTACGGGGATTGTACCTCAATTAGTGAAATATCAAGATTTATTTGGGGTATGGATGTAGGACTTCCATTTGGGAAGGGCAGAACAAAGATAAATCTTGTGTCCATTATGTTGTTGTCCTCTAATTTGTTTTTTGCCTAATTCTCATTGCTAACTAATCACTTATGCATCAAAGATTTGTTTTTAAGTGTTAATTTCTACGGAACCTACGTATTCACCCCCACTCCCCCGTGCCTCTAGGTGATTGTTGCCTTACTATCGTGGGCCAACACTCCTAATTTCAGCCAACATATTTGGTCATAGTTGACCATGTGCATTCTTTGCTTGCTCCCTTGCCCATACCATGTTGTCTCCATGCGTAATATGATGTTTTGAGGTTAACATAATGAGTTTGTGTTGAAGCATATGACTATGAGTATTTTATGGATTTTATTGGACTTATGTAAGATACTCATGATCAATTTACTTTGGTTTAGTTTCATATGCAAATGAGCCCTACAAGGCTTACATGGTGTCAAGAGTTCACAAACAAAGGGCTAAGGAGTGTTTAATCTTTTCAGGTGTTAGAATTCGAACTGACTTGATTTCTGTACTTTTGCAGGGAATCGGTCGACCGACCCAGGGGAATTGATCGATCGACCTAGCCAGTATCATTTGGTACTGCAATAGTTAGGAAATCGGACAACCGAATTGCAAGAATTGATCGACCGATTATGTAAGGCCATGGACCTTGTTGGACCCTTAATAGGCCTTTCTAGAATAGTGGTTGGTTGATGTCAAGGGAGCTTGACGTCAACATTGTGTTGACGGCGGCGTTGTGTGCCGTCAACCTGGTCTTGACGGCAATCGATGTTGTCATCTACCCATGTTTCTAGAATTTTTTGAATGTTGAACTTGACGATAATTGATGTTGACGTCACGTTCCAGGCAGTGCGGTTGACGACAACCTATGTTGACGTCAACCTATGTCGGGCCTATTTTTATAAGGCAACCCGAGGCCCCCTTCTTCCACCTTTTCTCCCCTTCCACACCTCCACCTTCACCTCTCTCCTTCTCCACCTCTTCCGGCGGCCGACGGGAGCTCGTGGGGAGGTCGTGGTGCACGTGGCAGCTTTGGATTAGGCGAGGAAATGACGGTTTTGAAGGATCGACCTCGCGGGGTGTGCTTGGGGGATCGGCGCAATTCCGAGGTTTTTCTTGAGGTTTTTGCATTGTAAGGTAGGGATCCTAGCCCTGAACCTTTCTTGGCCTTGTTGAGAGCACGAAATGCATATGATTTATGTGTAAATCGAGGTTTTAAGGAAGGTTTCTCCATGCCAGGTTTTGAGGGTGTAATTATTGATTTAATAGTTGGATCGTTGTTTTCTGGCTTACACTGGTGTTGATTGATGAGGGGAAGCGTTTCCCATCATCATATTGTGTGGGTTTGGGGCTGGATTGCCCTGGGGAGCGGCCTAGGGCCGTATTAACTGCTGAAAGTTGAAGAACTTGACGTCAAGGGTTGTCGATGTCAAGCTCTTCAGAAGGAACTTGACGGCAAGGTTCCTTGTTGTCAATGTGAGGTTAACGACAGTTGACACTAACATCTACTTGGGGTAGACGGTAGGGATTGTGTCGTTTATCCTGGGTTAATGGCAATCGGGGTTGCTATCAACCCTATAGGTGTAGATCCTGACTCTCATCTTAAAAAGACTCAAGTCTCCATGAAGAAAATATGAGAAAATAAAGAGAAAGATGGAGCATAACTCCTTGATGTGATTGTGATCGCCAGACATACGTGGGTGTCGAAGGAGTATGAATAAAGAAATACAGCAAGTGCAAATAATAAGTGATCGCAAAAAGTACCTTTAGCAGGGAGATTGAGATGATAAGGTTCTTATCTTCTTCTACAAACACGACCGGTTGTGGTAGAAGGCTTCTTCAATTGATTACCTTGAAAAAGAACACAAAGATAGAACAAATGATTAGCCAATGTGGTGTAGTATCAAATGCTCAAAGAGAAATAAAGAAGATAAGCATATAGAGTAGAACTCACCTTGTTTGGCTTTTAAACCCCTAAAGACATAGGTAAGAAACATTCATGTTGCGTATGATTACAAGATTGTATGATGTGCAAGTGTGCACTTTAGTGGAGATCTCAACATGGTGAGATGTGCTAGGATGAATTAAACTAAATAATATAAGAGAGATTTTTGTCACGTTGACTTCATTTCATGGCATGATTTATTTGCATGGCTTGCATGATATTGTTTTGAATTTAATTGTATATGGCGGCCCTCAGCTTGGTAAAAGGAGGCAGCGAAGAAAGAGAGAGATTGTAAGAAAAGGGAGATCAATAAAAAAATAAAATAAAATATTGTAAAAGATGATAAGAGAGAGATGATGAGAGGAAAAGAAATTTAAAAAGAGAGAAATCGGTGGAGAGAGAAGGGTTAAAAAAATTTTTAAAAAAGGGTAGATGGATGGAGAGAGAGAGAAATAAATAAAAAGAAAGGAATAGATAGAAGAGAAATGAGAGATCGGTAGAAAGAGGAGGAAATACATAAGTAAAGAAAAGAAAGATATATGAGAAAGACTTAGTGCGCTTTTATATTGCACTTTAAGTGCAATATGATTAGATAATAGTATATGTGACACCCCTCATATGGGGAGTGATAAAGTGACAACACAATTGTTGGATGTCACATGGACTTGTTGCCTACTCAAGTGCAATATGAAAGTACGCTAAGTATTTCACAAGATAGATAGAGAAGAGAGAGATAGGTAGAAAGAGGAGAAAATAAATAAATAAAGAAGATAAAAATAGAGAAGAGAGAGATTGGTAGAAAGAGGAGGAAATAAATAAAAGAGAATAGATACATAGGAGAGAAAGAAAGATGGAAGAAAACAATTTAAAAATAAAGAAGAGAAAGATAGATGATAGAACGACAGTGAGTGGAGAGAGATTAAAGAAAGATTAAACAAGGAGAGGATATGAGAGAGAGATAGTTAAAGAGGTTTTTTTGAAAAAAGAACAAATAGATGATAAGAGAAAGAGAGATCAGTTAGATTAAGAAAAGAAAGAGAGACTGTAAGACACGGCCCTCTTGGGCCCTTGGCCTCGTCCTCTTAGTCGCAACGGACCCCCTGGGCGCGACATTGTCGCGCCAGAGGAGCCGGTCGCGACATGCTTTTGGTCACGGCACACCTAGCCGTCGCGTTCTGGTCATGATGGGGGTAGGCGTCGCGTTCTTGTCACGGTGTCTGAAGGCGATGCAATTTCGTTCTGACCACCTGTCCTTTGTGTCAGGACGGCTTTGTCGGGTGTCAGGTGCATACAGTGTTGACACGACCTGATAGGCCGTCGCGTTATGGTTTTCCTGGTCTTTGAGATTTGACCTCTTTTGGTGTTACGCTGGGGTAGGCGATCGCGACATGGTCATGACCTGCAGGACGATCGCAACATGGTTGTTGTCGTGCCGGCCCGGCCCGTTGTGTCTTTGGGCCCATCGGTTCAAAACCGAGGCAGGCGACCCCTTTCCCCCTCTCTCCTTCCTTTCTTCTTCTTTTTCTTTTTCTTCTTCTTCTTTTTTTTTCTTCTTCTTCTTCTTTCGTCTTCCTCCTCGGAGCCCCTTTGCTTCTCCGACGATTCTTGGGTGTTCTTAGCGAGGAGGTGACGCCACATTCGTGTATGCAGCGTCCGTGTTGTGCTAGGAGCGATGAGGAGGTGGCCATTTCGACGTGAAGGCGCCAACAAGTTGGCTCTACTCTTTGAGATAGGGACCCCTTGTCTTCCTCTCGTTCTAGCATGCTCCCCTCCCCCTTGAGGTCCTTGTTTCTTCGTGGTATTGGGCTTGTGGGGCGTGATATCCATGTCGTTGGAGAGGTTTCCTTTGAGTGTAGATCTCCATGTATAACGCACGATTCGTGGGGTGTGAGGGTGGTTTGGTTTGTTTACATGCTTTCCTAGTGTTTCCCATGCTCCCCTCCCCCTTTGGATGCAATTTGTATTGGTTTTGGAGTGGTCCCTTGGAGGACTGTACTGGGACCCCTCTCGGCTGAGATCGCGACCGGCCTGTGGGTCACGATGATGTCGCGACGCATGCGTCGACCGCGACAGCTTCAGCTATCGCGGCGAGCATGGGCGCCGCGACATCATCGCGACGACCAGGGGCGTCGCGACAAGGTCGGGACCGGCCTTGGCGTCGTGACAACCACAGGTGTCGCGACAGTATTAGATACAGGTAAGTTCTTGCGAAGTTCCGTTTTCCATGGAGTCTTCGTCGTTTCCGGTTCTTGTTGTACCCGTGGCACCAGTGCTAGTTCCTAGTACGGTCCTACACTAGTCGTTCGTCTGGTGCTTGGCACCTGAGAACTTGTCCCATGAGAGAGGTTGTTACCGTTTACCTGGGACCCCGTCCCCGTACACCTGTTGAGGGAGTGCTCCAAGCGACAGGCATGCTCGAGTCATGAACTCTGGAGCAGAGGGGAAAATGGTGGTTAGGACAGAGGCGTTGAGTCGTTTGGAGAGCTCTCTTGGTTAGTGTGGGATGCCGAGGACATTTGGAGTTCTTCCCGGCGTAGGCCAGTCAGTCCTTCTTCTCACGGCCTCATTTTTTGTGGACCCGGAACCACCTAGAGAGGTCAGGCGTGGGACTGTAGTCCGGCCAGACTACGATGGTTACTGTTGTGGTTACTTTATGTTCCTGCCCCCACTCTGACGAGACGTGGAGGTCTGGACCTAGGTCGAGGGTAAGACGTCAGTGGACGCTCCTGACCAGTTGACTAGTGGTACCAGTTTCCGTAGCTAGTGTCGCTTGTCCAGGCAGAGTCCCCTCTGCCTGTGTTGCCAGCCGTGTGGTGGTCACGACGTGTAGGTCGTACGGAGTTTCTGACCATGATGTCGTTCCGTACTGTCGCTAGTTGTTAGCTTTGCTTCCGCACTTTCCCGTGTAGATTAGAATATATAACTGTTGTCATTTATTTTGATTATATATTCTCTCCTGCTTGTTAGAGTCAGTAGGAGATTGGTAGTCCCTATTGAACTTCTATTATGACTCATCCCTTCTTTTTCTAGGTGAGACTTCTCAACAGCGGCCGAGTGCGCATCGGGCGGAGGAGACGGGGCGGTAGTTGTCGTCCTCGTAGCTAGCAGTGAGTTTCCCCCTTTTAGTTGTACTTCACCCTCGGGGTATGCCCCTAAAGGCTCTATTATTTCCTTCTTTACTTGTACTCGTTGTGTGTGTTGGGACTATACCTAGAGCGTTACGCAGCGGTCTCGCTCTTCTTTCCGACTCCGCGTGTGTGCTCCTAGTTCAGTAGTTGACGTTTATTTCCTTTACATATCCTGTTAGACTTATTTATACCCCTTCTGGGTGCCCGGATCCGTGAGCGACGACTGCAAAAATTAGGTCCTCGGCTGTGGCCGAGGGTTAGGTTCTTGCGGGTCGTTACAGTTGGTATCAGAGCGAGGTTCTAACAGGACTTGTAGTGGATTTAAACTGCAGCAGGAAGTCCCAATAGTAGTACAAGTACACTGCTAGCCGCTCGAGTTAGTGTCGTTAACCTTGTTGGTTGTGTGCCATGCAGAATATGGCTCCGCGCAGGCGTGGGTAGACCAGAGAGCTGATGGAGCAGCAAGGTGAGTCAGATATGCCAGCGCCAGGCCAGGTTTAGGAGGATGTGTCAGTGGAAGAGTCTGTGGCACAACCTCAGAAGGCAACGACAGCAGCAGTGGTACCAGTACTACCAGCCACCTCAACAGTTTCAGCCATACCAGCTGCAATAATAGTTTTCACAGCACCCACAGTTGCCACCGCCGCAGCAGCCCTAGCAGGCGCCGCAGCGTGGGCGTGGTCATGGTTGTGTGATGGCTCTCACCAGGGAGAAGGCCGAGGTGTCAAACCTGATCGTAGGTACTTTGCCTATCCTTGGTAGAGCTGCTCGTGTTCTGGTTGATTCCGGTGCTTCGCTTTGTTTCGCTTCCGAGGTGTTTTACGAGTCGCTTGTTCAACACACCCCTGAGAGGCAGTGTGATGTCATGGTCGATCATCCGTCCGGTGATCACATGCGTTCTTTCGGTTACCTTGAGGGTGTCACAGTTGAGGTCCATGGACACCAGTTGCCGGCCAGGTTGTACGCATTGCAGCTTCGTGACTTCAACGTCATCCTGGGCATGGACTGGTTGGAGGCTCTTAAGACACTCTCTTTTAACCCTTCCGAGCTTCAACTTGTGGGTGGCAGTTCAGGGTTCAGGTTACTAGTGGTAATTGGTAATTCGAATCTTGGGTCGTTACATTTGGTATCAGAGCCTGGTTTGTCGAGACATATAAGGAAATGTCACAAGTTAGTAACTCAGAGTACAATAACAGCAAGCAATACCAGAGTAACTTTATGTATTAATTGGTGTGCATGTTTTGTATAGGTCCATTATGTCACCGAGGCGACATCGTGTTGAAGAGGTGGCTGAGCAGGCACCTCAGCAAGAGGCTCAAGATGCCCTGCCACCACATCAGGCATAGCCTGGGCCACAGGACGCGCACAGTGGTGTTGCGCCAACACCACCTCCTCTCTGAGCTGCACTCGAGTTTTACTAGACCCGTTTTCTTGAGGGGATGGCACAGTTGGTTGCTCACTGTGACACTCCAGCACCTCAGGGAGGTCACACGAGGGTGTTGAGGGAGTTCTTGCAGTTTCAGCCTCCCCAGTTTGAGGGGCAGTCAGACCCTGACACCCTGACACCATGACACTAGGGGTGTAAACGATCCGAGTCGAGCCGAGTTATAGTATGTTCAAACTCGAGCTCGTTTACTTTTGACGAGCTCGAACTCGGCTCGAAACTTGTCGAGCTTCTGCAACCGACGCTCGAACTCGACTCGATTTAAATTTTTAGAACTCGAACTCGGCTCGATGAACAACTCGTTTACATAATCGAGCTCGTAACGAGTTCGAACTCGAGTTCGAACTCGAGTTTTCAAACTCAAAACCTCACTTAAAAAATTAATATTTAAATAAAATTTATTTTTAAAAAAATTTATACTTTGAGTTTTTAAACTTAAATTTTAATTTTAATATTAAATAAATTTTACTTTATTTTTAAACGAGAACAACCGGGAGCCAAATAACAAAGAGGTAATTTTTTTTATTACTAAATGGCCGGTGAACTACACGTTTCAAAGAGTGAGGGCTGATTTATAGCCTTCCCAGTCGGCCAGCACTTTGTGCTGACCGATATGGGAGTAAACAAGGGGGGTCCAACAGGGTGTGGGCGGGGTGGGCAACTGGGCATTGCCGTCCGGTGACCTCCGCCGCTGCCGCCGCTGCCGGGAGGAGCATTTGGCATTGGTCAAGTGCCCGCGACGGAGGCGGTTTCCGTCTGGTGCTGTCGCGAAGGGTCGCTTAATTGGAAGCTCACGGTGCGGCCGGTGCGGCGGTGCCCCGGGTGGAAGCTTCAACTGCCGCCGGAGCTGTCGTTGGGACCTCCGTCCGGCACTGGCGGAGGGTTCACGGGGGGGGGGGGGGGGGGCAGCGGGGGGAGACAGCGGCCAACGGGCAACGGGGGGAGGCAGCGGCCACGCGGCCAGCAGGGGAGGAAGTCGCCTGCACTGCACAGGCGCCCGCGCCCTGTCGCGGCGTCTGGAGGAAGAAGATGAAGCCCTGTGAACCTTGAAAAACTTATTTTTATACATATACCCTTATTCAGTTGATATTATTAAAATCAGATTTTTATAAATACTTTATTTATCTAATTTGTACATGTACCCTCTAATATTTAGTCTTTTATATTTAATTCCTCAAAAAAATTTATAATTTAATAATAACTTTATAAAAATAACAAGTTAACATTATTTTAACAATAAATGTTAAACAAATTATTAACGAGTATTTAAACGAATTCTTAACGAGTATTTAATCGAGTTCTTAACGAGTACTTAAACGAGTTGTTCACGAGCATAATCGAGTCGAGCTCACATGTGTTCAGACTCGGCTCGTTTATGAACCGAGCTTTTTTTTTTGTTCAAACTCGGCTCGTTAATTAAATAAACGAGCCGAACCGAACTTTTATCGAGCCGAATATCGAGCTACTCGTCGAACCTATCAGCTCGTTTACACTCCTACATGACACAACCCGATCGTGGTTAGATGCAGTGGAGCGAACCTTCCATTCCATGGAGTGTGCTGAGATGGAGAGGGTTTTTTGGCGAGCTACCAGTTGCAGAGTCAAGCATTTGCTTGGTGGACTTCGGAGTGGGAGACCACTTTTTAGTCTCTCCCGCTTAGGCAAATCACCTAGCAGGAGTTTGTTGCAGCTTTTAAGAGAGCCTTCTGCCCCACTTATGTCAAGACAGAGAACTATACCAGTTTTTAAATCTGACATAGGGCGAGATGGCAGTAGTTCAGTACAGAGCTAGATTTATGGAGTTGGGGCGCTATGCACCATAGATTATGGCAGATGAGAGTTTGAGGACCCAACAATTTGTGAGAGAGCTGAGGCCAGAGCTCAGATAGGCACTGATAGTTGCACGCGTCACCGACTTGGATGCGGCCTATCAGACTGCAGTAACTCTGGAGGCTAACACCTTGCGGACCCGCCATCATATTAGAGTTGGTCAGGGGCAAGTGGGTCTGACACAGCAGAGGCAGCAGAAGAGTAGTTCTCAACAGACTCCGAAAACTATGACTTCGTTTGTGACTTCCTCTCAGAGGACGT
>CM024761.1:143520736-143573385 GCA_014218235.1 Colocasia esculenta
CAACACGGGCCCCTCATGTGAGTAAATTGATTTTATTTTAGCTTCTCTATTTTAACAGTCAATTTTAGTTTTTTTTTCTTTAAAAAGGAAGAACTTAGCTAGGTTTGGGGGTCCAAAATTAGAAATACTAAATCGATCGGCCTTCGATTTTTGTTGGCCCTTTTGGTACGGCAGCAAGCTAACCTAGAGGGGGGGTGAATAGGTTTTCTGAGATCTGAAATAGAAACTTAAACACAGAAATTAACACTTGAAGGTTTGGTTAGTTTAGTGTGATGAAGAGTAGCAGTGCGGAAGCAAATAAACAATCACACAAAGGACACAAGAAATTTATCCTGGTTCGGCCCTTCCCACATGGAAGTCCTACGTCCAGTCCCCAAGCAACCTCTTGGGATTTCACTAACCAAGGGTACAGTCCCCCTTAAGGACACTACAACACCCAGCACCCCAGCTGGTCTTCTTCTCTTTCCCGGGCAAGAAGGCAGCCCACTTCTCTTACAGGTAAAGAAGCCAACCTCCTGGTACAAACCCCAGTGCGGTTCTGCTAGACACAAACCCCTAGCTGGGTTACACACTGTATACAGTCCTACAGCTGGACAGAAGTCTTTCTTAGAAAAGAAAGAACAAAGCTGAGAGTTGGAACAAATAAAAACCAACTACAAGAACTCTCAGCAAAGACTCTCTCCCCCAGATTTACACGATGCACAGAGAGAGAGAGAGAAGAGAGGAGAAGGAGCTTGAATGCTTCAGTGCTTCAGATGCTTGAACACTTCTTCTTGGGCTCAGGCTCTTTCTCTCTTTTTCTTTGAGTGTATTTGGAGTTGAGGTTCTTCCGGATGTACACTCTTGAAAAATCTTCAGGAAAGCTCTCTTTAGTTCTTCAGCAATGCTTCATCTTTTATATGAGCAGATTTGAATAAATCCGTTGAGGAGATCCGTTGGAGTTCTAGCCGTTGCTCATGTTCTCTTTCTTCTGATATTTTGTGGTCTACGAGGTCTGCAAGCATAGGAGAAAGTGTTTAGTTAAAAGAGTGTTTCTGTCAAAAAGGCTCATACCTTTATGTTTCCTGATGCCACCCAGAAGTGGTAAGTAATCTCTCTTTTGTTGGCAGGAGAGAAGAGATCTAGAAAGATAAGCAAAAAGATCTCCTGTCAGAAAGATAGAGGATTACGCAAATCAAGAATATTGACTTTTTCACTAGATGCCAAAAGGCACTTTGAAATATAAAGGAAATCTATGTTTTTACAAAGAAGTCTGTGTTTTACAAAGGAATCCATGTTTCACTTATCAAATCCTTATGAGAGTTACAAAGGAATCCATGTTTTACAAAGGAATCCATGTTTTTACAAAGGAGTCTGTGTTTTACAAAGGAATCCATGTTTCACTTATCAAATCCTTATGAGAGTTACAAAGGAATCCATGTTTTACAAAGGAATCCATGTTTTTACAAAGGAGTCTGTGTGAGTTACAAAGGAATCCTTATGAGAGTCACTTATCGAATCCTTATGAGAGCGAATCGTTATGAGAGCAAATCGATGTGGAGTCACTTATCAAATCGTTATGGGACCAAATCGATGTGAAAGTCACTTATCAAATCGTTATGGGACCAAATCGATGTGGAGTCACTTATCAAATCGTTATGGGACTAAATCGATATGAAAGTCACTTATCAAATCGTTATGGGACCAAATCGATGTGAGAGTGAATCCTTATAGCAGTGAATCCTTATGAGAGTGAATCCTTATGACAGTGAATCCTTATGGCACTTTGCGAACTGAAATCGATGTATATTGAATGGACATCGATTTATCTGATTAGTGCAAATCATTACAGAATAATGTCATAAAATTATATTTATTAGAAAATCATGATATTTAATTTGTTATTAGAAAATTCATGGTATTAAATATATTTAATATTCAATTAATCATGTAAATTTATATTTATTAAGAAAAACATGATATTAAATATTTTTAATAATAATAATTAAATATAAATTTTGTTATCATCAAAATAAAAGGGTAAAATATAGGAGTGGTTCAACAATCTCCCCCTCTTTGGTGATGACAAAATTTATGAGAATTTTCTGACAAAAATACGTAAAGCATAGAAAATACAGAAAATTCACAGATAATGCATACCATGCATACTCTCCCCTTTTTGTCACAAACCAAAAAGGAAGGTTCTTACCATTGCATTCTCTCCCCTTTGTGAAAGAAATTCTTACCATTGAGGGGTTCAACAATGATTGACATAAATGAATAACTCCCCCTTAGTCTGTGCTCCCCCTGAATGAGAGACGCCACCTGAATGAAACTTGAAAATAATTATTAGTAATATTAAAATTTACAAATAAATTAATGACTACTCCCTCTTCAGATATGAGATGGATGAAGAGTTAGCAGTCTTCAGTGCCTTGAGCATCCTTTGTTCCTGATGCTCCAAGGCCATCCTGCAAATAAACTATTCAGAAGTAGGTACCCAAATCTTTTTGGGTCCTTGATGATTAGATCCATAAAAATAGCCTTTAGGTATCCAGACTAGGTGCTTAGTTGTGCAGGTGTTCACAGTGTGTCCTAGTTTATTGCAATGAGAGCAGCAATGAATATAATTTGTTTTGCAGTTCTTATTGCCTTTGTGATGCATGATTGGAACATAATTTTTAGAAACCTTTTTCTTTTGATAAAGCTTGGTTGTTTTAGGTTCCTTTTTCTGAGGTATTTTGGTTTCTTTTACAAATTTTGGTAAAGGATATTTTTCTGAGTTTATTACTTGTTTTCCTTTTTCTGGAGGTGTATAACCAAGGCCTTGCTTGTTATTTCCAGGTTTTGACCCTTTCAAACATAAAGCTAAAGAAGTTTTTCCTTTTGTTAATTTTCTAACTGATTCTTTTAGGTAGAGATTTTCTTCAGTTAGAATTTTTAATTTTTCTTCTAACTCTAACTTTTCATTATTTTGCTTTTCAAATCTTCATTCAAAAGATGATTATTTTCTTTACTATCTTTTAATTGTTCCCTAATTGTTCCATTTCTGATTTAAGATCAGAATTAGTGTTTTCCAAACAAGTAAGGTTGTTCTTGATATTCTCAATTCTTTTACAACAACCTTGTGTTTATCATAAAGTTCATTGAAAATTGTTCTAAATCTTCAGATTCTGATCCTGAATCTGTGCAAGAATCAAAAGATGAGTTAGAATGTACCTCATCTAGTCCTACCATGAGGGCTAGATTTACCTGCTCTTTTTCGGAATCTGAGCTTGATGATTCTGAGCTTGTGACCTCATCATTTTCCCAAGCAGCCGCCATGGCTCTTCTTTTAAATTTCTTGTGCTGCTTCTTGGGTTTTTCAGTTTGACCAGTCTTCTTGAGTCTTGGACAATCCGGTCTCAGATGTCCAGGTTTTCTGCATTCATAGCAGACTGGTTCTTTCTCTTTTCTGTCTTTCTTTTGAATCCTTTTCGATCCATTTTTCTTCTTCTTGAAAATTTTCCGAAGCTTGGACAGAACTTCATCTACGTCACTGTCTTCAGAATCTGCATTTTTGGAGCTAGAAGAAGAAGTGGAAGGAGCAGCTACAACCTTGAGAGCATTAGTACATTTCTTCTTAGATGAGCTTTCAGACAATCGCTCCATATTTATTTCATGTGCCATGAGAGAACCTATTAAATTATCAATTGACAATTTGGTTAAATCATGGGCCTCTTCAATAGCAGTTACTTTAGGTGTCCAAGAAATAGTTAAGGACCTAAGTATTTTTCTAACAGTTTCCTCATCAGAAAGATTTTTACCAAGAGAGCTTAGACCAACTACTATACTTGAAAATCTATTATACATTTGAGTGATATTTTCATTTGGAAACATTTTAAATTGCTCATATTGTGAGACAAGAATATCTATTCTAGTTTGTTTTACTTTATCTGTTCCTTCATAAGTTATCTGCAGTTTATCCCATATTTCTTTAGCAGATTTACATGTAGATACTCTACTAAATTCTTTTTGGATAAAGCACAACATAAATAGTTCTAGCTTTAAAGTTTAAAGATAGTTTATTTTTATCAGCTATTGTAATAGCAGTAGTGCCTGGAACAGGAACAACAACAAAAAATCACCTACCTCTATTACCTGCCACAGATCGAAGTCTGTGCCCCGAATGAAGCATTCCATTCTCATCTTCCAATATTGGTAGTCCTCTCCATCAAAGAATGGAGGTCTGGTGACTGATTGACCTTCAGCATATCCTTGAGCTGCCATGGATCTTTACTCTAAGATCGTTGGATCTTCTTTGAATGATCAGAGACCCGCTCTGATACCACTTGTTGGCCCTTTTGGTACGGCAGCAAGCTAACCTAGAGGGGGGGTGAATAGGTTTTCTGAGATGAAATAGAAACTTAAACACAGAAATTAACACTTGAAGGTTTGGTTAGTTTAGTGTGATGAAGAGTAGCAGTGCGGAAGCAAATAAACAATCACACAAAGGACACAAGAAATTTATCCTGGTTCGGCCCTTCCCACATGGAAGTCCTACGTCCAGTCCCCAAGCAACATCTTGGGATTTCACTAACAAGGGTACAGTCCCCCTTAAGGACACTACAACACCCAGCACCCCAGCTGGTCTTCTTCTCTTTCCCGGGCAAGAAGGCAGC
Organism: Colocasia esculenta; assembly: GCA_014218235.1. Classification (NCBI taxonomy): domain Eukaryota; kingdom Viridiplantae; phylum Streptophyta; class Magnoliopsida; order Alismatales; family Araceae; genus Colocasia; species Colocasia esculenta. The sequence goes on from CM024761.1 coordinate 143,525,377, forward strand.
CCACTTCTCTTACAGGTAAAGAAGCCAACCTCCTGGTACAAACCCCAGTGCGGTTCTGCTAGACACAAACCCCTAGGGGTACACACTGTATACAGTCCTACAGCTGGACAGAAGTCTTTCTTAAAAAGAAAGAACAAAGCTGAGAGTTGGAACAAATAAAAACCAACTACAAGAACTCTCAGCAAAGACTCTCTCCCCCAGATTTACACGATGCACAGAGAGAGAGAGAGAAGAGAGGAGAAGGAGCTTGAATGCTTCAGTGCTTCAGATGCTTGAACACTTCTTCTTGGGCTCAGGCTCTTTCTCTCTTTTTCTTTGAGTGTATTTGGAGTTGAGGTTCTTCCCGGATGTACACTCTTGAAAAATCTTCAGGAAAGCTCTCTTTAGTTCTTCAGCCATGCTTCATCTTTTATATGAGCAGATTTGAATAAATCCGTTGAGGAGATCCGTTGGAGTTCTAGCCGTTGCTCATGTTCTCTTTCTTCTGATATTTTGTGGTCTACGAGGTCTGCAAGCATAGGAGAAAGTGTTTAGTTAAAAGAGTGTTCTGTCAAAAAGGCTCATACCTTTATGTTTCCTGATGCCACCCAGAAGTGGTAAGTAATCTCTCTTTTGTTGGCAGGAGAGAAGAGATCTAGAAAGATAAGCAAAAAGATCTCCTGTCAGAAAGATAGAGGATTACGCAAATCAAGAATATTGACTTTTTCACTAGATGCCAAAAGGCACTTTGAAATATAAAGGAAATCTATGTTTTTACAAAGAAGTCTGTGTTTTACAAAGGAATCCATATTTCACTTATCAAATCCTTATGAGAGTTACAAGGAATCCATGTTTTACAAAGGATCCATGTTTTTACAAAGGAGTCTGTGTTTTATAAAGGAATCCATGTTTCACTTATCAAATCCTTATGAGAGTTACAAAGGATCCATGTTTTACAAGGAATCCATGTTTTTACAAAGGAGTCTGTGTTTTATAAAGGAATCCATGTTTCACTTATCAAATCCTTATGAGAGTTACAAAGGAATCCATGTTTTACAAAGGAATCCATGTTTTACAAAGGAGTCTGTGTGAGTTACAAAGGAATCCTTATGAGAGTCACTTATCGAATCCTTATGAGAGCGAATCGTTATGAGAGCAAATCGATGTGGAGTCACTTATCAAATCGTTATGGGACCAATCGATGTGAAAGTCACTTATCAAATCGTTATGGGACCAAATCGATGTAGAGTCACTTATCAAATCGTTATGGGACCAAATCGATATGAAAGTCACTTATCAAATCGTTATGGGACCAATCGATGTGAGAGTGAATCCTTATAGCAGTGAATCCTTATGAGAGTGAATCCTTATGACAGTGAATCCTTATGGCACTTTGCGAACTGAAATCGATGTATATTGAATGGACATCGATTTATCTGATTAGTGCAAATCATTACAGAATAATGTCATAAAATTATATTTATTAGAAAATCATGATATTTAATTTATTATTAGAAAATTCATGGTATTAAATATATTTAATATTCAATTAATCATGTAAATTTATATTTATTAAGAAAAACATGATATTAAATATTTTTAATAATAATTAATTAAACATAAATTTTGTTATCATCAAAATAAAAGGGTAAAATATAGGAGTGGTTCAACAATTTTTTCCAGCACGGTCGGGGTGATGAGTGTGACTTGTGAAAACTGACGGAGTTTAATTCGGACTCCTGGATTGAGCTCGACACTCAAATTCACATTAAGCAGTTAGTTTAGTTTAAAAATGAAAAACTTAGGTTTGGGGGTCCAAAATTAAAAATACTAATCCGATTGACCTCCAGGTTTTTCCAGCACGGCCAAGGCGATGGTTGTGACTTGTGGAAACTGACGAAGTTCAATTTGGACTCCCGGTTTGAGCTCGACACTCAAATTCATAATAAACAAGTTAGTTTAGTTTTGTTTTGTTTAAAAAGGAAGACTTAGCTAGGTTTGGGGGTCCAAAATTAGAAATAGTAATTCGATTGGCCTTCGGTTTGTTCCAGCACGATTAGGGCGATGAGTGTGACTTGTGAAAACTGACAGAGTTCAATTCGGACTCCCAGTTTGAGCTCGACTCTCAAATTCACATTAAGCAAGTTAGTTTAGTTTAAAAATAAAGAACTTAGGTTTGAGGGTCCAAAATTAGAAATACTAATCCGATTGGCCTCCGATTTTCTCCAGCACGACCAGGGCGATGATTGTGACTTGTGGAAACTAACAGAGTTCAATTCGGGCTCCCGGTTTGAGCTCGACGCTCAAATTCATATTAAGCAAGTTAGTTTAGTTAAAAATGAAGAACTTAGATTTGAGGGTCCAAAATTAGAAATAATAATTCGATTGGCCTCCGTTTTTTCTAGCACAACCAAGGTGATGGTTGTGACTTGTGGAAACTGATGGAGTTTAATTCGGACTCCCGGTTTGAGCTCGACACTCAGATTCACATTAAGCAAATTAGTTTTGTTTTGTTTTGTTTAAAAAGGAAGAACTTAGCTAGGTTTGGGGGTCCAAAATTAGAAATACTAATTCGATTGGCCTCTGGTTTGTTCTAACATGGTCGGGGCGATGAGTGTGACTTGTGAAAACTGACAGAGTTCAATTTGGACTCCCGATTTGAGCTCGACTCTCAAAATTACATTAAGCAAGTTAGTTTAGTTTTAAAAATAAAGAACTTAGGTTTGGGGGTCCGAAATTAGAAATACTAATCCGATTGGCCTCTGGTTTTCTCCAGCAAGGCCAGGGCGATGATTGTGACTTGTAAAAGCTGACGGAGTTCAATTCAGACTCCCGATTTGAGCTCGACACTCAAATTCATATTAAGCAAGTTAGTTTAGTTTTAAAATGAAGAATTTAAGTTTGGGGTCCAAAATTAGAAATACTAATCTGATTGGCCTCCGATTTTTTCCAGCACGGCCAAGGTGATGGTTGTGACTTGTGGAAACTAACAGTGTTCAATTCAGACTCCCGGTTTGAGCTTGACATTCAAATTCACATTAAGCAAGTTAGTTTAGTTTTCTTTTGTTTTAAAAGGAAGAACTTAGCTAGGTTTGAGGGTCCAAAATTAAAAATACTAATTCGATTGGCCTCCGGTTTGTTCCAGCATGGTTGGGGCAATGAGTGTGACTTGTAAAAACTGACAGAGTTCAATTCGAACTCCCGGTTTGAGCTCGATGCTCAAATTCACATTAAGCAAGTTAGTTTAGTTTAAAAATGAAGAACATAGGTTTGGGGGTCCAAAATTAAAAATATTAATTCAATTGTCCTCCGATTTTTTTCAGCACAGCCAGGGCGATGATTGTGACTTGTGGAAACTGACAGAGTTCAATTTGGACTTCCGGTTTGAGCTCGACGCTCGAATTCATCTTAAGCAAGTTAGTTTAGTTTAAAAATGAAGAACTTAGGTTTGGGTGTCCCAAATTAGAAATACTAATCCGATTGGCCTTCGGTTTTTTCCAGCACAGCTAGGGTGATGGTTGTAACTTGTGGAAACTGACGGAGTTCAATTCGGACTCCCGGTTTGAGCTCGACACTTAAATTCATCTTAAGCAAGTTAGTTTAGTTTAAAACGAAAGAACTTAGGTTTGATGGTCCAAAATTAGAAATACTAATCCGATTGGCCTCCGATTTTTTCTAGCACGACCAGGATGATGGTTGTGACTTGTGAAAACTGACGGAGTTCTTCGGACTCCCAGTTTGAGCTCGACGCTCAAATTCACATTAAGCAAGTTAGTTTTGTTTTGTTTTGTTTAAAAGGAAGAACTTAGCTAGGTTTGGGGGTCCAAATTTTGAAATGCTAATCCAATCGGCCTCTGGTTTGTTCTAGTATAGTCGGGGCGATGAGTGTGACTTTTGGAAACTGATGGAGTTCAATTCGGACTCCCGGTTTGAGCTCGACGCTCATATTCACACTAAGCATGTTGGTTTAGTTTAAAAATGAAGAACTTAGGTTTGTGGGTCTAAAATTAGAAATACTAATCCGATTGGCCTTTGTTTTTTTCCGGTACGGCCAGGGTGATGGTTGTGACTTGTGGAAACTGACGGAGTTCAATTCGGACTCCCGGTTTGAGCTCGATGCTCAAATTCACATTAAACTAGTTAGTTTAGTGTAAAAGTGAGTGAATAAAATCTAAAATTTAAATAATTTATTGCTTATAGTAGTATTTAATTTTAACTTATTATTGTTATATATCTATTGTAGGTTCCTTCATCGGGTGGTGTGGGAGGAGACGAGGATGAGCACGAGGACGAGGATTCATGATTTTAATTTCATTGTTATGTATTATTGTGGACACTTTTATTATTGTTGTGGATATTTTTATTATTGTTGTGGATATTTATTATTGTTGTGAACATTTTATAGTTTTTATTTACACATGTTATTTTGTTATATATATATATATATATATTAAATAATAATAATTAAAAATATAGAGACCGATTAGTGACCGAAGAGATTCGGTCACTAAAATAGTGACAGCGACCGACGACATCAGTCTCTAAGTCGGTCTCTCATATAGTGACCGAATGCCTTCGGTCGCTGATAGCGACCGACGCGATTCGGTCACTAAATTAGTGACTATTCAGTGACTATTTTAGTGACCGAAATAGTGAGTGAAGTGTTCTGTCACTGATAACGACCATCAGCGACCGAAGAAATTCAGTCACTAATCGGTCACTATCAACGACTGATTAGTGACCGAAAGTTTTCGGTCACAGATTTGTGATAAAAAATTCTTCACCGACAATTTAGTCTCTATTCGGTCACTATTCGGTCATTGGACCCTTTAGTGATCGAATAGTAACCGAATAGAGACCGAAATTGTTGATCTCTAAACCCGTTTTTTCTTATAGTGCCATTTCTTGTCTTGCACTATGTTGAAGGAATATATATAGTCTCTATGCTATGATTTTGGATCTTAGTCATATCTTCTAAGAAGTTGTTCCAAATTATCTCTTGGGTCGTCATTTTTTTCCCAACTTGTAAGAAGTAGCTCTTGGAGTCATAGAAAAAATCTCTAATTATTCGTTCAATGCAAAAATACATATATAAAAATAAAATAGATAATCATATTTTACACACAAACAAATATATGAAAATAATTTCTAAAAAATATTTTATTAGAAAAGAACATCAAAAAAATTTCAGAAAAAATATTTACGTGAAAACCAAATAGGTAATTATATTTTTTATTTTTCTGAAAAAAAAATATTATTTAAAAATATTACTAAAAAAATATTTTACATGTAACCAAACGAATCCAGTCTCCCTCCATCTTCGTTCTCGTGTCTTCATCGCGGCCAACTGTTGGCAATATTTCTCCTGTTTAAAATAACATGTAGGAATAGGATGCAAATTATGTGCGACGGCTACGAAGTCCATCGTCTCAGCAATCAGCAGCCGTGAGGCAGAATAGTAAACTGTGTGCCGACTTATTGATGCCCTCGGCGACCACACACGATGTGGAATATTGGTAGAGCCAGACACAGTCCAGGCAACCCTTCTTTCTTTGCTGTGAAGTGTCCCCCAACAAAACTGATGAAGACGGTGACCAAAAAAAGCCCCGCAAGGTGGAGCAGATCTGATTTTTGGATTTGAGGTTCGGTGTTCAGATGGAGATGGAGGTGAAATGAGGTCCTTGCCGGCGGACCGATGCCAATAGAGGCCTACAACAAGTTGGGTTTGGGATGATGTTCCAAATTGATCTTTCCATACTCAAATTAAGATTGACCTGTTAAAGGAAGTAGAGAGAATTTAGAGAGGGAGAGGGTAGAGCCAAGAATCGAGAGGTCTGCCTATTCCTTCTCTTTTGAGATATTTTGATAGGGTGGATAATCTCTAAAAGTACCTCTTATTTAGGGGTAAATTTCTCCCCATATTTTGGGGAGGAAGGTGAGGTACTCCGATAATCTACATTATCCCCGAGTACCCTTGCCCACCTCAAGAGGTGGGACATGGTAGATATTTTTTTAAAAAAATATATATAATATATCATTAGATTTTAAATATTATTTTATATATATCTCTTAGATTATCCCACTTTTATTTTTTGTTAAAGAAGATAATGAGTCAAAAATTTTAGTTAACTAAGAAAAAAAAATGAGGTAATCTACCATTGATTAGTGGATAAGATAAAAATAGATGTCAAAAGGGGGTAAGTTACTTTTTGGGTTAGAGGACCCCTCTTGTGCCAAAGGTACGTGTGACTGAGAATATCTAGAATGTAAATGCCACCCCAAGAGAAAAGACTTCTGAATGCGAAGAGCTTGGAAGTAGAAGCTTGAAGCAACAAGCTCTTTTCAAATCTTGTAAGCTTCTCTCTTTCTCTTTCTGAAGTGTAGAAGGTGTGGTTGTGTATGCTCGTTGGTGAGTTGTGGTTCTTGTTGTTCATATATCTTCTTTGTTCTAACTTCAGCTCATATATATGCATCAGAGATTTTTTAGCTTTCCGTTGGAAACTGACCGTTTTTAAAATAGTCGTTGAAAGATGGCCGTTTGATTCTTGGATGTTGAAACGTGGAGGCCTGTGAGATATCCATCAGATCTTCAACTCTTTGAGTCTCAACGGTTCCAAGCTATGTAGATAGCTTCATGGCTCCATGTGACAACTTCATTAAATGACTGCAAGCTCCATACCCATGACTAAAAGACAGCATGCTTCAGTGGGTAGCTGAATATCTGCATTGTCAAGAAAAATGTAAATACCTCCATTCTTTCAGAGGTAGGTGAGATAGAAATATATAAAGTATAAAGAACTTCAGATAGACAGATGTTCAGTGCATTTAAAGACAGACAGACAACTGTATGGGAAATGCAAAGACTTTTTCTGAAAGTCAAGAAGTTCTGATAGAAAGAGGATGTGGTAGGTGAGTTCTGACAGATAACCCATGCTGCTTATACCTACCATCGCATTAACTGCTAACCATCTGTCAAATAAAGATAAAACTATATTTCTAATAGTGAGTGAGATAACAGATTTACAAATCTTTCGAATTTCAAAAAGAGATTTCAAATGAGAGCATTTTAAATACAAATTTTCTTGCCTAAAAATCTTTTAATTTGATAGCAGAGAAATAATCATAAGAGTCATACATAGATTCTTATTCTTTAAAGATCCCATAGGAATAAAGAAAAGCATTGAAATAATCAAGATCAATCGAATGTGCGAAATTAACTAGACAGTAATCTAGAAGGGGTTGAATAGATTACTACCAATTAGAGCAAACTGACCTTCTTTTTGAGATTAAGATACTGTAAAACAGCCTATAAAGATAATCAAGTTTAACTTACATGTGTGTGTAGAAACGTTTAGGAGATTAGTATTAAGGAATGTGTGAACAAGTTGTTGCCCAGTTGACAAGCCCAGAGGGGGGGGGGTGAATGGGTCTTTTAAAATTTTGATTAGTACCTGTACTTAAAACTTCACACAAAGGCGTTTTCGAAGAAGGTTAGTAACAGTTAGTTCAAAGAGCAATCACACAAGAAGACAACCATACAACATAAGAAATTATCCTGGTTCGGAACTCCTCTCCTTAGGAGTCCTACGTCCAGTCCCTGAGCAACAACTCAGATTCATTAACTAGGGTACAGTCCCCCTATGGACACTACAACACCCAGCTCAGCTGGTCTTCCTTCACACGAAGGGAATTACACCACCCTGGATCCCCACCAGGTCTTCCTTCACAGCTGAGGGAATCACCACCCTGGATCCCACCAGGTCTTCCTTCACAACTGAAGGGAATTAGCACAAGACAAGGAAGAGCATGAAATCAAGCCCCTAGATCAAGCTTTAGCAAGACGGATCTGAGACTACTAGAACTGAGAGCAAATGATCTATCAAGGCACTCTCTCAGAACTACACTGCTCTCTTTGGATTTCTATTGCAGCACAAAGAGCAAAAACCTAAGACACGCAGGAATGAAATTCTTGGCTTTGGGATTCTTTCAGGAGATCAGCAGTGCTTCCAGTATTCAATAGTAGATCTCGCACTTCTGTCTTGTATTTATATCTCCATTTCAATATACGGCCGTTGAAGTACCGTTGTCTCTTAGATTGGTAGACGTTAAACTGCTTGACATCTGGAAGCTTCAACAATCTTTTATCCAGTAGAGCACGCAAAGAGATAGGGTCTTCTGACGTCTATATGGTCCCGTTGTATGACAGAATATCTTTAGGACCCTGCACATATTAAATGCTAGAATAGTAGACAGCTAGGCTGTCTCTTGTTGTCAAAACGTTGATGTGAATGTTCACCAAATAGCAATGCCAAATAGCTTGATCTAAAGATGTTGACAGAATATGCACGATAATGAAAAGATATCATCTGCATGCATGCAGAGATACGTTCTGTCTTTATTAAATGCACAGCAGTCAGACAGATAAGAGAAGACTTGACTATTCAACACTTTTAGAAATAAGATAAATATCAAGTCGATTATAAACCATAAAGTTGTTGCCTATATCACTTATGAAATCGTTATGATTAAGTGTTTAAGAAGAAATCGTTATGATCACATAACAAGTCATTATAGAAACAAATCGTTGTATTCATCAAAGTATCGTTATGAATACTGAAGAAATCGTTATAGAGAGCAAGTCGTTGTAAGCGCTAAAGAAATCGTTACATGAAGCAAATCGTTATGAGCTTTAAAGGAATCGTTGCGCAAAGCAAATTGTTATGAGCTCTAATGAAATCGTTCCATAAAACAAACCGTTATGAGCGCTAAAGAAATCGTTGCGCAAAGCAAATCGTTACGATGGGCAAATTGTTATGATGACTTAAGAAATCGTTGTGATGAGCAAATCGTTACGATGGCCAAATCATTATGATGACTTAAGAAATCGTTACGATGAGCAAATCGTTACAATGGGAAAATCGTTATGATGACTTAAGAAATCGTTGCGATGAACTTGTTACGATGGGTAAATCATTATGATGACTTAAGAAATCGTTGCGATGAGCAAATCGTTGCGATGGGAAAATCGTTATGATGACTTAAGAAATCGTTGCGATGAGCAAATCGTTATGATGACTTAAGAAATCGTTGCGATGAGCAAATCGTTGCGATAGGCAAATCGTTATGATGACTTTAAGAAATCGTGTGATGAGCAAATCGTTACGATGGGTAAATCGTTATGATAACTTAGAAATCGTTACAGAAACGACTTGTTTGTAACATCATGATATTTCAGCTTTATGAAGAAATCGTTAAGTCACTTATGAAGTCGTTATGATATTAAATCCTTATAGCTCTATTGAAATCGATACACTCATAAGGAGTCATTGTGACTTTCAACAGAGATCAATGTGGACTTAGATAAATACAATCTTGAAATATTTAATGCTTCAGAAATATAATGCTTACCAATATTGGCTTGATTGACCTTGACCTTGGAGTATTTCCTGTACTTAAGACTTAGAGAACTATAAGGTTTTGTTAATTACCAAAATACATGTATATTTAAAAAATTACTTGGGGACAAGACTGATCATCAATCTCCCCTTTTTGTAATGAACAAAATTATCAATAAGCATGAATATTTTCGGAAAGTATTTCAAACATGCTAAGTGTTTTTCTAAATCTAAAGATTGTCGGAATGTATTTCAGACATATTAATTTTCTCCCCTTTTTGTCAGTAAGCAAAAAGATACTTTGAGACAAAGAAAGAAGAGAAAAGATAGAAGGGCACACAACAACATATATTGATCAGGTTTGAGGATTTATTGATAAGTAATAAGCAGGGGATAACAAGGAGCCAAAACGTCTGAGTACAGGGATTGCCTGGCGTTCCTGCTCTTCAAAGAAGGCTTGAAAGGCCCCAAAGTCATTTGATAGGAGGGTCCCATAGTGGGAGCCATCCTTTTGATATGAAGCTGCCTTTGGTCTGAAATGAAGTCCCCATACTTAACACGGCACAGGGCTAATTTGGAAGTAAGAAGGACCCAACCTGGCAAACCGAAGGAAAGCTTCAATCTTGAGGGGATAGTCAATCTTAAGCGACCTAAGCTCTTGCTTTAAGGCAAAGACACTTTGTATCTTTCGACCCAGGTCAGATAGGAATCCCGGATGGGTGAAGAGAGTTAGCATCCAAAATTCCCAGGTGACAGGGAGGTTGTTTGGAGCTGGCCTGAGAGGCATTTAGATCGCTTAGCTGCTGAGCAGACAAGGGATAGAGTTCTTCCACTTTTCAGAGACAGCCGCTCACATTCAGAGAGAATGGGGGCCAGAACATCTACCTTGATATGCCCCTGAAGATATGCCTGAAGACGAATCTTGGGAAGGATAAGTCACGGCCATCTTGCACAAATAATCTGGCCATTACCCTTGTAGCTCGCTCAAAGATTAGTGTTCCCACTGAGGAGTCCATAATCAGAGCATGGAGAGGGGAAGGTGTTGGGTTGAGTGTGAATATAATACATTTCTCCTCACATTTGATGATGACAAGCTGTGATTTTAATGCATAAAATAAATTGGAACATGTGAAATACATCACATGAATTACCAATATTCAAAAAGCATGTTTCCAAGCACATTTATCATTTATATTCATGATAATACTTTAACTAATGATTTATGTGTTTTTTTTTCTTAGGGACAACATTTCTTGCTAAGGTAGTGTCGACACAATTATCAATGGTGTCGACACAATGGCTCAGAACAAGGCAAAAATGTGAAGAAAATCAACTGGTGTCGACACTAGACCAGGGCAGGTCGACACTAGTGACAGATCCCAGAGAAATATGTTAACAGGCTCTATCTCAGGTCGACACCACATGGAATCAGGTCGACACTAGATGGCTCTCCCAGAAGGCCTGTTTTGCTGTCTGGGACAGCAGGTCGACACGAGATCATCTCAGGTCGACACTAGAGCCTCCTCCCAGGGACTCATTTGGCCAGTCTGGGATAGTGTGTCGACACACCTCATGGGCAGGTCGACACACTCCGGAATCTCTGTGACTTAAAGATTCTCCTGGACATGTGGCACCCTAGGGAAGTGTTGGATTAGCCTTGGATCGTGTGCCCACGACCCCAAGGGTACAATTGGACTATTTAGGGTATAAATACCCTCCAATTGGCCATCCAACATAAAAAGAACCCTTTTAGAGCCTCCCAGAAATCCTGTTGGCGGCTAGAAGGTTCCTCTCCCTTCTTCTTGCCTTCCTGGTGCTTCCTCAAGCCAAATTCTCATCTCTCAAGCATGAGAAGTGGAGATTGATCGTTGAAGAAGCAAATGGATCACCTCAAGGAAGCAGATCAAGTAGAAGCTGATTCCTGTGAAGAATTCAAGGAAGATTCTGAAGATCAAATTGCAGAGCATCGCCCAGGGACTTCCAGAGATCAAGCTCTTCACAATTCGACCTTCTACAAGGGAGTACATCTGAAGAGAAAAGCTATCAATACAATTCTCATCTTCATTTTTCTCTTCTGAGTGATTCTGAGATTGTGCATGGGTTGTTGCATGAGTCTCATGAATTAACTCTTATTGGACTAGATCTGTTGCTAGAGGATCTGAGTCTTGTGTCTTTCTAGCAAGTTGTTTGTGTGCCGTCGAGCTCAGTAGTTTTGAGTGGTCGTACTCAAGGTGTTGTTGAGCAGTCTTGCTCAGGGTTCTAGAGTAGTCTTACTCTAGAGTTTGTGTGAGTTGTAAACTCAGTGTGTTGGAGCTTGTCTGGCTCCAGTGGGTGTGTTGTACCCAGGTTGTTTAGTGGATCCTCACTGTGTGAGGGGTGGATGCAGGAATCACATGGTGTGATTCCGAACCACCTAAAAATCTCTGTGCATTGATCTGATTGTGGTTTAAATTTATCCTTCATTAGATGCATGCATAGGATCGTTTGAATTCATCTAATCAATTGGTCCACACTCCATTTGCACAACTCACTCAATTTATCTTCAGATCTGTGAAATCTGTTTTTCAACTGGCCTCTGATTCAAAAGTTTCTAAAATTGGTTAAGCTTCTGCATTAGTAGGCCTAGATCTATTCAACCCCCCCTTCTAGATCTTGTCCTCATCTTTTCTCGATCCTTCAATTGGTATCAGAGCGGGTTTACACTTGATCTGATTTGATCTGAGTAATTTCTGAGTGTTCTGTGTGATTTGTTGCTTGCTTGTTTGCTTGCTGAGTGTTTCCTTCTTTGCACCATCTTTTTAATTCAATGGATTCCAGAGGGTTCATAGCTGAGGGCCATTCCATTAATAGGCCACCATTCTTTAATAGAACGGACTATTCTTATTGGAAAAATAGAATGCAAGTTTTTCTTAGGGCCCAAAATTATGAAATCTGGAAAGTAGTGGAAGTAGGCCCCTATGAGAACCAGGGAGAGGAAGAAACCTGGACTAGGGAACAGATAAGAAGAGCTACATTGAATTACGTGCCATGAATATGATTCAATGTGCTGTTCACCCCAAGAGTACTCAAGAATCTCAATGTGCAAATCTGCCAAAGAGATGTGGGATAAACTTGAGTTACTTTATAAGGGAACATCTCAGGTTAAGGAAACTAAGGCTAACATTCTTGTCTCTGAATATGAATTATTCATGATGAAATCTAATGAGACAATTTCTGAAATGTTTGCCAGGTTAATGATCATAGTCAATGGACTGAAGGCCTTAGGTAAGGACTATACGGATGTTGACTTGGTAAGAAAAATTCTACGTTCTCTCTCTTCAATTTGGCACACAAAGGCCACTGTCGTTGAAGATTCTAAAGATCTGTCCAAAATCTCTTTGGATGAATTGATAGGATCTTTAATGACATATGAAATCAATCTAAAGAGAAATGAAGAACATATAATCAAAACCAAGCCAGTAGCATTAAGGGCCTCATCTAGTAACAAAGACAAGAGTCAGGATAAAACAGTTCTGATGAGTCTGAGTCAAATGAGGATGAGATTGCCCTCATGACCAGGCAATTCAGAAATTTTGAAGTATAGAAAAGGAAAATTTCTAGCAAAAAGAAATTTTCATCAGGTAAAAGAAACACTTCCTTTTCTAATGCTAATTCTAACAAGAATCAAAAAACTGACGAAGTTGTCATTTGTTATAGGTGCGCAAGCCAGGACATATGAAGGGAGAATGTCCTGAAACAAGAAGGAGAAGCACAAGAAGCTTCACAAGTTCAAGAAGCCAAAGGCCATGGTAGCCACTTGGTCTGATGAAGACTCAAGTGAAAGGAAGAAGAAGAAAAATCCTCAAGCTCTGAAGTGAGGAGATCTGCTTCATGGCCAATAGCTCAGATGGAAAGGTAAGCACATCTTTCGAAGATTTTTTAGTTGAAGATTGGCAAGATGCATATGCAGAACTTGTTGAAAAATACACTGAAATGAGGAAAGAAAATAAACACCTCAAAAAGAAAATTGAAATTTTACCATAACCAATCCTCAAACCAAAGAACTTGTGAACTAGAAAATGAAGTAACATAACTGAATGAAGAAAAAGAAAATCTTCTGATTTGATTGATGAGCTTAAGATAGCCTCTCAAAAGGCCACCAATGAATTCAAAGAATTGTCTGAAAAGCTGGAAAAGGAAAACCAAGATAAACAACAAAAGATTGAAGAAATCAAAATCTTGAAAAACCAGCTAAAAGAGAAGGATGAAGTTATGAAACATTCACAATGGTAAGATAATCTGGAGGCCTTGCTGGGAGCAAAAATGAAATCAATCTCTCATGGACTAGGATTTGATAAACAAAACCTAAGAAAGACAAATCTGGTGAGAAGAAGGATAAAGCACCATTAATTAAATTTGTCAAAGGCCCTACTCTTGAGAACACAGAAATCAAACAAACATCAAGCAAAACACCAAAAAGTCCAAAAACTCAGAATCAAAACAGGGCAACCAGGTCAACACAGCCACCTGACAGGTCGACACCAATCCACAACAAGAAGTTCTGTAGCTGTGTGTCGACACCAGTCAAGGAGAGGTCGACCTGCTCAACATCAACAAAGACAACAACAAAATCGAAATTCAAATAAAATTTTGAAAAATAAGAAAAACTCAAAGGAAGTCATTCATGAAAAACCTTGGACTTCCAAGACAAGATATCAAGCTGATTGGAACCAATGGCATTACAACCCATGTTGATCATCCCCAATTCTTCTATCCAAATTTTCTGATGTACCAACAAAATCCTTGGATTCCACCTCCTCATCTAAACTCTCATGTTCAAATGAAAACTTCCCCCTACCAAAAATAAAAACACTGGTGTTTTCATTCCTAAAGGAAAGAAGAAAGTGAAAAAGACAGAGAACACCACTGTAATAAAACAAAAATAAAACAAATCAAATTGGGTGAGAAAGGATTTGATAAAAATGTCCAAACATTCTGATGGTCCCAACACTGTTTGGGTACCAAAATCTCTCCATTGATTGATTTTGCTAGAAGGTCGTGCACTAAATTCAAATGTGTGGTTCCTTGACAGCGGGTGTTCATGACACATGACTGGAGATAAAGCCAAATTTTCATTCCTGATTGAGAAGGAGGAGGTTCAGTAACATTTGGAGGTAAAAATAAAGGAAATATCATTGGATCTGGAAAGGTTGGTCAAACTTCCTTAAACTCTGTTGATAGTGTTTTATTAGTTGATGGTCTTGATTACAATCTGCTAAGTATTAGCCACTATGTGACAAAGGTCACAAAGTTGTGTTTGAATCCAATTTCTGTAAGATCATTGATTCATCAACTGATAAAATAAAATTTTGTGGAAAAAGGGAAAACAATGTTTACATGATCGACCTTAATAAAAACTTTTCTGAAAATCTTTGTTTTGTGGCTAATAAAGATGAAATTGCATGGACTTGGCACAAAAGACTTGGCCATGCAAGTTTCACAACATTGAATAAATTGTTAAGGCTGAACTTGGTTAAGGGTCTTCCTGAATCTTTCTCTAACATTGAAAATCAAGTTTGTGGGATCTGTGCCCAAGGAAAACAAACTAGGAAATCTTTTAAGACCTTCAATGAGGTACTCACATCTAGGCCACTAGAATTACTTCACATGGACCTCTTTGGCCCAACAAGGATTCTAAGTCTAAGTGGCAAAAGATATGGATTTGTAATCATTGATGATTTTACTAGATTTACATGGGTTATCTTCTTGTCCCACAAAAGTGATACTTGACTTGAGTTCAGGAAATTCTGTACCACTGCCTTAACAAACCTTCCATATAAAATCAAAAATATTTTGACTGATCATGGGGGTGAATTTGAAAACCAATCCTTTTCTGATTTATGTGCTGTACTTCAAATTTTCACAAGTTTTCTTCACCAAGAACTCCAGAACAAATGGAGTTGTGGAAAGAAAGAATAGAACTCTTGTCGAAATGGTTAGATTCATGCTCTTAGAAAGTAATTTGCCCAAATCCTTCTGGGCTGAAGCTGTAAACACAGCAAATCACATTCTAAATAGAGCTTTGATCAGACAAAAATCAGAAAAACCCCTATGAGTTATTGAAAAACAAAAAGCCAACTGTTTCTTATTTCAAAATCTTTGGGTGCAAATGTTAAGTACACAACAATAATAAAGAAATCTTGACAAGTTTGATGCTAAGAGTCAGGAAGCCATCTTCCTTGGCTATTCAGAAGTGTCAAGTGCTTTCATAGTGTACATTCTCAAAAACAAAACTGTTGAAGAATCTCCCATATTATCTTTGATGAAAATTCCTTTTCAACTAACAGTTCTAAATCTTGCAGGGAAAGACAACAGTGAAGAGGATGATTTCATTGTGGACTCTTCACCAACTGTTGAGGAGCTTGAAGACATTGGTGAGAACTTAAACATCAATTCATCATCTTCAAGTGGATCAGGTAACATTGCTCTAGATTTAAATATCCCTCAACAGGTAATTTCTGAACATTGAATTTTGAGAGATCACCCATTAGATAATGTAGTTGGCAATTTGCATGATAGAGTTAGGACTAGATCTTCATTCCTGCATGATATTGAAGAAGACCCACTAGCTCTAATTTCCAAATTGAACCAAAGTCAATTGATGAAGCTTTATCAAATTCTGATTGGATTAATGTCATGCATGATGAACTTCATCAATTTGAAAGAAATGAAGTATGGGAATTAGTACCTAGACCTAGTGACCAACAGTCATTGGCACTAGATGGGTTTTCAGAAATAAGTTGAATGAGAATGGTCAAGTCATAAGAAATAAAGCTAGGCTAGTTGCAAAGGGATACAATCAAGAGTTTGGAATTGACTTTGAAGAATCATATGCCCCTGTAGCTAAACTAGAAGCAGTTAGGATTTTCCTTGCTTTTGCATCCTCCATGAAATTCAAAGTTTATCAAATGGATGTTAAAAGTATATTTTTAAATGGATATATCAAGGAAAATGTTTTTGTTGAACAACCTCCTGGATTTGAAAATGAAAAACATCCTAACCATGTTTTCAAGCTTCATAAGGCTCTCTATGGTCTTAAACAAGCTCCAAGAGCTTGGTATGACCATTTGAGTTCTTTTTACTTGAAAAAGGATATTCTAGAGGAAATGTTGATCAAACATTGTTCACAAAAACAATAAATAATCAATAATTGCAGTCCAATTTATGTTGATGACATAATATTTGGATCAACCATAAGGCCTGTGTAATGAATTTTCCAATCAAATGAAAAATGAATTTGAAATGAGTTTAATGGGAGATCTAAGTTTTTCTTGGGATTGCAGGTTAACCAAACACATGAGGGATCTTATCAGTCAAACCAATATGTCAAGAACTTCTGAAAATGTTTGACTTTCAGAACCTCAAGCATTCAAACACACCAATTGCCATTAATGCTAAGCTAGAAGAACACTCTCATGGTAAGTCAGTAGACCCAAAGACCTACAGAGGTATGATTGGTTCTCTACTTTATCTTACAACTTCTAGACCTGATATTCAGTTTAGTGTGTGTTTGTGTGCTAGATTTCAATCAAATCCTAAAGAAAGTCACATGTTAGCTGTTAAAAGAATTTTCAATATCTTGTTGGAACAAGTGATTTAGGAATTTGGTACCCTGCTAATTGCAAGTTAGAATTGATTGCCTATTGTGATGCTGACTATGCTGGATGTAAATTAGATAGAAAAAGCACAAGTGGCTTGTGTTATACTTAGGTGGGTGCCTAATTTCTTGGGCTTCTAAAAAGCAACATTCAGTTGCTCTGTCAACTGCAGAGGCTGAATATGTTGCAGCAAGTAGATGTGGAACTCAAATTCTTTAGGTGAAACATCAACTTCTTGATTACAACCAAGAGTTAGGTGTGTTCCCATTCTTTGTGATAACACAAGTGCAATAAATCTGTCTAAGAACCCCATTCAGCATTTCAGAACCAAGCATATTGAAATTAGACATCATTTCTTGAGAGATGAGGTAGCAAAGAAATCCTTTGAACTCCATTTCATAGAAACTGAAAAGCAAATTGCTGACATCTTCACAAAACCCCTTCCTGACAGTAGATTCTCATCTTTAAGGAGAGAACTTGGTCTTTGTAAATGTCCTTTAGGATTGGGTTGAGTGTTAGGCATCTTCTGAGGGGAAGTTCTTTGCATCATCATATTCATTTGCTTCCTGATTCATATTGATCATATCTCTCTCCACTTCACTTCTATTTCTTTTTGGCAATGAACTCTTCAACTCACATTGTTTGAACTTCTTGGTATATCAAATGGTGATTTGAAGAAGGACAAGTTCTGCTTGTCTGGACACTTTCACTATATGAGAGTATATGTCTCCGCCAAGTACCAAGAAATGAATATGCAATTGTTGAGGGGGAGTTTTTGTTCTCAAAGAGAATTATTTCTGATTTCAAAAACTTGCATATCTTTATTCTGATGAAAAGTGGTTGAAATCCTCATCTCAGGGGGAGCTAGAAAATTCACAAGTCATATCTTTTGAAAAATTCAAAAACTTTTCTTGCATGATGTCCTCATTCAGGTGTCTAGAGTCTCAAAATGATCCTTTGAGTGATCTACTATATTCATTTATCAACCTCACATATATTCCTCAAAACCATAGAAATTCAGATTTCTTTCAAAGACTGAAGGAGAATGTGTGCCTTGAATCTAAACATGTTTTTGTTTGCAATTGATGTTGGATATAGATGATGTCTTTTTGTAAAAAATCTCCAAAATTTGTCAATTCAACAGAGCAATGGCACATGTGCTGGGAAACTGCACACCTTCACAATGAATGAAGTGCCATATATGTCATGAAGCACTAATGCTATCTCTGTTCAAAGGGGTTCAAAATAAAAACAAATGAAAAGCAAATAAATATGTCCTATTCCTTTTTTATGATGACTGAGTAACTGGAAATATTGGCGTCCAAAAACGTATATTTTCATGTAAAAAGATCATCATTTACCCCTTTGAGACTTGATAATGGATAAATCTTTAGTATCCAGGGACTATAGTGTGTGAAAAGCATTAGTTCTTGAGTGAAAAATATGTATCTCATTTGATAGTTTGTTTCAAAAACAAAAATGTCTATATCATTGGAGAAATGTTTTAAAAGAATCATTCTTATCCATCATCAAGTTGTCTTAAAAAGTTGTTTATTTTCAACACACTTGATTTTAGTCTAAAATATTTTTTTATTTCTTTGGACTTGAAGAATATGGTAGTGTGTAGTTGATTGTTAAATGTATTATATCCCTCAAATCATTATTTTAATGACTCAAGTCACTGAATGCTCATATCCTGTTGATATTGTGTAAAACTTGAATTGTGTTGAATTTTTTCCAAAATTTAACAAATGAATTTTTTTGCCTCTTAAAAATCCTTGAAATGATTATTCCACCCATTGCCTATCATTATAAAGATATCCCAAAAGTCACAAAATTTTTCCATACTCAAATCTCACTTTTTCATCAGGCCAGGTCGACACTACTACATCTCGTGTCGACACACTCTAGCTCAGGTCGACACTCACCTCCTCTAGTGTCGACACTGACCCCCTGCCAGAGTCTTTTTCGCCGTGGGCGCCGGTTAAGGATTGATGTTCCTGCAGGGTAACTTACCCTAAATCCCCTTTTCTTCTCCAGGTCGACCCGACGGCCGTCCTCTTCCTTGAATCCGGCAGGTCTTTGAATCCATCTCCACCTCTTCCCTCCTCCATTCCATCCCTGTCCTTCTTCTCTCATTCCTCACTCTCCACCTTCTCTTATTCCACTCCTTTTTGCTCCCATGGCACCCAAGCAGGCCCCTCGCCGTGAAGCAAAGTCAAGGGCTACGGCAAGGCCCATTCCAGCGGATGATGATCCTCCCTCTGAAAGGAGAACCAAGAGGTGCCATGACCCTGCAGAGCAGCCAGGCCCTCATCTGCCTCCCCGTCAACTGCTAAGAGAGGTAGAACTTCTTCTGGTCGAGGTAGAGGGTCTGCGTACCCTAGGAGGAAAATTCTGGAATCATCTCCTGAAGTGTCTGAGCAGTCATCATCTTCATCCTCTGAGTCTTCCCAGCCCTCTAAGCCAACTCCTTCCAAACCAATTAGTGCAGGGAAGATCATTTTGAAACCTAGGGCTGTGGATTTAGAAGACAAAGAATTGAATGATGACTTTCCTGAGGTCATCAATTTCTTCAAATTTCAGTCTTGGCAACCCTTCATCTCAGAGTTTCGCATTATCTACCCTAGACTTGTCCAGGAATTTTATCAGAATTTGGAATGCACTGATGATGGCTACAAGTCAAAAGTCAAAGGGATTGAGATTGATATGCCTACAGACATAGCAGCCACCATTTTTAAAATTCCAGATGAAGGAGCAGACTACCACAACTTTGAGTTCAATCTTCATGAAGCATATACCATCTTGACGGGATTGCAGGCAGATGAGACTGATCTCATACAAACCCATGTCACCAAATTCAACACCAACACTTTTCCACCAGTGTTGAGGCTTACCCATCATATCCTCACCACTATCATAACACCTCAAGGTGGTGGGAGAGACAGACTCACAGACATCCAAAGGTTTGTGCTATACTGTATGAGCAAGGACATAAAGATCAACCTTCATGTAATTATGTACCAGATCATGTCAGAGACAACTAGGGCTAATTAAATAGGTCACTTCCTTATGCAGCCCATTTGACTCAGGTCTTCAAACACTTTGATGTGTCTCTTGAGAATGAAAAGTCTCAAAAAATTCCTAAGTCCAACATTTACTGTTTCAAGCATGTTCAAAAATTCATGGGCTTTAGGATTGTGGGTGATCAAGTTAGGAGAGGGCTAGCTGCAGTAGAGGCCCCTGTGGTCCCAGAGGATCAGCCTCAAGTGCATGAGGATCAGCCTCTAGTGCATGAGGACCAACCTCAAGTGCATGAGGACCAGCCTCCAGTGAATGAGGATCAGCCTCATGTGGCAGTTGAAGTTGATGTACCCATTGATGCCCCCCTTTCACCTCAACTTCAGCCCTCCTCCTCCCTGAACCCTGAAACTAAAATCCCATCTTTTTCTCCACAACCTCCAATTCATGCATCCTCATCCTTTGGTGGACCCTCTGTTCCACCAGAGTTATACACCTTTTTAAATGACAAATTTGATGCTTTGAACACCTCCATTCAAACAATGTTAGAATCTTTTGAGTTGAGGATTCAGAGGTTGGAGAACACTGTGTCTGCCAAGTTTATTGAACAAAAAGCAGCTTCTGACCATGCAGCACAAAGGTTCAACAGGCTGATAGGCACATTGGCAGATGCTTCAGTTGAGCTAAAACAACATCAAGAAGAGTTGGAAATAGTTCTTAAGGGAATTTTGGTAAATTCCCAAGCTGATGTCTTCAACACCAAGGAGACACTCTCTCAGATTTCTAAGACAAGGCTATCTTTTGCACATTTGGTAGATGACTTAGAGAGCATGAAAAACGTATCTGCTCATATTGATGAAGAGATATCTGCACTTAAAAAGGAATTCAAAGTTTTGAATAGACCTGCTTGGTCAACTGGTTCTTCTTCATCTTCACAGCCAAGGTCAACTGAGTTCAGTGCCCTTCAAGCTACAATGTCAGAGAATTCAGAGAGAATGGAAAATCTTTTGTATACAAGACTCTCAACTATCCAAGCTCAAATGAAGTTCAGTCTGACTTCAATGGAAAAGAGATTGACGGATATTGAGACCATTTTGCTACCCATTCCTCCTCCTCCTCCTCCCCATTAATGTAATTTCTTTTGATGATGTCAAAGGGGAGAAGATAGCAAGAAATTTGTAACGCTTTTTAAATGTGTTATTGAAAAATTGTAGTGTTCATATCTTATTGAATGAAATGAATGGAAACTTTTGTGTCTTCTTCAATGTGATTGAAAACTCCTTTGAATGAATGTGAATGTGATGAATGCTTGTCAAGCTGCTTGACCTTTGTGTGAAAATAGCTTATCTTTAGTAACATTGTGTCGTTCATGTGTGCAACTTTCAAATGTCACTAAAAATGTTCAAAGGTCCTTGACAAGTATGAATAAAAGGAAATGAAAATGCTTAAAATCACATTTCATTGAAACTTTCTACTTCCATATGAATTTAATGTTGCCATCATCAAAAAGGGGGAGATTGTTGGGTTGAGTGTGAATATAATACATTTCTCCTCACATTTTGATGATGACAAGCTGTGATTTTAATGCATAAAATAAATTGGAACATGTGAAATACATCACATGAATTACCAATATTCAAAAAGTATGTTTCCAAGAACATTTATCATTTATATTCATGATAATATATTTAACTAATGATTTATGTGTTTATTTTCTCAGGGACAACATTTCTTACTAAGGTAGTGTCGACACAATTATCAATGGTGTCGACACAATGGCTCAGAACAAAGGCAGAAATGTGAAGAAAAGATCAACTGGTGTCGACACTAGACCAGGGCAGGTCGACACTAGTGACAGATCCCAGAGAAATATGTTAACAGGCTTCTATCTCAGGTCGACACCACATGGAATCAGGTTGACACTAGATGGCTCTCCCAGAAGGCCTGTTTTGTTGTCTGGGACAGCAGGTCGACACGAGATCATCTCAGGTCGACACTAGAGCCTCCTCCCAGGGACTCATTGGCCAGTCTGGGACAGTGTGTCGACACACCTCATGGGCAGGTCGACACACTCAGAATCTCCGTGACTTAAAGATTCTCCTGGACACATGGCACCCTAGGGAAGTGTTGGATTAGCCTTGGATCGTGTGCCCACGACCCCCAAGGGTACACTTGGACTATTTAGGGTATAAATACCCTCCAATTGGCCATCCAACATAAAAAGAACCCTTTCAAAGCCTCCCAGAAATCCTGTTGGCGGCTAGAAGGTTCCTCCTCCCTATTCTTGCCTTCCTGGTGCTTCCTCAAGCCAAATTCTCATCTGCTCAAGCGTGAGAAGTGGAGATTGATCGTTGAAGAAGCAATTGGATCACCTCAGGAAGCAGATCAAGTAGAAGCCGATTCCTGTGAAGAATTCAAGGAAGATCCTGAAGATCAAATTGCAGAGCATCGCCCAGGAACTTCCAGAGATCAAGCTCTTCACAATTCAACCTTCTATAAGGGAGTACATTTGAAGAGAAAAGCTATCAATACAATTCTCATCTTCATTTTTCTCTTCTGAGTGATTCTGAGATTGTGCATGGGTTGTTGCATGAGTCTCATGAATTAACTCTTATTGGACTAGATCTGTTGCTAGAGGATCTGAGTCTTGTGTCTTTCTAGCAAGTTGTTTTGTGAACCGTCGAGCTCAGTAGTTTTGAGTGGTCGTACTCAAGGTGTTGTTGAGCAGTCTTGCTCAGGGTTCTAGAGTAGTCTTACTCTAGAGTTTGTGTGAGTTGTAAACTCAAGTGTTTGGAGCTGTCTGGCTCCAGTGGGTGTGTTGTACCCAGGTTGTTTAGTGGATCCTCACTGTGTGAGGGGTGGATGTAGGAATCACATGGTGTGATTTCCGAACCACCTAAAAATCTCTATGCATTGATCTGATTGTGGTTTGAATTTATCCTTCGTTAGATGCATGCATAGGATCGTTTGAGTTCATCTAATCAATTTGGTCACACACTCCATTTGCACAACTCACTCAATTTATCTTCAGATCTGTGAAATATGTTTTTCAACTGGCCTCTGATTCAAGAGTTTCTAAAATTGGTTAAGCTTCCGCATTAGTAGGCCTAGATCTATTCAACCCCCCCTTCTAGATCTTGTCCTCATCTTTTCTCGATCCTTCAGAAGGAACACTACATCAGGAATAACCAGGGTGGCAAAATCAACTTGAAGGGACTCAGTATGAGCTGTGCTTGAACTGAGGACCCTGATGGCTGCACGAAACTAACCCAACTGAGATTTTGGGAGGCGATTTACATAGCAGAAGTTACTGTACATCTGATACTGCCGAATAAATTTGATTTCTTTCTGAATGAAGGGGCCAAACAAATTATTGTGATGGATTTGGAACCACTCAGAAAGAGGAAGAGGAGCTTCCCTAGGTGGATATCGGGCAGCTTGAATTCGTTGGAATTGACTGTACAGGTCTTTGTTGCTTCGAGCCCACTGCTCTTCAGTTTTGGCTTCAGTCATGGAGAAGATTTTGACTGTTGAGCCTTAGAGAGATGAGTATAAGGAAAGATAGTGGTGAGATGTTCAGAAAGATTTTGAAAGGGAAGGCAAAAATGTGGGCAAAAACTACCTTTTGAAGATATTCTTCATAGATAAGTTTCTGCTTATTTGAGATAGAAAGGGAGAACCAAAGAGGAGGATAACAAGGTTCAGAGAGACATGATGAGTGGATGTGAGTCTTCTTTTCTTAGAGACAGGACTAGAAGAGCCTGTCCTGTGAGAATAGGTCTCAATAGCCAGGACTGAACGAAGTATTGCTACTTCAAATTCATCCTTGATATCCTGGATTTCGATTTGTGTGAGTTGGGCACCTTCAGGGATAATGGTAATGAAAGAGGAGGTGTAGGTGAATTGAATATAGAATCAAGAGTTACAGTAGGAAGAGCAAAAGGTGTTGATGTAGAAGGACCATAAGAAGAAGGCCCTGCAAAGGAGGATGCTGGTGGAAGCTGAGGAGGA
Source organism: Colocasia esculenta (assembly GCA_014218235.1). NCBI lineage: Eukaryota > Viridiplantae > Streptophyta > Magnoliopsida > Alismatales > Araceae > Colocasia > Colocasia esculenta. The sequence goes on from CM024761.1 coordinate 143,549,420, forward strand.
GAGGATGGTGGAAGAGGAACAATGGTGGAAGAAGTAGGAGATGAGGCAAGTTGAGAGGAAAAAGGTTGGGGAGAGGAAACAGATCTTGAACGGGGTCGTTTAAAGGTGGTTGGAGCTGGAGGTGCAGTGGAAGAAGATGGAGGAGAGGGAGCAGCTGGAGTGGTAAGTGAAGAAGAGGCAGGGGGCTCGGGAGCTACAGCCTGGTCTTCTTGTTCAGCTACCGGATCCACTGGATTGAGTGACTCCTTCTCCGGTCCAGACTCCTGACACAAATAGAATCTTCACTAGGCACCTTTTCAGAGGTCTGAACTTCAACACTTGGCCCTGATGGCCCTGCTGGAGCAACAACTGAAGGCCCTGATGGCCGCTCCACAAGATCAACACAGACTTGCCCTGATGGCCCTGCATTAACCTCACTTGGTCCTGAAGGCTCACGCTCTTGAGGAGTAGGATCTTTGGGCCCTACTGCCTTCAAAACCTCAGACAGCATCAACTTCATAAAGCTTAGCTCCTTATTGAGCCACTTCAAAGCAACATTTGATTGAAAAAATTCATTTGACAAAGATGCCTGGCGCTCAATGATAGTACTTACAGCTGAATTTACTGAGTCCAGGACTGCACCTTGATCATCCAATCGCTTCAAGATGGGCTTTAAGTGCATCTTCTTTAAAAATTTCTTCTGCCTTTTGTGAGCAGTTTTCTTGTTGGGGCTTCCCTTTTCTACTTGATCCTCGATCTCTGTTGGAGCTTCAAACTGTCTTCATTCATAGGAGCATCTTCATTAAGAGCATCTTGAGATGCTGCTTCCTTCTCAATATTTTGCTCCCCCTGAATAGGAGCATCTTCCACAAATCTTTCTTGCTCCCCCTGAGTAGGAGAATCTACCACTACAGAGTCTTCAATGTGGCCAGATGCCACAACTTCTTCTACTGAATTTCCACCAACCTCTGTAGTGACTGGGGTGGAATGAACAGAATCCAATACTTCTCGAAGAATTGAAGCAACAATGGAGGTGGGCAAAGGAGCTGCTGCACCCTCTACTGCTTCTCTTACTGGAGCTTCAGGAGGTTGTGATTCAACTACTACTCCTGCTTGCTCTGCTGCTGCTGCCAACTCAGGTGTTGCTGCTGCCTCTTGAACTGCTGATGCTACAACTGCTGGATCTGCTGATACTTTTGGCACTCCTACCAGAATATCTGGGATATCCCCAATAATGGCCTCTCCCTCTGCCACAGAGGTCTTAGACCAAACTCCATCAACAATTGAAAAACCACTCTTATGAGATTCCTAGACCTAATAGCTTGGCCCATCTTCTCAACTACTGCCCCAGACAAATCAACACAAAAAGTTTGAAAATCTTGGTAAGCAAATGGGTGTAGGGCAGAGAAACATTGAGCTTGCTCTTGGTATCCCAAATCTGATCACGAGCAAACTTCATCCTTTCCATCATTACTTCAGCCATGTTGATTTCTTGGTTCTGAATGGCCCAAAACATCATATCCGAGTCTGCCTTGGTGCAAGTTGAGAAAGTTGCACTTCTGGAACAAAATCTGACAAATTATGAAATGAAGGAGGCGATTGAGAGCACTCAACTGATTAATATCTAACTTCCCATCTCTCAGTCTGAACCTGGTCCTACAATACCAAGTCCTTTAGCTTGGGCATCCACAGTGTGAACCCCACTGTGCCCGGAAGTCTTTACTCCAAAAAACAAATGCAACAGTTCATGATCTATTTTTATTTGGGTTCCCTTGACTGACAAAACCAGGGACCCGTCTGCCTCTGTCCTCAAACACCTAAAAAGCCTTCACGAGGTCTGGGTAGCTTACCTCAGAGAAGGTGGTGATTCCCATCCACTGCATCCTGCTCATTGCGGCCACTACACTGTGCATGTCGTTCTTCTCAAGATCAGCTACATCCGTTGCCTTATTTCCACAAACCTTGGTCTTCACGAACGTAAACCTCTCCTGCTGCTCTGTCGATAGAAACTCAGCGCTGTAGCCACCCAAACTGCCAGAGATAATGGACGAAGCCATGGACTTTGGGTGAGGAGGATTTTCTAGAAGGTTGAGATGAAAGAGGAGAGAAAAGTCCTCAAGAAATTTTTCGCGGGAAGAAGAGAGGAACTTCAAATGAGCAGAGAGGCGATGTCGGAGTCGTTAGGGCATCGGCTCAGGCAACCAGACGAAAGAGAGAAAAAGGTGTAAGGGGGGAGATGAATCGTTTTCACATCGATTTTGAGGTTAAATAAAGGTTTTACCAAAAATCAAGGCGCCAAGAGGTGGCAGAAAACGACAAATAAGTTTGATCATCCTTAGCAGACTTTATTAAGAAGAGCGACCAGTAGGGAACAATTTAAATTTCTTTTGCTTAAATCCATGGAGAGAAATTTTACTTAACTCTGAACATTTATGTCCCAGTTTTAAACAGAAGTCTTTTCACAAATTACACATGCCCATTCCCTTCTAAGAGATGTGAATCTCTCTTCGGGTAAGGCTTTTGTGAAAATATCTGCTAATTGACCATTTGTGTCAATAAAGGATATTTCTATGTTACCATTTGCTACATGATCACGAATAAAATGATATCTAACCTCAATATGCTTGGTCCTTGAATGTTGAACTGGATTTTGGTGAGATTGATGGCACTGGTGTTGTCGCACAATAGTGGAATTGATTTGATATTTAGTCCAAAGTCCTCAAGTTGTTGATTTATCCATAGGAGTTGTGTACAGCAGCTTCCAGCAGCCACGTACTCAGCTTCAGCTGTAGATAGTGCTACTGAATTTTGTTTCTTTGAGGACCAAGATATCAAACACCCTGCAAGAAATTGACAACAACCACTGGTACTTTTTCTATCTACCTTGCATCCAGCATAGTCAGCATCAGAGTATCCTACTAAATTAATTTCACAAGATTTTGGATACCATAGACCTAAGTCATGAGTTTTGGCTAAATATCTAAATATCCTTTTCATAGAAATTAAATGTGATTCTCTAGGATCTGCTTGATACCTAGCACACATGCATACACTAAATAGAATATCACATCTACTGGCCGTTAAGTAAAGCAATGAACCAATCATACCTCTGTAGATCTTTTGATCTACTTTCTTACCATTTTTGTCACTATCCATCCTTGTAGATGTACTCATGGGTGTTAAGAGTGGCTTTGTGTTCTCAAAACAAATTTCTTCAAAAGCTCCTTGGTGCATTTTGCTTGACAGATGGGGGTACCATCTTTTCTTTGCTTGATTTGTAGTCCAAGGAAATAGTTGAGCTCCCCCATCATGCTCATCTCAAATTCTCCCTGCATCAACTTTTCAAAATACTTGCAAAGAGATTCATCAGTGGACCCAAAAAAATATCATCTACATAAATCTGTACTAGTAATATGCTTTTATCTTTTGTCTTACAAATAGAGTGTTATCTACCTGTCCTCTAGTGAAACCATGGTTAATAAAAAAGAGCTAAGCCTTTCATACCAGGCTCTAGGTGCTTGCTTTAAGCCATATAGAGCCTTATGCAGTTTAAAAACATGATTCAGAAATTCTAAATCATCAAAACCTGGAGGCTGTTCTACATAGACTTCCTCTTTAATAAAACCATAAAAAATACGGATTTAACATCCATTTGAAATAATTTTAAATCCAAAGCGGATGCATATGCTAATAAAATTCTAATGGCCTCAAGTCTAGCTACAGGTGCATAGTTTCATCGAAATCTATGTCTTCCTCTTGGGAGTAGCCTTGAGCCACCAATCTGGCCTTGTTTCTTAGATTACACCAGTCTCATCCAATTTGTTTCTAAACACTCATTTGGTGCCAATAACTGGATGGTCTGATGGTCTAGGAACAAGAGACCATACTTGGTTTCTCTTGAACTGATTTAGTTCATCTTGCATGGCTATAATCCAAGATTCATCAGTGAGTGCTTCATTGACTGTCCTGGGCTCTATTTGAGAGACAAATGCTAGATAGTCACAAGGTATACATTACCTCTTGTTCTTACCCCTGCGGATGGATCACCAATAAATTCTCAGGTGGGGATCTTTCTTGTATCTCCACTCCTTTGAAAGATTTTCATGTGTAATATCTTGTTGTTGCAAGTCTTCAGAGGTGGATCATTCCTGTCTTCAATTGAGGCATCCTTTAATTCTTGGACAGTTCGTCTGCATCATCATTGTCACTTTCTTCTTCCTTTCTCAAGGAGGGGTTAGTCTCATCAAAAATAATATGCACAGACTGTTCAATTAATAAGGTACATTCGTTAAATACTCTATAACCTTTGGTTTAAAAGTACCCCATGAAAATACAATCATCTGATTTGGCATCCAACTTACCAAGCCCCTTTTCCATTATTGTGAATGAAGCAAGGACATCCAAATGTCCTAAAGTGGTGATCTTTGGCTTCTTTCCTTTAAACAATTCGTATGCAGTCTTCTTGAGGATTGGCCTGATCATTACTCTGTTGATAATATAGCTTGCTGTGTTCACTGCTTCAGCCCAAAAGTATCTTGGCAAATTATATTCTGACAACATTGTTCTTGCCATGTCCAATAGAGTTCTATTCTTCCTCTCAGCAACTCCATTTTGCTGTGGTGTCCTTGGTGCTGAGAAGTTGTGTTCAATCCCTTCATTTTCATATAACTTTGCAAATTTCTCATTCTGAAATTCACCTCCATGATCTGATCGAATACTAATTATGCTGAATTTCTTGTCTTTCTGAACTTCTTGCTAAAGTTGATAAAACTTTCAAATGTATCATCTTTATGTTCTAGGAATGACACCCATGTAAATCTGGAATAATCATCAACTATAACAAATTCGAAATTCTTTCCTCCAAGACTGGTGGTTCTCATTGGCCCAAATAGATCCATATGAAGGAGTTCTAAGGGTGTTGAGGTTGTCACTACAGTCTTTGACTTGAAGGAATTCTTAACATGTTTTCCCTTGGCACAAGGTCTGCATACACCATCCAATTTTGTGCTGACTTTAGGCAGACCTTCCACAAGATTTTTCTTTAGCAATTTATCATACCATCGATGCTGCAATGTCCCAGTCTTCTGTGCCATAGTTCAGTTGATTGATCTTTGTTTGCTGCTAAACAGGCATCTTGATCCTTGAGTTCTTCAAGATGAAGTGCATACAGTTCTTTTCTCTATTGGCTTCGAAAAATACTGCTCCATCCTTTAATATGTTGCACTTTGACTCTTGAAACTGAAACTGATGACCTCTGTCACAAAGCTGGCTGATGCTGATGAGATTGTGCTTTAGCCCTTTGACAAGCAATACATCTTCAATGACTATTTTTCCTTTGTTGCTCACAGAACCACTGCCAATTACTGTGCCTTTCCATTGTCTCCATAGGTAACTGTTCCTTCTTCAGCTTGGAGATGGGTAAAAAGCTTACGATTTCCTAAATGTGCCTTGAGCACCCACTATCCAAATACCATTTGGATGCTCGAGAGTTACCCTGAAATGAAAACATTAAGTTTTAGGTACCCAAGTCCTTTGGGTCCTGATTGGTTAGTATCACTGGTTTCCTTTTTATTATCCATTTATTATGTCTTGTTGGACATGTTGCTTTTATGTGACCTAACTTATTGCAATGAGTGCAACAAGATGTTTTTGTTATTTTTTCAATATATTTGAAATTGGCTTTATATGATATGTCTTGTTCTGGTACAAATTTTGGAGTCGGGTATATTTTAGGATAGACTATGGTTTCTCATTATCTGGAGGTGTATATCCTAATCCATGTTTTTTCTTTCCTGATCTTCTAGCACCTTTTAGTATTAAGGGGTTTTTGCCATTTGTAAATTTTTCCAATGTGCTAGATAACTTAATATTTCTTCTGTTAGTGTCTTAATTTCAGTTTTCAGTTCATCTGAGCTTGCTTGTTTTTCTAGTTTAATTATTTGTTTATTTTTAGCTTTTAGATCCTCACACAACAGTTCATTTCTTCTTTTAAGTTCAGTTATTTGGCTTTCTAATTGTTCATTTTCTGATTTTAAATCTGAATTTGTGTTTTCTAGACAGACATTATTTTTCTTGCTTACTTTAATAGTTTGGTTGCTTCTTTATATTTACTATATAATTCATTGAAGGCTTCTCTAGACTATCGGAATCTGAACCATTACAAGAATCAAAGGATGAGTCAGAGGTTAGCTTTTCCTCGGTATTTGCCATGAAGGCCAAGTTGGCTTCTTCCTCATCACTGGTTGAGCTTGACTCACTGTCTGAGTCGCTGCTGTTGCTCCATGCAGCTGCCATAGCCTTCTTCTTATACTTCCTGAATTTCTTGGAGCTCTCTCTCTTCCTGAATTCAGGCTTCTTGAGCTTTGGACATTCAGCTTTGATATGTCCTGGCTTTTTGCACTCGTAGCATATGAGCTCACTCTTCTTTTGATCCTTTCCATCTGGTTTCTTGAAGTCTTTATTTCTCTTGAAGTATCTTCTACCAGATTCAACTTCTTCTTCTTTGCTAGAATGCGTTGCAATCTTTTTGACAGCATAGCTTCTTCATCTTCGCAACACTTGAGTTCTCATCTTCAGCTGATGACTCATCTGATTTGTCTTCTTTTGCTTTAAGAGCATTTGAATGCTTCTTTCTGCTAGAGGACTCTCCTAGCCTTTCCATATTGATCTCATGGGCCATAAGGGACCCAATGAGCTTTTCCAAAGACATCCTTTTCAGATCATTAGCTTCTTCAATAGCTGTGACCTTTGGGGTCTATGAGGATGGTAAGGATCTAAGAATTTTCCTCACCATGTCTCCAATCTCATAGGTTTTCCCAAGTCCAGTCAATCCATTTGTTATATCTGTAAATCGACTGAACATTTGAGTTATGGACTCACCTGATTGCATCTGAAACCTTTCATATTGTGTAACAAGAATATCAATTCTCGTCTCCTTCACCTTGTCCGTGCCTTCATAGGTAATTCTAAGCTTTTCCCACATTTCCATTGTGGATTTGCAGGCTGAAACTCTGTTGAATTCCTTTTTGCTCAGTGCACAGCACAGAATACTCTTAGCCTTACAGTTCAGGAGATCTTTTTCCTGTCTTCATCTGTCCATTGAGCTTTCTCATTTGTGACCAGAAGATCGCCTTCTTCTACTATGACCAAATCTGATAGTCGTGACCTTGGAGAAAGTATTCCATTCTGGTCTTCCAAATATGCATAATCTTCACCATCAAAGAGAGGGGGTCGGTTGACAGACTGACCTTTAATGTTACCTTGTCCTGCCATGGATCTTTACTCTTCAGATCGTTGGATTTTCTTCTTTGTCGAAGAGACTAGCTCTGATACCACTTGTTGCCCAGTTGACAAGCCCAGGGGGGGGTGAATGGGTCTTTTAAATTATTTGATTAGTACATGTACTTAAAACATTCACACAAAGACATTCTTTGAAGAAGGTTAGTAACATTTAGTTCAAAGAGCAATCACACAAGAAAGACAACCATACAACACAAAAAATTATTCTGGTTCGGACCTCCTCTCCTTAGGAGTCCTACGTCCAGTCCCTGAGCAACAACTCAGGATTCCACTAACTAGGGTACAGTCCCCCTATGGACACTACAACACCCAGCTCAGCTGGTCTTCCTTCACACGAAGGGAATTACACCACCCTGGATACCCCACCAGGTCTTCCTTCACAACTGAAGGGAATCAACACCCTGGATCCCACCAGGTCTTCCTTCACAACTGAAGGGAATTAGCACAAGACAAGGAAGAGCATGAAATCAAGCCCCTAGATCAAGCTTTAGCAAGACAGGATCTGAGACTACTAGAACTGAGAGCAAATGATCTAATCAAGGCACTCTCTCAGAACTACACTGGCTCTCTTTGGATTTCTATTACAGCACAGAGAGCAAACAGCTAAAGACACGCAGGAATGAAATTCTTGGCTCTGGGATTCTTTCAGGAGATCAGCAGTGCTTCCAGTATTCAATAGTAGATCTCGCACTTCTGTCTTGTATTTATATCTCCATTTCAAATACGGCCGTTGAAGTAACTGTTGTCTCTTAGATTAGTAGACGTTAGACTGCTTGACATCTGGAAGCTTCAACAATCTTTTATCCAGTAGAGCACGCAAAGAGATAGGGTCTTCTGGCGTCTATATGGTCCAACGTTGTATGACAGAATGTCTTCAGGACCCTGCACATATTAAATGCTAGAACAGTAGACAGCTAGGCTGTCTCTTATTTCAGTAAACGTTGATGTGAATGTTCACCAAAATAGCATGCCAAATAGCTTGCTCTAAAAGATCTTGACAGAATATGCACGATAATGAAAAGATATCATATGCATGCATGCAGAGATACGTTCTGTCTTTATTAAATGCACAGCAGTCAGACAGATAAGAGAAGACTTTGACTATTCAACACTTTTAAAATAAGATAAATATCAAGTCGATATAAACCATAAAGTCGTTGCCTATATGACTTATGAAATCGTTATGATTAAGTGTTTACTGAAGAAATCGTTATGATCACATAACAAGTCATTATAGAAGCAAAATCGTTGTTTCATCAAAGTAATCGTTATGAATACTGAAGAAATCGTTATAGAGAGCAAGCTTGTAAGCGCTAAAGAAATCGTTACAAGAAGCAAATCGTTATGAGCTCTAAAGGATCGTTGCGCGAAGCAATCATTATGAGCTCTAATGAAATCGTTGCATAAGCAAACCGTTATGAGTGCTAAAGAAATCATGCGCAAAGCAAATCGTTACGAGGGCAAATGTTATGAGACTTAAGAAATGGTTGCGATGAGCAAATCGTTACGATGGCCAAATCGTTATGATGACTTAAGAAATCGTTGCGATGAGCAAATCGTTACGATGAGCAAATTGTTATGATGACTTAAGAAATCGTTGCGATGTACAAATCGTTACGATGGGAATATCGTTATGATGACTTAAGAAATCGTTGTGATGAGCAAATCGTTGCGATGGGAAAATCGTTATGATGACTTAAGAAATCGTTGCGATGAGCAAATCGTTGCGATGGGAAAATCGTTATGATGACTTAAGAAATCGTTGCGATGAGCAAATCGTTGCGATGGGCAAATCGTTACGATGACTTAAGAAATCGTTGCGATGAGCAAATCGTTACGATGGGAAAATCGTTATGATAACTTAAGAAATCGTTACAGAAACGACTTTTTGTAACAACATGATATTTCAGTTTTATGAAGAAATCGTAAGTCACTTATGGAGTCGTTATGATATTAAATCTTTATAGCTCTATTGAAATTGATACACTCATAAAGGAGTCGTCGTGAATTTCAACAGAGATCGATGTGGACTTAGAGAAATACAATCTTGAAATATTTAATGCTTCAAAAATATAATGCTTACCAATATTGGCTTGATTGACATTGACCTTGGAGTATTTCATGTACTTAAGACTTAGAGAACTATAAGGTTTTGTTAATTACCAAAATACATGTATATTTAAAAAAATTACTTGGGGACAGACTGATCATCACAAGTAATTGTGCCTAGCATACAGCTAGCGTTAGATCACTACAAACCATAGGACACGAAGATTTAAGGTGGTTCGGACTACACAACGTGTGTATCCTACGTCCACCGTCCACACACACACATGCCAAACTGCCTATCAAGCAAGTTCAACACAAGCACCAACACACACACGAGGTCTGAGACAAACACGATCTCAGATCAACCACACACACTTGGGATGAGCGCAAGGACTGCTCAAACAAACAACACACACACATGTAAAGAATATAAAATGCAGGAAGAGTTCAGGGTTGAAGAACAAATCGAATGGTTGAACTCTTCAGGGTCTTCGTCCAGATGAACTCCAAACTTCAAGTCGATGAAGATCTGATGATGATGATGAAGCTGAGACTTGTGGACGAATCTGCTTCAACTTCTCTTCTGAGATGGATCTCTCGTTGATCAGGCTGGAGACTTGAAGCAGAAAAGTAGAGGAGCCTTCTTCTTTCTGTTCTTGGCTTAGGGATTGGTGTGGAGGCTTCTTACTCCGAATAGGAGTCTAAAAAGTCTTTATATAGCAGTGTCCTATTCTCACACAACTCTATGGATTCGTGTGCATGAGAAGAGGATACCGTAAGAAAGACATCATGTAGCTCACGTGTGACAACTTGACTACGGCTGTCGACGGATGCTCACTGGCTGTCGACAGGTACTGCAACATTTTGTCTTCCAGAACCATGTTTCTGACCAAAAGGTTGGGCTGTCGGCAGATGAATTATTGCTGTCGACAGTTACTAGTATTTTTGTTTTCCAGAAACTGTCTAATGGCTATCTTCAATGGCTGTCGACAAGTGGGTCCTGGGCTGTATACAACTGCTGCTTTCTTGGGTTTTCCAGAACCTATTTGTGGGAGAAACTTCAGTTGCTGTCGACAGGTGCAATGGTGCTGTCGACAGTTGCTGCTTGAAGTCTTCTGTCTAGAACCTTTTTTGCTTAAGGTTTCTTCATGACTTGTACTTCCCTTTTCACTTGATTGCCTACAAGAAAGAAACTTCAAATAAGCTATCATGAAGGCATATGTCTTATGCATTTTTCATAGTGTCATGTCATTTTATCATGTCTTCTCAACATCAATTATGTCATTATCAAAAACATTTAAGCATCATGCCAATCATCACAATCATAATGCCAATCATAACTCAACAGAATAAAGCATTAAGTTCTGTAAAACAAATAACAGATTCTTAAAAAAAAAATAGATACTTAAAAAATAATCTAAGTATGGTTAAACATAGAAGTTGATGTTATATTTCGACTTTCAAAGAGTCAGAGTGAGAAACAATCAATATAGACAATCGATGTGAGAGAGAATCGATGTGTGAAACAATCGATATACAACTTCGACTATAGAAGAGTCGGAGACAGAAACAATCGATATGAAACATGAGCAATCTATGGATACAATCGATACTAGACTTCGACTGTATAGAAGTTGTAGTGAGACATCGATTGATAATAGTCTTCAACTTCTTGAGTGTCAGAGTAATACAAGTATGTTCATCAATCGATATCATACTTCAACTTTTAAGGAGTCGGAGTGAGGCTAGATTACTTCAACTTCTTAAGAGTCAGAGTGATGCCAGCAGTCAAATAATAGATAACCTACTTCGACTTTCAAGGAGTCAGAGTGTGACCAATTTGTTCAGCAATCAGTACAACACTTCAACTTCTTGGGAGTCAGAGTCAGTATAATATATGTATATGCTGTGGACTTAGAAGAAAATTCTTATCAAGTGTGTGACAGTGTCAACACTTAGGTTCTGTGTGTCGACAAACAAATTGACTAAAGGTTATACATTATAATACATGTATGCATTTACTGAAACACATTAATATCATACAAAACAAAGTGTGGTATAATGATTAAATTTGTTTAACTAAAAGGTTTTTGTCATGATCAAAAAAATATTTATCAAGCATTTGTAAAAGATAATTGTACAACAATTTTCCTAAACATTTTTACAAGATAGTTGCTCAACACCACTTTCGCTGTTGTGGACGAGATATGTGTAGATCATCCCTTAGGTCATGCGTAGGGTGCTGTTGACCTAAGCAGCTAACTATACATAGATCATCCCCTGAGGCATGCACATAGTGTCGCAAGTCGATGTTGGTCATATGTGGGCCATGTCCTGAAATGTGCATGGTGTGTTGGGGGCTGAAGCTAGCCGTACACAACCATGTTTCCTAGGCCAGCTGGGGCTATCTCGTTGAATTGGGATTGGACCCCTACCATGCAAGGGTTGAGCCAAGATGGGCCAACCATTTGGCATATCACGAGCCCTCCACTCTAAAGTTAGGTCTCCAGAAAAACACCTAGGTCTGGAGTAAGTTCTCGCTTGGTTGGTTAGTGCGAGATCCGTCATAGGTGTTCTACTATGTCGTTGGTCTTCTACTTTGCTGAAGTGTTAGAGAACCACCACACTTGATACGAGTATACTGTGGCTGAATCATCGGGATGAGGCAATGGTGAGGCCGAGGTCACAAGGGAGGGAGATGATGCCAAAGGCTGAGTCTGATCCCCATCCATTATGTTTTGCTTTCCTTCTTTTGGTTGGCTTCTTTGTATGTAAGGCTGGCTCTCATATGAATGAAAATAACTTGCCTTTCATGCACACATCGCTATAGTGGCTCTTCTTGTAAGGCATGGCTGATCTTGTGAGCTTGTTCGGAGAGCATTCCAACCTAGGCTCGTGTATGGCACTAGCTCGGGGCACGTTCAACCAAGGAGAATAGCTTGAGAGGTGGCCACATAAGACACGTCTAACCTCAGGAGGTGGCAACACCGTACACATCCAACCTCAGTGAATAGCTTGATAGGTGGCAGCACATGGCACATCTGTCCTCTAGAGATGGAAGCAATGGATGTTGGGTTCACATGTGTTATGTTTGTGACTACATGTTTTTGATGATGAACAACGTGAATTGATGTTATGTGAATATGTGATACATGATGATAGTGGCAAATCAAGCAAGTGATAATTATGAAAGAACATGTTTCAATGGATCATCTATATATTCATTATATCTCACTAATAATGATCTTCAATGTAGGTGTGAATGGTGCAAGACAAGTATCAAATTCAAGAGAAAAAGCTCAAAAAAAAAAAACAGATTAAATAGGTACCTGTCAACAGATCTACATCATACTCTATGTTCGTGGTAGTGGATCAAGCGTCTCTTGTGCTTGATCTGCGTGTGTGGTGTTGTTCTGATTGCTTGTTTACATCAGACAATGTGGTATGTGTGTGTTGTAGTGATTGAACTCGCTCATAAGCAGTCTTTCTGCGTATGTGTGTGGACGGTGGACGTAGGATACACAAGTTGTGTACTCCGAACCACCTTAAATCTTCGTGTCATGTGGTTTGCTACGTCTTCACGGTAGATGATTGGTAGGAACGTTGATTCTACATACGCTAGATAGGTTGTTCCTATTTTATTCACAACAAACACACACATCTTGGTTCGAATTTAATTCAACTTTATTTGAGATATTGATAAGTCTGTGTCTCCATTGAAAAAAAGGTCATAGTGTTTTAATTGACAGTAATCTATTCAACCCCCCTTTCTCGATTACCATAATAGATAATTCCACACATCTTTCAATTGGTATCAGAGAGAGGTTTCTCTGATTTACTGTTTTAATTGTTTGATCTTATGATCAGGAGATTCTCGATCTCATGGAATCTAACAAGGGGTATATGGCTGAAGGACATTCAGTGTCCAGGCCACCCTTCTTTGATGGCACTGACTATCCGTAATGGAAAAATCGTATGCAGGTTTTTCTGAGAGCTCAAAACTTTGAGCTATGGAAGATCGTCAGCAAAGGAGCATATGTGCTGCCCGAGGATGAAGATACTTGGACAAAAGACAAAATTGCTAAGGGAACTCTCAATTGGAGCGCATTGAACATGATGCAGTGCACTCTGCATCCCAAGGAGTATTCAAGAGTTTCCATGTGTTCTTCAGCAAAAGAAATGTGGGACAAGCTTGAACTCATCTATGAAGGTACGTATGAGGTAAGGGAAACCAAAGCGAGCATGCTAGTATCTGAATATGAGATGTTTAAAATGAAAATGATGAAACCATATCAGTTATGTTTGCAAGGTTCATGCTAATAATCAATGGGTTGAAAGGTCTTAAGAAAGAATACTCAGAAAGTGACTTAGTAAGGATGATACTTCGGTCTCTTCCATCCTCTTGGATACTAAGGCCACCGTCATTAAGGATTATAAGGATCTTTCAAAAATGAAATTAGATGAGCTAATTGGTTCCTAATGACCTAAGAAATAAATGTAAAGAGGAAAGAAACTGAAGAAAATCCAAGAAAATCTATTGCTCTAAAATCTTCCAACAAAAGTCTCTCCAGTTCCAAAACGGACATGCAACAGGAAAGTGATGATAATGAAACGTCTAGTGATAGTGAGAATGATGAAATGGCCATGCTCACTAGACAATTCAAGAAATTCCTTAAATTCAAAAGGAAAGGCTCAGGTAACTCCAAATCTTTTCAAAAGAAAGATTTTTCAATAAATTTGAGTCTAACAAGAAATCTGACATGATTGTGTGAAACCAGGGCATATGAGAGGAGAATGCTCGGAGCTCAAGAAGAAATTGAAGAAAGAAAAATTCACCTTCAAGAAAGCCAAGGCAATGTTGGCAACATGGAGCGATAAATTTGAAGACGAGGACGCACAAGCAAGCTCAGGAGAAGAAGAAATTCACTGTTTAATGGCAAGGAGTGAGGACTCCACTGAGGTAAACTCTTCCTTTGAAAACTATACTGTAGATGAATGGGAAGAAGCTTATACATTGCTCTTTGAGAAATTTTGTGAGTTCAAGTCTAAAAACAAAGCACTGAAAAAGAAATAAAGTCATTTGTTCATAGCACACCCAATGATGAACAGATTGCAGTCCTAAATAAAGAGATTGAAATGATGAAAATTGATGAGGAAGCTCACTGTGAAGAAATGGATTGCATAAAAGTAAAATTGCAAGAGAGTGAAAAAGAAAAACAAAGCCTAATCAATTCCCTTGAAACTCTTCAACATGAAATCAAGAGATTAGAAAAAGTTGAAAAAATCTGAAAATGATCTTAAAGAAAAATCTGAAGATCTAACAAGATTTTTAAAGGGTAAGCAAAATCTCGATGCAATTTTGGGATCAAATACTTTTGTTGCAGAGCATGGGATTGGGTATCAACCTGTAAAACAAAAGAAAATTGGAGAGACATTGATTACATATTTTGTTGATTGTAGTCCAACACAAGCAAACATGTTCCTCCCAAGAATAAGAAAACTGAAGCAAAGGGTAAGCAACATCAACCCAAACAAAGACTTCAGTTGTTCAAAAAATTAAGAAGTTTGTCGACAGACCCAAAGAGAGCTGTCGACAAGCCTGGAAGTATGCTGCCAAGGGACAACCATCCAGGCAACAAAAAGGGAAAATGCAAATGAATGTTCAACAAAATAACAAAACAAATGTTTTGAGAAAATCTTCATTATGTAATTTCTGTAAGAAACTTGGGCACCAATGAAAAATGATGCTAGAATAACTTACGCAAATTGAAATGCAAGCAAGTTGG
The DNA here is from genome assembly GCA_014218235.1 of Colocasia esculenta. Taxonomy (NCBI): domain Eukaryota; kingdom Viridiplantae; phylum Streptophyta; class Magnoliopsida; order Alismatales; family Araceae; genus Colocasia; species Colocasia esculenta. Next base: position 143,564,533 of record CM024761.1, read on the forward strand.
ATTCCAAAGTATTTATTCTTGGCATGAATGAAAAATTAGGACCCAAAGTAATTTGGGTACCAAAACCTCTTGTCTGATCCATCTATGCAGGAATGCGTAGCAGCTCAAAATCAAAACAATGGTACTTGGATAGGGCTGCTCGAGGCACATGACGCGCGACAAAGATAAAATTTGTTTGTTGGTGGAGAAAGACGGAGGTCAAGTTGTCTTTGGAGGTAACAACAAGGGTCAAAGCATTGGCACAGGTAAGGTGGTAAGTATGCCTCTAACTCAATAGACAACGTGTTGTAGTTGATGGTCTTAATCACAATCTGCTTAGCATAAGCCAACTGTGTGATAAAGGTCATAAAGTTGTTTTTGAATCAAATACATGCCAAATTGTTGATAAAGAAACAGGAAGTCTTAAGTTTTCTGGAAAGAGAGTGAACAATATCTATCTAGTTGATTTAGATGAACCAGAAAACAAAAATTTGTGTCTTGTTGCAAATAAACAAGATGAGTTGACTTTGTGGCATCGTAGGCTTGGTCATGCGAGCTACATGTATTGCACAAGATCATAAGGCTGAAGTTGGTAAGTGGAATTCCAGACATTTCTTTTAATAAAAATGAGAGTTTCTGTGATGCATGTGCACAGGGAAAACAAACCCAGAAGTCTTTCAAATCTAAAGCACCGGTAATCACTTTAAAACCTTATGAACTGTTGCACATGGACCTTTTGGGACCTACTAGAATGCTAAGTCTCAAAGGCAAATGCTTTGGGTTTGTCATTGTGGATGATTTTTCTAGGTTCACTTGGGTCAAATTCTTGGGTCACAAAAATGAAGCACTTAAAGTCTTTGAAGAATTCTTAATAAGATTGAGCATGGGAACGTTCATAAGATATGCTCAATCACACTGATCATGGGGGAGAGTTTGATAATAACTTTTTTTCTATCTTTTGCAAGCACCACGGGATTGATCACATGTTCTCCTCTCCAAGGACTCCGGAGCAAAATGGCGTAGTGGAGAGAAGAACAGAACCCTGGTGGAAATGGCTCGCACTCTTCTGGTCGAGAGCCAACTCTCAAGGAGCTTTTGGGCAGAAGCGGTGAACATTTCATGCTATATTCTCAACAGAGCCATGGTAAGACCTGTGATGAAGAAAACTCCTTATGAATGTTAAAAGGTAAGAAACCCAGTATTGGGTATTTCAGGGTCTTTGGCTCCAAAGTGTTTATACATAACAATGATAAAGTGATTTAGACAAGTTTGAAGCCAAAAGTGATCTAGGTATTTTTCTGGGATACTCAGAACACTCTAGAGTATATAGAGTGTTTAATAATAAAAATCGAACTGTGGAAGAAACTCCACATGTTATTTTTTATGAGTATTATGCAAAGACTAATAGTTCAAATTTACACAGGTATGATGATGGAGATGAAGGAACAATACTTGGGAAACAACATGAAAAAGAAAAATGAAATTCTCAAGTAGCAACAAAAATTAACAATGGATACTTTCGCAGGTACAATGATGATGATCATGAAATACTTTTCAAAAAGCAAGATGATGAATCTGAAGAAGATCCACAAGAGGAAGAGCCTCAAGGTGAAACTCCTTAAGAAAACCCTCCTCAAGAACAACCTCCACATGATCACCTTCCTCAAGCCCAAGATCAACATGATCCTTCAACAATCACAAATGTGAGGTACTCCAAAGATCACCCACTGGATAATGTAATAGGAAATGTAAATGATAAAGTTCAAACTAGTCTCAGGTTCGACAAATAGTTGAACAAGATCATAGCTTTTGTCACTCAAGTGGAACCTAAAAATGTTGAAGAGGCTCTAAAAGAAAATTCATAGATTGACGTTATGCATGAGGAACTTGGTCAGTTTCAAAGAAATAATGTCTGGAGTTTAGTTCCTAGAACCCCTGAAATTTCTGTCATTGGCACAAGATGGGTGTTTAGGAATAACTAAATGAGAGGGTAAAGTGGTGAGAAACGGAATCATCAGACGGAACTACCCCGATCTTTTTGGTAAGACATTCTCTCCTTATGACATATGAATTTGGAGACCAAATTCTTTTAAGAGGGGGAGGATGTAGTAACCCAAATTTTCAAAAAAAATAATAATAACAAAATAATAATAATATGTGCAATAATAATTTAATTAATTGAAAAATCAAAAAAATAGAATTAAATAAAACCCATTAAACAAAAAGAAGTAATGGGCTTTGTTAAATGGACCCTCTAAAATTTAGTGGCCAAAATAAGGATTTAAAAGGTGGAATAAGAGGAAAATACCCTAAATTTGTAACTTAAATATTACTTAAATGGAAAAAAGGGTAATAAAGCATTAAAATAAGTAGTTGAGTTGGAATTGGATCCTAACTCTACCCTAATGGCTTGGCCATGAATTTAGCTCCCTTCCTAACCCAATTAGAAGTTCTCAAGCTTAGAAAGAAGGAAGAGAATAGGAAATCCCGAAATATAGGAGTTAGAGTCCCATTAGGAAATAGAAAGGGGGAAAGCTTAAATACTCTCATAAATCTCCCATGGCTGGCCCTAGCTCTACCAAGGGTTGCTGGATGTGGAGTGGAGGCCAAGGAGGTGGAGAATTCGTGGGGAGAAGGATCTCTCAAGCCCTCAACCCGAGTTCTTCAAGTTCTAGCCTTAGAAAGGAAAATGAGCCAAAGGTAGGCATTCTCACGAGCAAAAATCATAAAACTTCATCTGTAGATTGTTCCAATCATCAGAAACAAAAGCCCTCTAGTTTCATATTTTTCCATCGAGCCAATCTTTTCTTCTGATTTTTGAAGTTCTGCAACTAGAATGACCCCGAACCCTCTTCTTATTCTTGTTCTCCATGTATACTCGGCCCCATGCTCTTAAATTTTCACTGGAGATACTGATGATAGTTAGGCTTCGTTTGCCCCTGAAAGCCCTAATTATCATCCACCATGTTGCTCGAATTAAATCTTTCATCTCAATTGTACACTGTTCTATATTCTTCATGAATACACTTGATTGAACCATGACAAAACCATGTTTGTTTTCAAATTTCTATTTACTGTAAGTACTCTTGCCGTCTAGAGTCGTTTAAAATTGGTTTCATGAATTTTCATAGTTTGTACTATTTGTTCTTACTTTTTGAACAACCCTGTGTCAAAACAAGGAATGTTTTGACCGCAATCCCATGCACTGTCCTTTTCTCGCCCGGACTCAGGCGTAGGACCTGAGAACGCGATGGCCCGATAGGCGGCGTTCTCAGGTGGATCGCGACAGAGAACCAGTCGTGTTCTGAACACCACAGGTGCTGGCGTCGCGTTCTGACAAACTGCACTGCCCGACCCGTCGCGTTCTGTGTAAACCCCTGTCACGTCCTAACTCCCTGCTCTGACAGCTTGTCGCATTCCCTGCGTGGACCCTGTCGCGTCCTACGATTACCTGTCGCGACCCTTACCAGGGTACGTCGCAACCTCAGGTTTTTGCATGAAAACCCATAAATTGTGATGTTCTGACTTTCTACAGTGCCAATACCCTTGTTAACAGTTACCAACGCAGTCAATGAAGTTGTTATAAATTCATTTTTTGTTGAATGATTAAAATACATGCACATGACCTCTTTCTATCTATGATTTCTTACACATTCACACACTTGAACCATCCAATATGGCTTAACTTGGCATGAAAATACCTCATAATACATCTGGTTATATATGTCAATCATATCGTTAAATTGCCTTATTTTAAATGGACTTGTCTATGTTTTCTCGCGATGTTTTGGGAATACCGTTACCGACGCTCCACTGTTCTAGAATTCCTCTAGAACGTCAGGCACTTGTTTCTCTACACACTTTTCTCTTAACTTGGACGAACTCTCGTCGGATACTCCTTCTTCCGAACTAGTGAATCCTTGTTCAAGGCATCCGTAAATCTCCTCTGTCCATGGATTTCCACATGGTCGACGAGCTGGTTGTACCTAATACCTATGATACCCTTTAGGGATCAGTAAGATCCAAACAGCTATTAGAGATTCGCTCTTATCTTAAATCACGTCGGACCTCTGGACCTATGCTTAACATGGCCAGTGGAAGGTAGTGAAATTCCACCTGACTGCCAAACCAAGTGCGCGTGTGTGCAACTGTACTATTGCTTGTTTACTCAACGTGTTGTGTGCAATGTCCCATAGTTCTCATCTATACTCTACTCGCTCGTCTATTCACGTTCACTCTACTATCTCGTCTGTTCATCTAGTGCTCGTCTATTTCTTGGTACTCTCTATTGGCCGTTGACTGATTGTCTAAAGATAAACAATATAACCAATGCCGGCAATATATAATGGGCCGATCTGGTCCTGGGAGGTGCGCCCAAAAGTGCTATTTGCCTATGGGAGTAAAATGATCAGAGTGTGGAGCATTACACTCGAGTGCTATCTATCTCGACTATCTAAATGACAATCAAAGTGCTATGTTCTCTCATTGTCTACATGACAATAAAAAATTTTATACTATACTCGTTGTGCTATTGATATACTTGTGCTATTTCTACTATGACCCTCCTGCTATTTGTGCTATACTCGACGCTTATGCTATATTTGGAAACTTGTGCTATTTCTATCACTTGCTATCATGCTATTGATGATCAGTTTATCCCCATGTAATTTAAATAAATTACATATCTATTTTGGTGATTAACAAAACTCAAATTTGGTTTAATCTAAAAAGTCTTCTATGAAGTTTAAGCACAGGAAATAAATCAAAGAAAGTCAAGCAAAAACTGTAGTATTTTACCTGAAGCATTTAATGTTCAGAGCAAATATTTTTCTAAATACACATCGACATTCTGAGAAGTATAATGATTTCAATAGTCATATCGCTTTCATATTCATAAGGATTTGGTAAGTGACATACCGATTTCGGCCTCACATCGATTTCATAAGCATCGCATCGATTTCGATCGTAAGCATCGCATCGATTTCGATCTCAGAACAATTCGCTAAGTGGTCGCATCGATTTCGATCTCAGAACGATTCGCTAAGTGATCGCATCACAATGATTTGCTTTCACATAGATTTGGTAAGTGAGAACAACAATTTGCTCTCCATCGATTTGGTAAGTGAGAACAACGATTTGCTCTCAGATCGATTTGGTAAGTGGGAACAACAATTTGCTCTCACATCGATTCTGTTTCACATCGATTTGATAAGTGAGAACAACGATTGGCTCTCACATCAATTTGGTAAGTGAGAACAACGATTTGCTCTCACATCGATTTGTTTCTCACAACGATTCGATAAGTCACAACATCGACTTGGTCAATATATCGATTTGTTCACAACGACTTGCTCATAACGATTTTATTATGAGAATATAACGATTTGTGTGTATATCGATTTGGTTATGAACGTGCAAAGATTCACATGAACAATGACTCATTCACACAACGATTCTATAAGTCATGTTCATATCGATTTCATGAGCTATAACGACTTGATATTTAAATATCTTGACAAGTCAAAGTCATCCCGCGTATTTCTCTGTTATACATGCATTACATATAACCGTACATTACTCTGCACGATGCATGTCCATATATCTTCTATTCTTATACTTCTGCATGTAATATCTTTTTGGAAAGACAGAATGGAATTTCCATTTTGATGTATTCTCACTCTAACGTTGACTGACAACAAGAGACTGCTTAGCTGTCTGCGTTTTAGCATTTAATGTGTGCAGGTCTCTGACAGCACGACTCTATACAATATTGGATAAAGTAGAAGCTGGAGGATATCAAGAAGGATTTTCTTCTTACGTGCATGGAACGCAAAGAACCGTTGACTGCAAAGGAAAGCCATACAGTCTAACATTATCTGAACTTAGAGACAACGGATACTTCAACGTCTATTTTTCAAAAGAAGCTATATATTGAAGACTGATGACTCCAGAGAAGACAAGCTGGAAGATAGATCGTGAGAATTCAAAATCTACAAGCACCATAGAAGAGCGTAAGTCTCACTCCATCATCTTGTTGTAGCTCTTTGCTCTCTGTGTCTAGTGTAGAACCTTGAGAGGCTTTTGTGAACTGAGAGTGTTCTTCTTTGTAGATCTTTTCCTCTCAGTCTTCGCTTCGGATCAAGCACTGTGCTATTAGCTTGGTCTAGGGGCGTATCATCCCTTGAACACATCTTTGTGTTATTCCCTTCGTGTTGAAGGAAGACCTGGGGGTTCCAGGGTGTTTTTCCCTTCGTGTTGAAGGAAGACCTGGAGGGTTCCAGGGTGTTGTATTCCTCTTCGGGTTGTGAAGAGAAGACCAGCTGCGGCTGGGTGTGTAAGTGTCCTTGAGGGGGACTGTACCCTTGGGTAGTGAATCCTGAGTTGTTGCTTAGGAACTGGACGTAGGACTCTTGTGGAGAGGAGGTCCGAACCAGGATAAAATTTTGTGTAGTGTGATTGCTTGCTTGTGTTTGTTGTTTACTTTTCACTAACGCTAACAATCATCGAAGTGCATGTTGTGTGAACCTTTTGTGGACAGGTTTTAAATAGCAAATTTTAAAGAATCCCATTCACCCCCCCCCTCTGGGCTTGCTAGCTGGGAAACAAGTGGTATCAGAGCTAGTCTCTTCGACAAAGATGAAGATCCAATGATCTGAAGAGAAAAGATCAAATGGCGGCCCAAGGTCTCTTCGAACGTCAGTCTGTAAACAGGCCACTGCTATTCGATGGTGAAGACTACACATATTGGAAAACAAGGATGGAGTTCTTTCTACAAGGTCTTGACTATCAGATCTGGTCGATTGTTGACGAAGGAGATCTTCTAGTCACGAATGAAAAAGATAAATGGACGGAAGATGACAAGAAAAAGATTTCCTTAAACTGCAAGGCAAAAGCATCCTGTGTTGTGCTCTTAGCAAGAAAGAGTTCAACCGTATATCTGCCTGCAAGTCAGCTATGGAGATGTGGGAAAAGTTGAGGATCACATACGAAGGCATTGACAAAGTAAAGGAAACCAGAATAGATATTCTGGTAACACAGTATGAAAGGTTCCAGATGTAGTCAGGAGAATCGATAACCCAGATGTACAACAGATTTACAGACATAATAAATGGATTAGTTGGTCTTGGTAAGACGTATCAAATGGGAGATATGGTAAGGAAAATCCTAAGGTCCCTACCAGCCTCGTGGACCCCAAAAGTAACAGCAATAGAAGACACTAACAACTTGAAGATAATGTCGTTAGAGAAACTCATCGGGTCCCTTATGGCCCATGAGATTAACATGGAAAGGCTGGGAGAATCATCTAGCAGAAAGAAGAATTCCAACGCACTCAAGGCAGAAGAAGACACATCAGAAGAAGGCTCATATAGCCAAGAAAGCATGAACATCAGTGAAGATGAAAAAGCAATGCTATCCAGAAGGTTACAACGCATCTTGGCTAAGAAAAAGAAGTATCAGTCTGGAAGAAGATACTTCAAGAAGGAAAAGACTTCAAAAGGTCAGAAGTCAAAGATGCAAAGAAGACTGAACCGATTTTCTATGAATGCAAGAAGCCGGACATATCAAGGCAGAATGTCTGAAGCTCAAGAAAACTGAGTTCAGAAATAAAGACAGCACCAGAAGACCCAGAAGATTTAAGAAGAAAGCCATGGCGGCAGCATGGGACAACATTAGTGACTCGGACATCAAGTCAAGCTCAAGCAATGAAGAAGAAGAAGAACCCAACCTGGCATTCATGGCCAACCTCGAAGACAAGGTAACATCAGACTCATCTTTCTCTTCGTGCAATGAATCTAATTCTGACAACTTAGAAGAAGCTTTTAATGGACTGTATTGTAAATATAAAGAAGTGTGTAAATCACTAAAAGCTAATAAGAAAAATCTCGCATGCTTAGAAAATACTAATTCAGACTTAAAATCTGAAAATGAGCAAATGGAAAAACAAATTACTGAACTAAAAAGGAGAAATGAATTGTTATGTGAAGACTTGAAAATTAAAAATGAACAATTAGCGAGTTTGGAAAACCAAGAAACTATAAATAAATTAAAACAAGAAGTTAACACTTTAACAACCTAAAATGAAAAATTGTCAAGCACACTAGAAAAATTTTACTAATGGCAAAACAACATTAATATTAAAAGGTGCTAGACGGTCAGGTAAAAAGAAACATGGATTAGGTTATACTCCTCTCGATAATGAGGAAACAGTAGTATATCCTAAAATATATTCAACTCATAAATTTGTACCTAAACAAGACACAACATATAAATCAATTTTTAAATACATTCCAACTGAAAAGATAACTAAAATGTCTTCTTGTAGCCATTGCAATAAGTTAGGACACATTAAAGTATCATGTCCAACTAAACATAAAGTATGGATAATTAAAAGAAAAATTGATGATACTAATCAATCATGACCCAAAAGAACTTGGATACCTAAAGCTTAATGTTTTTAATGCAGGGAAACCTTCAAGCATCCAAATGGTACATAGATAGCGGATGCTCAAGGCATATGTCAGGTAACAAGAAGCTGTTTTCTCACCTTGAAGCTGAAGAAGGCACAGTTACATATGGTGACAATGGCAAGGAACTGTATAGGTTGCGGACCGGTTGGTAGTAAAGGAAAAGTTATCATTGAAGATGTACTTTGTGTGAAAGGACTGAAGCACAACCTTATTAGTATCAGCCAGTTGTGCGATAAAGGACATCAGATCAAATTTCAAGAGTCAAAGTGCAGTATTATGAAGGATGGTGCAGTCGTGTTTGAAGCCAGCAGGGAAAAGAACCTATATGTACTTCATCTAGAAGACCTGAAAGATCAAGATGTCTGTCTGGCAGCAAACAAAGAGCAGTCAACTGAACTTTGGCATC